>CM041633.1:9884489-10052961 GCA_023333625.1 Bothriochloa decipiens
GTGAATATAATGAAAATCTGAAGAGGGGGGCTGGGTATATATAGGCGGAGCCCAAAAACGCCCACTGTGTGGGCGTTTATTGCGCGCTAGGGGGCTGCCTACAAAAGTGCGCGGCCGGCCTTGCCCTTTTGCAGGCGGCCCCGTGGCGCGCACTTTTGCAGGCGGCCCCCTCGCCACCAAAAAGTGGGCGTTTTTTGGGCGCCAGGGGCCGCCCGCAAAAGCCGGCACCGGCGGCGGCCAGCCCTGTGCCACGTCACATATAACGCCCACACAGTGGACGTTTTTTAAAAAACGCCCACTGTGGACGACTAGTTCTGTCATATTTCGAAATAAAAAATTAAAATTGTAAAAAAATTTTTAAAAAAAATTAAAAATAAAAAAATTCCTATTGTGAAGGCAGCTTGCAAGTCGCAAACAGCCCATTTAAGGACAGGCCCAGCCACTTGTGGTTGCTCATGCGGCCCATATCACCGCTCATTTGAAACAAATTTTAGGCTAGGCCTGTTTTATTTGAAACATTGAAACTACATTACAGGCCGGGCTACGCTTTCAGATCGGACCTAAATTTCAATGGGCTTGGGCTGAGCTTCTTCTTATATATGCTTCTGCACATGTATACTCAGAGCTTAGTCACCAAAAAAAAACCAAAAGAAAAAGGAACCCGGAGGAGAGCTGGAGTAGAGGAGTGTACTGTCAATCATGCATAAAGTTCCCTCAGCTACCATGCTTACAATTTCCCATCCATCCTGCAGGTCAAATTGGTTAATTTACCTCACTTTGTTGATATTATTATATTCCGTTGGTAAACGTATGCTATGCAAACCAGCCTCCTGTATAAACTATGAAAACTCTAATCACGACCACCGAAATCTAATCCGATGGCTAGAGGTAGAGGGGTTTAAGTGCTAAAATAACCCACCTTTAGGAATAAAATGAATGGAGGGGTTTAAGTGCTAAAATAACCAACCCACTTCTAGCCATCGGATTAGATTTCGGTGGTCCTGATTAGAGTTTCCATAGTTTACACAGAAGACTGGTTTGCATAGCATACATTCCCTTCAATAAAAGCTAATATGGTTTTCTATAGAAGTTAATATTTTTTCTCTATAAAATTGATGAAGTTAAATAATTTCGAAGGATCAAAAGAAGTACTTTTAATACTGGTCATATGGGCCAGGCAACACTCACGCGTCGTCGAAAGTGAGGAGATTTGATCTAAGGCCATCACCAAATTAAATAATATTAGCAAATATGTACATATCATTAATCGTTGGTCACTATCACCAGCCATATATATTTCATATTTAACTTCAGCATCAGCTAGCTCTACCTGTCAACCATTTTCATTGACATCGGTTGACGTTGTCGCTGCGCCTGGATGCGGGACATGCTAGTTGATATGTAGCGGATGATCCATTGATTATGAAGCTCGTCTCCTCGCTCCGTGTCATCCGGAGAGGTAAAGCCCCGGCAATGACCATGGATGCCTTAGCATCACCCTAGGAAGTCAGAAGAATTGTACATGGACGCTCAGATCTAACTTAGTGCATTAAAATCTATTGTGTTACATTGGACATTGATCAACTCAAAAAGAGATGCCGGCTAATAAGAGGCCTATGCCCGGACAGCCTGCATGTTACCGGGGTCATCAATGTAAATCCCTTCATGCCTTCATGTGTGCCCGAGATGACATCCCGCTGGTTATAAAGTGTTCACCTCGCTTGGATGCCAAGTTATGTGACATGTGTGATAGGGTCTGCGCCACTATCCGCTTGCTCCTCATGGGGATCGCAGGCGGTGCACATTTGTCGTGCGCCACATCATCTCCGAGCAGCTCCAAGAGAGGCGGTTGGCTCGCCTTTGTGACTCGGCTTTATTGATTTTGTGTATGTTTGATTTCTCTTTCAAATTTCCTAATTTGGTTTCTATAGAATAATCTGACATTTTTTTGTTGATTTGTTTAATATTTTGTATGATTTGGTTTCTAATTTGGACATTTAATACAAAATGCTCACCTTGCCTGAATGCCGGGATATGCAACAGACTCTGCTACCCGCTTAGTCCTCTTTGGGACCACGGGCGCTCTGTCGTGGCCGGACCACATTATCTCCGGGCAGCTCTAGGAGCGACGGCTGCCTCACCTTTGTATTTCGCCTTTTTTGATTTTGTGTATTATTTGGTTTCTCTTTCAAATTTCCTAATTGGATTTTATAGAATAATTTAACATTTTTTGTTTTATTTGTTTAATATTTTGTTTGATTTAGATAATTTTTTTTTTGATCTAGATGCAATGGCCATAAAAATCCATTATTGCATTCATAAAAAAACACTTGACTTCTGTTTCTGTTCTCAATTGGGTTTAGGTGCCATCCACCACTTGGGTGTCACTTGCGCTTAAAGCCACCGATGGAGCCGTGAGTAGGCACAGGCTCACGAGATGTCCACCTCTCCTGTCGACACGCTACCTCTGCTTTCGAGTGTGGTGTTGCAAGCGACGAAGTTGCGGCCGGCCCGGCGAGCCGTTGTTAAATCGGAAGTTTCACCGGCCGTCGGAGTTGATATACGCGCTGGCCGGTCGTGGATGATCATCCCCTGAATCTCGGCCAGATGTTTCGTCGTCGCTGCGCACGCTCCTGCCGTCCAAGTCAAATTAAGCTTTTTGTTTCCTGCTCACGAGTCACACTCGATAGCTAGCCCTTGGACGACGACGACGGCCAAATGCATGTGATGGCAGGATTCCGGCAACGATGCATTTTTTGGGTTTGCCTTAAAAGATAAATGTGCCGCGTGCTATGTCGTCCGTTTCGCTATAGCTGCAAGATGAATGTGTATTTTGGCATGGGCTTTCGCCGTTGGCACGGGTGGTGTAACGAGGCCAGCCTCGAACGATTTTCAAGGAAATCTGAGGCCTAGGGTAGACGACACTAATTCAAGGCAGTCGGCAGTCGCCGGCAGCTCAGTGAAAGTCTGAAAGACGCGTTGTTCTAACGTCATTGGATTCGGGACATCACCGGTCCTGTGCGAATACGTTAGCCTCTGCGAAGTGCTTTGAACGAGAGTGCATCTGCAGGCTGCAGCCGGCGGCTTTTTCCCAACGAGAGGAAACAGAGGGTCCCTGTCGCTGTCGCCCTCCTGGTACACTGACACTGATCGACCAGCAGGCAGCTAGCCGAGCTGTTAAATACAGACGAGATGAGTTATGCGTACACGTCCTTCCTCACTGGTGTGGTAGCTAGTACTTAGACACATATGGCATCAGGTCCTTCTTCTAGCTCGTGCTCTCTGCTGCTGGTGGTAGCAACGATCTCTGCGCTGTCGTTGTCCTGCTCCATCGTCTTGCCACCTGAACCTGACCTCCGGCTTCAGCCGTGTGAAGCTGAGCGAGTCGCAGTTCGTTGTGCAGAAGCTCTACAACGTGCCGCTACACGAGCGCTACGACCAGTGCGGTGGCGTCCGCCGCATGTGGGTCTTCGCCACCGACAAGTCCATCAGTTCCACCCACCCTGGCGGGGCGCGCACGGAGATCAAAGTCAACGTAAGTGAGAGTGAGACGTGTCAACGGAAACACTTAGTTCTCTCGATCGACCATTCCAGGTCGTCTTCTTCCTATACTAACTCTGCATGAATGTTCTGCAGAAGATCTACAGCTCCGGGGTGTGGCTGTTCGAGGGCGACATGTACGTGCCGTGGGGAACGTCGGGCGCGTCGGTGATGCAGGTCTTCGGCGCGGCGACGCACGCCACCACGCTGATGCTGCACGTCTACGACGGCAACCTCACCTACTACGATCGGCTGGACAAGGTGGTGGTCGACCGCGTCTACGACCGCTGGATCCGGCTCAACGTCATCCACGACGTCGCTGCAGCGAACGTCACCGTGTTCGTCGACGGCGAGAAAAGTCTGGAAGCCCCCGGCCAAGGCGGGAAGGATCACTACTTCAAGTTCGGCATGTACAAGCAGTCGCACCACAACCCGTCGCACCGCATGGAGTCGCACTGGAAGAACGTGGCCGTCTACACCAAGCCGTGAACACGTTAGATGTGCGTGACACTGACACACGATCGATGGAATGATCGATATGATGTGCGAACTGTGATGATGGAGTACGTCTCAAATGTGTCTCCATACCTAGTGATAATACAGCGAAATGTGTGTCAAATTTATAACTACAAACCTCACAAAGTTATAATTGAGCAGACAATGTATCTGTTTGTCTTTAAAAAAGTTAATTGATAACTATAAACCATACTAAATTATAACTAATATACGTATATAACTACAAACTATGGTGACGAGGGGGTAAACGTTGCTACCCGGGATGCAAGGCGTTTATTAGTCAAACAATGGCGCTAGCGGGAGGCGTAATCCAAACATGTATAAAACCATATAACATGAATAGTTTTATGACGTTGTTTTCAAAAAGTCATGTTATATGGAATTAAATGAAACATAGAACCGCATCTCTCATTGCAAAGTTTCATTTCAGAGTTTTAAAAACATTTAATTTCATAACTCATAGAGTTAGAAATCTTGTCAAGAGGGTTTTATCTAGAGAGAGTCAGTAATCTTCTCTGTTCTTAAATATATTGTCTATGTGACAACCTACTTAATGCAAATAAAACTCATATGAAACTTCCCACTAAAACTGGCCTAATAAGAGTCTAACACTTCCGACTAACATCGTTTTTGGTCGAGAAAGTTATTTGGTGTACACGACAGATAGTTGTGTAATCGTCGATTATTTAATCGATACATGTACATGTTCTAAATTATTACTAGCGAGTAAGAGTGCCTGTGTCTTAAAATGGGATAAAAGGTATAGGCTCATCCAAAGTATTGATATCTGTTTTGTTTTCTTTAAAAGCTATAGTTTTCATTTACATCATTATATTTTTATTGCACTCGACGTTTTTTTGTCTTAAAAGCTAGCTCAACCGTTGGTGGAAACCACAAAAGCTTGCTCAACCCTTGGTGAAAACCTTAACTTCCCTCCACATCGACTCCATGAGCGGTCTACTCCGAAGCTGTAGACATCGGTCTTCTCAGTTATCTGGAAGTCCTGCAGAAACTCAGGGTCAAGGTAGGCCAGCGTACCCTTGGTCACCACCTGCACATTGTCGTTGATAGTTGAGCATCCAAAGTCAGACACCTTCACCACCCATCCGTCCCCGAGCAGAATGTTCTCCGGCTTGACGTCGCCATGGAGCGTCGGGTGCGGCAGCAAGTGGAGGTTCGCGAGTGCCTCTGCGATCTCCGCGGCGATCCTCAAACGGGTTGGGAGCTTTACCCGTCGCCACTGGCTGCCGTGAAGTAGACCGCTCAGGGTCCCATTGGGCACGAACTCATACACGAGCATCGGCGCCTCGAAATGGAGGCAGCAGCCGAGGAGCCTGACGATGTTTGGGTGGTTGACGCGGCAGAGCACGACCAGCTCCTGCACGAACTCCTTCGTCCTGGTCTCATCAATCTGCTTGCATCTCTTCACCGCGACAGTTTTCGATGATGCATCAGCAGCAGCAGCAGCGCCGCCGAGGGTAGCCTTGTAGACGGTGCCATGTGCTCCTTCCCCGATGATGTTGGCCTTGTGGAAGCCACGTGTGGCCTTCACTAAGTCCTTTCTGTCATATAAGGTGAAGGCGATATCTTCTGTTTGGAGAATTCGCAACAGCATCTGGCCTCCGTTCTGCTCAAAGTACCCATGTATTTTGTTGCTCTTCTTTTTGAGGAAAACTTCGGTTGAAAGAAAAGCAATAAGAGCAACCAAAAGACCGGCCAAAATTCCTGCAGAGATGGTAATAAAAAAACACATTTCCTATATCTCATATGCCTGACTTCAGAAAGTGAACATGTAAAATGGAAAATGAACAAGCAGTGAAGGTAGAAGATGAACAACAAGCCTCCAAGCTAAATTCAATGGCCTTGATATGGCGCCTGATCAGAACTTATAAAACAGGCGATAGTTTTTTATAATTCCCCCAAAAGAATTATGGATTTGCAGTCCAAAGGTATGTGGAAAAACAGTACTCCTACTATACCAACAAATTGAGTGTTGTTGTTATGTGTGCAACTGCAAGCTACCAAAAATGAAAATGACGTTGTAATAAAAAGTACTCTATCATCCCATTGAAAATATCATTTTTCATTTTCTAACATCTTTTTAACCGTTCATTTTATTCAATATTTTATACAAAATAATAAAATAAATAAGTAATTATTAAAGTATCTCTAATTATAAAATAATTTATATCAAAACTAATAATATTTTACAAAAATTTTAAATAAAATGAATAGTCAAACATAAAGTCTAAAAATAAAAAAATGACACTTTCAACGTAAGATGGAGGAAGTATGGTTGTACCAGCGCCGATGCGTGCTCCACGCGGAAAAGAATCTTTCTGACAGCTTTCTCGAGATGCATTTCGTTGGGTACCCGATGGACAAACACAATCAAACGAACCAATGGTATTGGTGCAGTTTCCAAAGCAAGGATAGTTATCAGGATCAAGGCACTCGTCAATATCTAAAATGAAACATTTAGTTAAACATAACAGGTATGTATCCTCGAAAGCATGCCATATAGTACTAAGTTCAGATTAGTTCGAGGCATTACCTCGTTGTAAATAAATGAGTAAATTGCACAGCCGGTCCTAAAGTATTAGGCTGATTTTGTCTAGGTCCTTAAACTACGAAATTACACGTTTGGCATCCAAACGTATTAGGCGAGTTTTATTTGGGTCCCTAAACTACGAAATTGCACGTTTGGCACCCAAAAGTATTGGGCGAGTTTCATCTGAGTCCCTAAACTACGAAATTACACATTTGGCATCAAATGTATTTAAGTGATCTCATCTAGGTCCAAAATAGCTATAAGAAGGCTTAGAAGCTGACATGGTCATCTACGTGCTCGCCCGGACTGCTATGGCTGCCCAGGCGGCTATGGTTGTCGCCGGCAGCGGCAGAGATAACAACAACCTCACCGCCGGCCGCGCTAGCTGCGGCAATCCCAGTAAACATCACACTCGATGTCCTCGCCCAGCGCCACCCCTCCCCTTTTGTTCATCTGGCCGGACGCTGCCCCACCATGTCCTGACGGACCACGCACATGAGCGCTGCACCAATGCCTCCGTGTCCATGCTGCCGCATGCTCCGACGCCTTCATGGTTGACGCTGCCTTTTGGTGCCAGTGGTCGAGCGAGGCCTCGAGTTGTGTCAATTTGGAAATGGGGAGGAACAGCAGGGGAGGGGTGGACGTGGGGCGAGGAGGTAAAGCGCGATGCGGGCCAGGGTCGCCGAGTCTTCTTCCGCTGGTGACAAGGCTGTTGTTGCCGGCAGTGGCCATTATGGCCGGATCAGCTAAGCGAGCATGGATTGAACGCGCGGGTACATGGCTGACTACGTGGACGATTACGTCAGCTTCTAACCCTCCCCGCATCTATTTTAGACCTAGATGAGATCCCTTAAATACATTTGGATGCCAAAAGTGCGTTTTCGTAGTTTAGGGATCCAGATGAAACTCACCCAATACTTTTGGATGCCAAAAGTGTGATTTCATAGTTTGGAGACCCAGATGAAACTCCTCTAATACTTTTGGATGCTAAATATGTATTTTTATAGTTTAGGGACCCAGATAAAATCAGCCTAATACTTTACGGTCCGGCTGTGTAATTTACTCTAAATAAATTAAAGGAGGTACTATATTGTCACACGCATATGGGCCAAAAGGCCCATGCGGCAAGAAAAAAAGACCCAAGCGGCCATCTGCGAAGCCACTACAACTGCCGTTGCCCCTGCGCTAGGTTAGGTTTAGATTGCTTAGGCGCTAAGTCTTCCAAGAACTATAAATACAAGGACCCTTGTAATCGTTTAATCTTTAAGAAAAAAATAGTCAAGAGACTCTAAGCCCTAACTCTCCAGCTCTCAAAGCCTCCAGGCTCTCTCTCTCTCACGCCTACACCGTCACCTCCCTTGCGCCAAGCTCTAGCCGTCACCCCTTGCCAGCGTGCGCAGCCTTGCCGCCGGCCGCCGCCACCCCCCCCCCCGTGCCTACGTTAGATGCCATGTCCGGCCCAGCACAAAACCCTGACAATTGGTATTCAGAGCCGATTTGATTCTCGGACACCAATGGCCTTCACCAACGAGGACATCCACACTTCACCGATCATTGGGAGAAGAAATACACCAATTTTTTAGCCCAACAAATCGCCAACACCAAGAGGGAGATCATCAATTTCGATGCAATCAACGACGACCCTGTTGTGGAGATACAACAGGTCAGAATTACCACAAAAAAAAAATTTCTGTTCCTGCATCTATGGAGGAATCCCTCTCGTCTGGCAAAACGGAGATTGCCAAAAAGGAGTCCAGCAAGTTGTTCATGCCAATAGGAGTACAACAGCCGCCATTGCCACCATGCCCAAATTAAGACGATGACACCAGCTATCCTCTGATCATCATCATCAAATCAGCCTACGACGATAGCGACAACAGCACGCTGTCGCGTGAAGTTCGCAGCAATAGCATGGATGAATGTCCCAAGGAGATCATCAACGTTAGCATGATTTGTCAGCTGAGGCAGGAGGTAACCCTGATATCATAACCAAAAATTTTGCACCATCCTGCAACAGCAAATTTGACCATACCAGCGACGCTCCTCCAGAATTTTTTCATGACACCAACAGCACTGCAACAACCATTGTTGTCGTGTCCCGACATTTCAAGACGACTCCCAATCAGTCTAATGACCATACAGCTAACCCTGGCAGACTACAACGTTCTCCAGACGGCCACCGGACTGCCAGCACAATAGGCGTCTACTCTTCTATTATCACAAAGCAAAATTCCTTCAGCAACGCCAGTTTATCTGCCTCACCAACCACCGATGTACATCGACTGACAGCACCGTCATCTGATGGCTCCACAAATGCATTACCATGGATCTCTAAGCTATAGCTCATCTTCTGGCCGCCAGGCACACTAACATATGATCAGGTTGGCTATGCAAATTTTTATCTAATAAATGCTATAAAGATCTTGAAACATTCTTAAATTTTCCACGAAGGGAAAACTCACAGGACGGATAATAATGTGAAAATATAAGCCATCACATTATTAGACAACAGTTGATAATCAAATCCATACATCAAAAGTAGATAAAGGAGTACCATAATAGGGCTTACATCATTTATTACATCGTCACATGGCGTATCATCAGAGTACAATCATCTAGAACAGCTGCGGAAGTAGGAAAGCATACGCGGAAGGATCTTCATCAACCATCTTGAGCACAGGCATGAGACCTTCTAATCCTTACATCTCCAACGTCACTGTAAGCAGGTAAATCTGCACACCGCTAGATGTGTGCAGGCCATGGTCAGCACCGATGAGCTTTAGTGGAAAAAGAAACAAGGGATCTGGCGATCCTATAGTTTGGCCGTAGTTTTCCTATGCATGCAAGCAGTAACCAAGTTTATAACAATAAGTCAAGTTTTAACTCATTTCCCATCCCACACACACGTCCAACCACCATCCCATCCATCCCAGATCCATCACCACATCACCATCACCATCACCATCAAGACTCACTCTCAGATCGACAAGGCCAACTCCCGCTCGGCCTGTCTCAGCGGGCCGCAGCTCTCAACCTGGCTCACGGCCGGAAACAACTTTTAGGGGAAGGTAGAACACTCCACTCACTAGTCCGGTGCATTCTCCCAAGGAATGGTCCATAGCCAATGAATTGGCATATGTATCGATCGATCAACCATAACACTCTGCAGAGGTTTCACTAATCCACTAGATAGTCATCATAGATGTACTAGCCCATCTAGGCAGATTCCGAGTGCCTACTACCATAGAACGATGCCATCCTACCTCTCAGCCCTGGGACACTCTTAGAGTGGCTGATACTATGAAGGGCCTAATGATCCCATTCCTGCAGAGCATCATGACCATCTCCAAAGGGTGTGGGTCTCTCTCATGCCTATACCTTCCTCACACACACTCGCCTGATAGTAATGGCATCAATCTATCCAGCGGTTCGGCCATCTCCCCCCAATAGAGAACGGGTGGAAAGCAAAGGATTCCTATAGGTCCGAATACCAGCACAACAGTTCCTAAGTGTGACCAAGCCAGGATATCTCCTCCAGGGTTAATCCTTTAACGTGCTACCACGACACGCTCATCCTGGGCTCCACCCCTTAGAAGCTACCACCCAGGATTCTCCCACTAGAACAGGGTTTACCTGCCATATGTAAGACGACAGAGATGCCCAGGTTGCATCTTCGGAAAGACTCACTCCATAAGCTCGTCGTAGATCCCAGCTCGATCGACTCAATCCTCACCCTACACCCTTTCGTAAGTTCCACCCCAAATCCAGATATATCACCATAGCTCACATACCCATCCAAAACCAACAAGTCCATCGAGCCTGGCATCCACCTCCAGACCCTCCCAGGGTTCATCACATCGCATCAAAATATAAGCGAGTGAAGTATATATATAAATATAAAAATCATGTAAGCATGTGGCTAACATAACAGCGGGTAAGCAGGTGAAAGGTTACGACAAGGAAGGGGCTATCAAGTAATATTCTACCATGCAATTGCTATCACAGGTGTAAGCATTGCATAAAAGTAAAGCACTAGCAATTCTAGTTATTAGCCATGTCTACTAGGATTTCTAAGAAATGGTGCTGCCATGACACCTGCGATGTCGAGGTAGTAGTGGTACGAGTCTTCTTCCGTCAATGTAGTCATTTAGTGGAACCTCCTCCTTGGTGTTCGTAGCCTCCTCCCTCGGATCGCTCCTCGTTCGACTCTGAAATCGAGACGTAATAGTCGCGTTAGCGACTCCTATGGAATAGCACAAAGAACCAAATGAAATTCAAAAGATCCAAATGCACTCAAACATAAGCTCTTGTCGTAGAGCTCGATTTATAGAAAATTTAGACGCTTGTTTTATATTTTTCCGAGTTCGTATGAATTAGTTATGAATTTACGAAGATTTAAATATACTTAAAAAAGATAAAAGCTAGATTAACCGGGGCGTGACACGTGTCAGCCAGGGATAGGTTCATGTGCACAGTGGGCCCTAGCTGATGTGGCATAGCTGCTGATGTGGCTGATGACGTCAGCATGATGTCATCGTTGACCAAGTCAACGATCAAGTTCACGTGGGTCCGGGTGACGTCACTATTGACATCATGATGACGTCAGCGTTGACTAGGTAAACTGGCAAACCCTAATGGGCCTTAGTTGGGCCGTTAGCGGGCCTGTTGGGCCAGATATGGGCCGGGCCAGGCCCAGCATGTGGCAGCCTACGGTGGAGCCACGTCATCCACTGGATCTGATCCGGGCTCAAAGCGAGTCTGGTCCACAGCCTCACGGTCCATGGTGGACCGGAGGAAAACTGGTTCACCATCAGAAACTGGTCCATGTAGACCGAGTCCATGCGGTCCATCCAACGACATCTTGTCCCCATCCTTTCTCCGGTCACGGCGGCGTAGCTTACCGGCGACGACGAGCTCTTCGAATTCGCTGTTGCGGTGGCGCACTGAGCAAAATTAACAGGCACAAAAGCACCGTGGGGTCAAGTCTAGCAGGTTGATGCCCATCATGGCGGTAGCAGAGCTCCCTGGACTACACTGGCTATGACGTTGGCGGAGGTGCCGTGGCGTCTAGTGGCGGCGCGGTGCGAAATCACACCCATGGGTCAAATTGGCCATATGGGAGCCCAATACGGATCCAAGGGGTGCAACAGGCCTCGCCGGCGGCAACTATAAGGTCAGGCAAAGTACAACCGCGGCAGAGGTGCACGGCGGAGGCGCGTGGCGGCTCTGATAGACAAGCTTCCCACGTGGACGGTAGCCTTGGCGGGCTCGTCTCACTCCCCTTAGCCATGCAGCAAGGTGCTGCGGTCATTGAGGAGGCTCAACGGTGCATCTTGCCCGAAAGACATGGCACGGGCTCCAGCAAGGTGACGGTGCGTGGCCAGGAAGAACAAGCTCCAAAGGCTTCATCAACTTGCCAGCTAGGTGCAATAGGTCAAGGCGGATCTCTACGGCACGGTCTCGTCCTGCGAGGCGGCCAGAGTTGGGTAGGGCAGCCTCACCACGGTGGCGCTCCACGGAATGTCGCCGGTGGCATGGTCCTACGCCCAAAGGTCACTTGGGGTCATCTGCAGGGCTTAGCATGCGCATGGCGCTTGCTAGGTCTTGGCGTACACCGTTCTAGAGTCAAAGGCATACAAGGGCTCACGGTCTTACCAGAACAGCGGCGGTCAGGTCGGCGGTACGGTGGCGCTCTGGCATGGACGCCGGCCAGCAAGGTCACAGCTGGCGGTTCAGGGGGCTCATCCTCCAGTGCAAATGTGCGCACGGAGTGCATGGCATCAAGGTGATTCCAGATCGGGTGATGATGGCATCTGTGGTCCAATGAATCCACCGGAGTAGCGGCTCGCCATGGTTGGCTTGTCCATGGTGGTGGCATGGTGGCTAATCTGATCTGGTGTCCTCCTAACACCGTGGTCCGTTGGGCTTGGCTAGGCATCATGCATGTGTGCCAAGAGGCCGGTGGTGGCCTCGATCTACATGCTCGCGGCGGAGCGTCATGATCGGTAGCAGAGGGTGGTTGGGGTTGGAAGAGAGGCATGACCATGCTCACCACGAGGTGTAGGCATAGCAGTGAGTCGAAGCAGCGAGGGCGGGGTCGTGCAGCCCATTGATGTCGTAGTACGCTTGCGGTGGTAGCCCAGCAAAGCCTCGCTCCTCTCCTTCTCCGACGAGGTGCTCCTTCTTCCCGGCAGTAGCTCCAGCTCCATCTTCTCTCTGTTCCCCTTCTTCTCCTTCCTTCCCCCTTCTCCTCTCCAAACTGTGGTGGCGTCATGTGGTGTGGCAAGCGAATTGAGGATGCCATCGGGTGGCGGCGGCGGATGGAGAACTAGAGCTCTGGTGCCACATTTATAAAGTCCAAGTTGCTGGCTCTCGTCCAAACAGACGGTGATGGAGAGAGAGGGTTGATCATGCAGCTCCAGGGTGCTTAGCAGGTTGCTATCGGCCTCCAGCGGGTCCCAATTGGTGGCGAGGCACGGAAATTTTGCCGTAGTGGCCAAGGGAAATGGGGAATAGGCTCACGCGCGTGGGAGGCAAAAATTGCGTGGGAGTGGAAGATGCCCACGCCGTAGGTATTTCTTGCTAGAGGCTGTCAGTCTAGGTGGCATTCACCCGTACGAGAGGTGGGAAAAGGAGGCAGGTGGTTGGGCGCGTCGCATGGTGCGGGCATGATCCTCTGGTGCCGCGGCAAAAGCAGGGGACCGGAGGAGGCCTGTGGAGCATATGACAGGTGGGTCCCACCGCAGGGTCCGCTTGTCATTGGCTTGTGGTGCTCCTTTTAACAGGTTGCAGTGAAGGTTGGCCTCCCTGTTGGGCCGGTGATGCTGGGTCGGTGCGCGTAGGAAAGAAGGGAGAGGGGGAGCAGGCTGGGCTGTGGCGTTGGGCCAAAATGGCCTTTGCCATTTCCTCTTATATGTTAAAGGCTTTTCCTTTTTCTATTTTCAAAAACTTCGCTCGTACATATGTTATGGCATATCGTAAAATGCTTCATGGTAGTATAGGGGTCATAGGCCATGTTGGGGTATATTTCCCCATAGTAGATATTTATTTATTAGATAAATAAATATAGTTGGTTTATTTTATTTAGCATTACATAAATCCAACAAAGAGCCAAATCACAAGTTGTATGCAACATGGATGATTGTCTACTGCAACATATGGGTACATCTAGTGAAACATTGAGATATATCATGCGAAACTAGTGAAAGCATGATGTGCATTGGACACATGATTCCAAGGAAAAAGGCTTGAGATAGATGAGGGAAGTTAGTAGAGCATGATAAGTGATTAAGATAAGAGAGGGAGCTCTAAAGTCTAACCTTATGTAACATGAGTGAAACACAAGTGCAACATAGGCACTTGTCACATGAAATGTTAGGTGTTAGGTAGGGGACAATCACATGTGGCTTAAGATTATAATAAGTCACATGTGATGATGATGTTACTTAGAGTAGCACTAGTATATGTGCCAGGTGTAAAAAGGGCAGGGTTCCTTCATGACACACAATAGACATGGGCATGTTTAGAAAAAAATTGTTGGTTGCATTTTTCGGTGTTGTAATTTTTAGGTTTGTTACAGATCTGGTCCACCTGAAGCCTACAGGAGGCGCCAACATCAAATGGGATAGCATCCACACAACTCTCCATCGGTGACCCCGTACCTCCTAGGAACTTTGATGCCATAGACAACTACGCCGACAACTTCAACAACTAGATACTATAAGTTGGTATTGCCAGCACGCCTCACCGGGAGGCTACGGCAACTACAGCGCGAGCCAACCGCAACCATGGAGCTCAGCAGGACAGTGACACAACATCAATCAGGACCCATAGCATAGATCCCATGGTCATGGCTCAACCGCTACAAGTTCTTCGAAGGACAAGATAGCATCGACGACATCAATATCTGGTACACCATCTTTCATCTATAAATATAGCACAAATATATCAGTTATATCTGCTAGGGATTAGACCAACACCAGATATGGACCTTGATGGACTCTATATCACCGAGTTCCTCGACCATTCAACCCGAGGCGATCCATTGGATAAGCATCAGCGGACTTGCATCTACACCACCTGCAAGAGACATGAACCAGCTCGACATCACCAACAACATGGGAGGCACTTGACCCTCAAACTCCTACATCGTAGGCTACTTTGACTTCTGCCACAATTGCTTCATGATAATCAACAACAACATCAACAACGAATAAGCTAGCAACATGGAACGCTTGGCCTCAAATGCCCACATTGCCCCTGATGACGGCCACGACGACAACGACTTCGTGTCTCCACAACGAGCGATGGTCCACTTCGACTACCTCTGCCTTGTCTTTAGCTACATCAACAACCTCCACCACATGATCTTCCATCTGAAGATCACCTTGCTAGGAGGAGCACTCTCTCCCAATGATGTCAACGCCTAGGTCCTATCTCGGCACGAGGATGCGCCGAGCGGAGATGGGCGAAGTACTATCACATGCATAGGGGCCAAAGGCCCAAGCGGCCAGCTGCAAAGCTACCACCATTGCCCCACGCTAGGTTAGGTTTAGATTGCTTAGGGGCTAAATCTTCCCAGGACTATAAATATAAGGGCCCTTGTAACCGTTCAATCTTTAAGAAAAGAATAGTCGAGAGACTCTAAACCCTAGCTATCTAGCTCTCAAGCCTCTAGGCTCTCTCTCTCTCTCTCTCGTGCACCTGTGCCATCACCTCCCCTGTGCCAAGCCCTAGCCACTGCCCCATGACAGGGCCTAGCGCAAAACCCTGGCATATACCTGTGCCCCTAATAAGTACTATAATTTACTACAAAACTTCATGCATCAAACTTTTGTTGTTCTCCTACTTGTCAAGACTATGGAAGTAAACTGTCATAAGGGCTGTGCCTGCACAAGATTTATAGGCAACATAGACAGAAATAAGGATGGGTTGGTAGATATGTAATTCACCTTGGCAGCTGCCATCGTCGTTTGGAAGGTAAGGGTTGCCATGGAAGCCTTGGTTGCAGTGACAGATGTAACCTCGTCCACTGGCTGCGTCAATGCAGAAGTTGTTGGTGCTACAGCACGCGTATCCTGCAGGGTTGTTTCTAACTGCCGTCATGCAGTCGTCCTCCCCGATGGACCAGTCAAGGACCACCGGTGCCATTCCTCGATGGGAGTTGTTGAATGTCGACGGCGAGTTATTCTTGACGAACTCCGGCGAGGATGCGTTATTGGATCTAGAGGTTGATGACGTGAAGTTGGACGAGTCAATGAGCATAGCGAAGCTGCAGGGACCAATTAAGCCCGTGGGGTCATCGATCCCAGAGGTGTTCAAGCGCTTGTCTAACCACACCCGGTAATACTTGAGACCCTCAGGGATGGCCGTCTGGTAGCTGATGGTTTAGAATCGACAATCACAAGATTGAACACACAGTGGCTAAGCCTAACACAAGATCGTGCAAGAAATGGAATCAAATTGAATGAACACAGGATGAACACGCACGACAACCGCCAGGGTGACGGTGCCCCTTTTCACCTTCAATTAAACTGAGTACACACACGATTACAAATGTTCCAAAGCTCTAACACGCTCCTCACACATCCCATTACTTATACCAGTAGCTAATGGACGCACTTACAACATTCAAATTCAAATAAACACCGATACAAGTTGACTGGAAACAAACTGTCAGACATAGACAACTGTCGTGGGCGCGGTCACCCCGATCCACCCCGTCCAGCAACCGTTTCTGCCAACACTCCCATTTGAATTCCACTGTGATTCTTTCTTTATCAACTCCACCACAGCATGTCCTCCATCTAGGAACATGTCATGCTTACACTAACATTCTCCCCCTCAAGCATAATGTGGACCTAGCTCACAAACTCCCAGCAAGTGCCTCATCACTACTAGCTTCACCGCAGTCAGTGGTTTAGTTAGAGCATCTGCTTTCTGCTCGTTTGTACAGACCATTTTCACCAAGATCTATCCACGCTCAATGCACTCATGAATGAAGTGGTACTTGATATCAATGTGCTTGCTACGGCCACGAAACATAGGTTCTTCATCAAGCCCATAGCTGAATTGTTATCAACAAACAATGTCACCCTCCTGGCTTTCTTTGCGGTCAACTCTCCAAGCAGTGTCCTCAGCCATAAAGCTTGCTTTGGTGCTTCTGTAGCTACCATGAATTCTGCCTCACATGATGACAAAGCTACTGTCTTCTCCTTGTGGGAGCACCAAGTCACTAGACTCTCATTCAAATAGAATGCCATACCACCAGTGCTTCTTCTACCCACAAGATCACAACCCACATCACTATCAGAGTACCCAACCAGCACTTCTTCAGTCTTGTTTTGAACATAGACCAAACCAAAGTACAAAGTACCTTTCAAATATCTCATGATTTGCTTACTGCACTTCTGTGTTTTGAGGTTGGCTTTTCCATAAATCTGCTTGCCATGCCAACAGAGAAGGAGAGATCTGGCCTTGTGTGCAACAAGTACCTCAAACAACCAATTATCCTCCTGTATTTAGTTGCATCAACTCTCTCCCCCTGTTTATCTGCATCCAGCTTTGTGCCAGCGTCCATTGGGAACTTTGCTAGGTTGCAATCACCCATGCCAAACTGAGATAGTATCTTCTTTGCATAGCTGGTCTGCCTGATTGTGATGTGATTATCAAGTTGCTCTACCTCAATTCTAAGATAAAATGACAGTAAACCCAAATCACTCATCTCAAACTGTGAGGTCATGTGCTTCTTGAACTTTTCAATCTCTGACATCTTCACTAGTCATAATCAAATCATCAACATATACACCAAGCACTACTGCACTCTTCCCAGTCCCTCTCCTATACACTGCAGGTTCACTTGCACATTTTCTAAATCCAAGCAATTTTAGAGTTTTGTCAAGCTTGATATTCCAAGCTCTTGGAGCTTGCTTCAGCCCATATAAAACTTTACTTAATTTTAGAACCATTTGTTCCTTGCCTTTCTCAACATATCCCTCAGATTGTGCTACATACACCTCCTATTCTAAATCTCCATTCAGAAAAGCTGTCTTGACATCAAGATGATGAACTTGCCATCCCCTGTTAGCCGCTAAAGCCAATATCACTCTGATAGTATCAAGCCTTGCTACTGGGGCAAAAACCTCATCAAAGTCAACACCTTGCTATTGCACATACCCTTTGGCCACTAGCCTAGCCTTATGCTTCACAACCTCACCATCTGCATTCCTTTTGAGCTTAAAAACCCATTTAAGCCCAATTGGCTTCTGTCCAGGTGGCAAGGTGGCAAGTTCCCATGTTCCATTCTTGCAGATTGAGTGCATCTCATTGTCCATGGCCTGCACTCAATTTGGGTCTGCAACTACCTCACTAAAACATGTAGGTTCTTCCATTATAGTAAGCAATGCAACTATCTCCACTGCATCATCTTGCCCATCAGAGTTTGTATTTTCGTCCTCATCAGTATCTGAATCTAAACTGAAAACATGACAGTGTTGTTACACCTCATTTAGACTCCTAAATCTCCTAGGTGTCTCATCATACCCATCACTATCCATGGCATCCATCATATCCTCATCCCAGCCTGAACCCTGATCTGAATGTTGTGCTGATTCTGCCTGCATTCCTATTGTCGAATTTTAGATAGGATCTGACTGTCCAGTTATATCTGCTGCTGTAGTATCTCCCCCTGCAACCGAATGCTGACCAACACTGTCTGATGCATTCTGATTAGGTTGATGATCTCCCTGAGGTTCACCATCATCTCCTCCATCATTGTTCAGATCTATCTGTGAGTACCACTGACCCATTTCCATCTCATCTGAGATTTCAACATTTTCAGCAGCATCCCAGTCCCACATCACTATCTCCTCAAATACCACATCCCTACTAACCATAATTCTATTTGTTTGAGGATTGAACATCCTGTGAGCCTTGCTGCCTTCTTCTATGCCAAAATAAACCATTGGCACACTCCTGTCATCCAACTTCTTCAAATGTGGCTTTACTATTTTGACATGTACCTTGCACCCAAAGATCCTCAAATGGCCAAGATGAGGCCTCTTGCCATTCCAAGCCTCATATGGTGTTCTGCTTCCCATAGCTTTTGTAGTAATCTATTGAGAAAATACACTGTATGCCTTACTGCCTCTACCCAAAACCTTCTTGGTATTCTCATACTCTTCATCAAAGCTCTGGTCATCAACATAACTGTTCTATTTTTCCTCTCCACTACACCATTCTACTGAGGTGTATATGGAGCTGTGAACTGTCTTCTAATTCTTGCTTGATCACAGATTGCCTGCAGAGCTTCATTGATAAATTCACCACATCTGTCTAATCTCAACACCTTGATCTTGTCATTATAGTTATTTTCAACTTGAGCCTTGAATTTTACAAAATCTTCTATTGCTTCATCCTTGGATTTTAGCATGAACACTGAACACCACCTTGTGCAATCATCAACCAACAACATAAAATATTTGTTGCCACTTACTGAAGTAGGTGTAATAGGGCCACATAAGTCAACATGGACCAAACTCAGTGGCTCTTCTGCTCTCCAAAGAGCAGATCTAGGAAAGGATGATCTAGTTTGTTTTGCAACCAAACATGACTGACACACTTGGTCTGGTTTTTGAATTAGTGGGACACCACCTACCATCTCCTTATCAACTAGCTGTTTCAGTGCATGAAAATTGACATGCCCAAGTCTACCATGCCACAACCAACCCTTGTCTTCCAAGCTAGCCAACAAACAAGCAGGTTCACCAACATTGAGCCCTATCTTATACAGTCTATTTGTAGTTCTTTGAACACACATGATCATTCTATGGGGAAATTTTTCAGTAACAGTAATGATATCCTCATCCATCACAATAGTATGACCATTTTCAGCTAACTGACCAAGACTAATCAGATTTGCTCTTAGTTTAGCTATGTAATAAACATCTCTTAACATCCATTTATTCCCACTATTCCCTTCAAACACAATTGACCCAATTCCCTTAATGTCAACTGTAGAACCATCACCAAATTTAACCTTACCAAAGAATGAAGAATCAATATCCTTGAACTTCTTCCTGTCTCCTATCATGTGGTTACTGGCACCACTATCAAGGTACCATGTATCTCCTGTGGGCTCTCCATTACCAGTGAACTGGAGTTCAGGTTGCATTGAACCACCATTCAAGCACCTGCTGCTCTGAATCTTCTGATGTGAACTCTTCCCTGAATTCAGTACCTCAAATTCAGCATACAGTACTGATGGCTCAAACTCAGCTCTACTGTGATGAGCTTCCTCCTTCTGATTTGGACAATGGTTGGCATGGTGTCCCATTTGCTTGCATTTGAAGCACTTGATGTGACTCTTGTCATGCTTCTCTGTGCCTCCTGCATCACCACGTCCACTCCGGCCACCACTGCGCCCACGGCCTCTTCCTCGGCCACCACTGGTCTGGGATCTCCCACTACCAGAGCTCTCACCACCCGACTTCTTCTGCCGTGCATCCCACTCTGCTTGAGTGAGGAGCACCTACCCATTCCCTGAACGCACACCTCCAGCACCCCGCTTGGTGCGCTCTTCGAATGTCTTGAGCCGGCCAATTGCGTCATCTAATGCCAAGGTCTTCAGGTCACAAAACTGCTCGATCCCGGCCACGCACTCGATGAAGCGATCTGGCACCGTGTCGAGTAGCTTCTTCACCATGACTGCATCATCCAACGTACCTCCCAGGTTGCCATACTTAACTGACATCGCCGTCAGTCTCCCGGCAAACTCATCGATCGTCTCGACCTCCTTCATCCCAAGAGCATCAAATTTTGACTTCAGCGTCTGCAGGCGTGCGTCTCTCACGCGTTCAGTGCCTACAAATCTCACCTTGAGCACCTCCCAGACTTTCCGTCCTGTCTTCTTCTTCACAACTTGCATCAAGAGCTCATTGGACAAACACTAAAACAAGTGAGTCTGAACCTTCTTGTCTTTGCTTGCCTGCGCCGTTGTTAGTGCACCCGCCGTGTCTCCCTCAGGTGGTTCCATGATCTCCCACCACCCCTGCTCCTCCATGATCGCACCCACACGAATGCTCCAACTAGTGTAGTTCATTGCCGTTAGTGTTGCAAACAACTGACGATGGCCTTCCCTGCCTCCCCGACTCGCATCACCAACTGTCAGCGACATGGATGAACTCCGGTGAACCCTCGTGGATTAGCTACGTGATTGATGGCTCCGATACTAAATGATAGTTTAGAATCAACAATCACGAGCTTGAACACACAGTGGCTAAGCCTAACACAAGATCGCGCAAGAAATGGAATCAAATTGAATGAAGACAGGATGAACACGCACGGCAACCGCCAGGGTGACGGTGCCCCTTTTCATCTTCAATTAAACTGAGTACACACACGATTACAAATGTTCCAAAGAGCTAACACGCTCCTCACACATCCCTCTACTTATACCAGTAGCTAATGGACACATTTACAACATTCAAATTCAAATAAACACGGATATAAGTTGGCTAGAAACAAACTGTCAGACGCAGACAACCATCATGGGCGCGGTCACCCTGCTCCACCCCATCCAGCAACCGTTCCCGCCAATGCTCCCATTTGAATTCCACTGCGGTTCTTGCTTCATCAACTCCACCACAGCATGTCCTCCATCTGGGAACACGTCATGCTTACACTAACAGCAGCATCCCATCCCGGAGCAAGGGTTTAGGGACATCTTGCCGTCGAAGCACATGGCCACGCACCCGGTCTGGTACATAGCAGAAACGTTGTTCCCTCTGGTGTCGCCGATGTACGCCAGCGCCCAGCACCCTACCACCGTGAACTTGTTGGCCGTGCTGGAGAAACTGTACGGCGAGTTCTTGGAGAAGTCCCAGTGGCACTCATCCCGCTCCTTCACCGCAGACGAAGCGTTGTAGCAGTAATGAGAGATAGGCTGGAGCACCTTGGCTTCACCTCGCTCCAGAGAGATGTTGAGGACCTCCACTATAGCTTGTCTTGCTTTAGTACGAACGTTGAAGGTAATAATGAACGGTCTAAAGATGCCGTTCCCGACGTCTTCACAAGAGAGATGGAATCCCAGCAGCCAGCAGCCGTGATCAAGTCCCATGCCGAACGGGAATGGGTTTTCTACGCCGTGGCATGATCTTTGGCACTCCGCACCACCAATCTCACTCTAGCCGGCGGCGAGACATCGCACCACGACGGACGCACTGAGCAGCCACACTAGTCCTGCTCCTGCCAATATTGATGATGAGTGGGATGTTATAACTAACGCTAACTAGCTAGTCTTCTTGCGCTTGTGATGGACAGGCATGGACTGGGAGCTCTAAGCTCTCTGCCTCTCTGTATATGCATGCTGTTCTGAGCATCACTGAAGAGTTTTTGGTTGACATGGTCTCTCCTCGGTCCTCTCTGGCGGCCCAATGGTGAAATAGCGACGACCTGCGCACCGCAAGTCTTCGGACTCTTCGTCGGACTCATCACCACTACTTGTCTGAACATTTCACGGAATCTGCTTCCGTGAGGGTGAGGTCACTGATATATCACAAAACTCACGACCCAACTACCGGTGTAATGGACCCCTTTGCAAAATTGGAGACGCGGTTTGTTTACCCTTCTGTGTCAACCAGCATTAAGCACTTGGTGTGTGAAACAGATCCCACTGCAGATTAGTCTTTGCCTGTGTCACTCGGCCGGGATGCATCAATCATATATAAGACCCCTCTGTGTCCCCATCAAACACCAAGATCTTTTTAGTTTCACTCTAAATTGGGGAAACAGTTTGCATAGGTGAAACCTAAGATAGTTTGATTCTCGCAATACTAATGACTTTATTTTTAAGATGGAAGGAGTATGTCGTCCCTACTGTGCTGAAATTGTATAATGGATATATAACTGTATCCAGTGGAAAGTTCGAATTAAGTTCCAACTGTGAATGTCTTTTGTGATGAATTGCCAATCGCTATTGCTCTTACCTGTCTGGAACTAGTTTTCGTCCAGGTTTTAGTGAAGGAGGACCTGAGAAGTTTTGTATTTATGAATCAAGTATAGAACATAATTAATGGCATATTTTAGTTTTGTAATGTAATTTTCCATAATTTTAATGTATTTTGTTCTCTTATTCCTTGTAGCAATTATCTTTTACACGAAATTATAAAGAATTGCACACGATATCAAGATAACTAAACCAATCAAATACATAATCAAGTATCTGAAAAACGAATCACACATCATGGCAGGGCGTTTAGGACTGTTTCCACCAGGAACCTCTCTTCATTGGAGTTGGAGCTAAGCTACTAGTACAAGCAGAGCCATTGGAGCTGCCTCAACTCTAAAACGAATCACACATCATGGCAGGGCGTTTAGGACTGTTTCCACCAGGAACCTCTCTTCATTGGAGTTGGAGCTAAGCTACTAGTACAAGCAGAGCCATTGGAGCTGCCTCAACTCTAAAAACTCATTTGTTTGGCTGTACACGTATCCACCTCAATCTAAGTAAGTTGTAGGTGGGTTGCCATAAAAATTAAATTGGTCATCCTAATCTAGCCATATACAAATGTTGAATAAGATAAAATATGAGTGCCGTCAAACAACGCCTAAGATGGTACTGCTACGGATAAACCTCAGCTCCAAGGATGATATTGCCATATGATAAAGTTGATAAAGTGATGTGATTTGACTGGCTTCAATTATCACAGAATCTGTGTCTAATGTGTACACTTGCCAACAATTAATAAGGACGTGGGCCTGTTGAAGATTGAAAGTGAAATAAGGAGATTTTTATAGACAAGTTGACACTTCCTACGACGTAAAATATCAGTTGTGTTCAACGAGATGTTGAGGACCTCCGCATTAGCATCTCTCCTTGTTGGATGCTACCTGATGGCTGCTTGCAGCCGGGATAAGGACTACCTCTGGAACAATATAGAGACACTAACAGCGACGGCCTCGAGGCAGGTGTTTGCCAAATTCACAATTTCACAATACTACTTGTCTCGTGTTTGAACATTTTACTTGTCAGGATCTGCTTCCGTCCAGAGAGGTTACGATCTGACAGACAGCGGTCAAGCGGATGGAGATCGACCCGTTGGCACAGGATCCTTGTTTGTATGTGTCACTGTCAGCATCATCGATGTTTAGATGCACTGGTATATATGCATCTCAATGCATATGACCTGACCTGCAGCTGTCGAGCTGACCCAGTGCAGACGAGTCTTTGCCCTTGCTTCCAAGGCATCATGTGCGTCTCCCAAAGCCATCTGTCACTTTACAATGTCAAAACACTTTGCAGACTGTAAAAAGCAGGCTCTTTGCCATCAGTACCCTAGTTATTGTGAGTTAGTTCTTTAAATTATTCCATTTGCAAAAAGTCCATCATGTTAACGGAGCAGCATATAATTGGACACGATGTTGCAGTATATCAAATCTGTCACACGCCTAATGTGGCCCGTACACCTCGGCAGAATAAAGGCCAACAAGGGGCCCGAGTGGAGGCGCCACCGACGCATCAAACGTGCTTCGCGCTGCAGGGCTGCATGCATGAGAGGAGGGGGTGCCGCCCCCGCCGCCGCCACTGGTCACGCCGCCATCTTCTCTACGCAGTTGCCACACGAGTCAAAGTAAATTAGGAAAGAATTAGTTAGTTAATGAAAGTGAGTTTGTTAGATGGAAAGGAGAATCCAAATCTAATATGGATATCCTAGGGTTTGCTTAATGGTTAAGTCTCGTTGGGACTATAAATATTAGCAAGATTTTACCATTCAATCTTAAGAAAGGAATAGTCGAAAGACTTTAGCCTAAAGCTCTCCGGCTCTCTCTATCTCTCTCCCTCCCTTTCCCCACGCGCCTACACCGCCGCCCTAGGGTGCACGCCGCCTCCGCCTCCTCGTCTTCTTCCACCTTCCGCTCTCCTACGTCAGCTGCCACGTCAGGGCCCCTGGTCGAAAACCCTGACAACTGGTATCTAGCTGCCTGGATGATCCGCACGCTGCTGCTATGGGTGCCACCGAGATGAAGAAGCTCTTAAACAGAGTTCACCAACTCTGTCTTGCTGAGAAGGAGACCCTCGCCAATGACATGGAGATTGCTACCAAGCTCGCCATGGACAAGGCGGGTCGTGACTTCCTGCAGCAACAAGACCACTCCTCCAACACGCCGTTCAAGACCAAGATCACCGCCGATCTCGAAGTCAAACTCTTCTCCCAAGTGCCCGCACGGAAGACTACGACTGGCAACACAAATTCAGACCCCATCAAGGAGCAAATTGCTGACCTCCATGGCGCCAACATCGCCATCAACAACTCTGTTGCGGAGACAGAGCAGGAGCCACAGAAGGAGAACACCCAGCTAGCACCAAACCTAGGGCTGGGGCACCTGCCTCCATCCGAGGTGGCCACAATCACTATCGACAAGGCCAGCTCTGATATGAACACCGCCATCGACAATCTCACTACAAAAAACAACACATCGGAAAGGACGTGTCAAACAACTTGTCCGCGGCACCACCAACAGAGCAATCACCATTGTCACCCTGCTCATACCAGATCACTGACATAGTGCATCCTGCGGTTGTCATCTTGGCACCAACCTCCTACAACAGCGATAGCAGCCCGCTGCCGCATGACGTTCACAACAACAATTGGGATGAACGTCCCAAGGAGATCACAGACATCAGCACAATCAGCAAGTCGAGGCAAAAGGTAACACCTATTTCATAGCTAAAATTTTCCCCCATCCTACGACATCAGATTCCACGGTGTCCCTAGAGATGCCCCTCCAGAGGTTACCCGCCGACACCACCATCGACACACCTGTTGCAAAGATACAGTAGGCAATGATGACTACACTATTCCCACCATTGGATGAGTAGCCCATCAATGGTTTGGCTACACCCCCACCGACTTTTGTGACTCCATTAACAGCACTAGAGGCCAATCTTGTGCCTGTTGGATCCATGTCGGCCACGCCAAGGTTCACAGGACCGACGCAACCCCAGCATGGGAGATGCCAACACAACAACACCTAGCTATCAGACCACCGGCTCAACACATCACTCAATCTATGCTTTCGTTTGTGCCACCGGCATTTGCACAACTTCCATGGCATGCCACCGTCATGACAAACCTCTCCGTCTCGGCATATGATGGCTCCGAGGATCTCGCACCATGGTGGACACACATGGAACTGCTTGCCAATCTTTGCCATCTGACAGACCAACAATGTATTGGGAATACTCAGCATTGGGATATGCACCCCATAATGAAGGTGCCCACGATGTCACCAGCAACACTGCTCCTCCTTGACACAACAGCCTCGTCTACGATTACATCAACAACTTCATCACCCACACTCTTCACCCAAATCTCAATAGTGGACAACACCAACTCAGCCTCTACGTCCATAGCCTACAGCACGTACTTCATGAAACGGTCGTACACCACCACCCATGAACTGTGGAGACGGCAGTCCATCTAGCCCATACACTGGGGACATTGGCCCCAACGCTTAGCAAGATAGGGCGATCAACCTCCTTCAATGGCAACAATGCCAACGTCAAGTCGACAAGAGTACTGCCACGTCGACTTTCTACCATCATCCTGACGTCAACAATCCATGAGATTCCCTCTCAGCTTCACCGTGCTATTTCAGATGAGCACGAACTCCGGATCATCTATGCCACAATCAAGCTCCAGGCGGCACCAACAACATGGTTCCTCCAACATGCCATCATCCGCTACAACGACCCTAACATCTCACCAAACGCCTTCAGTAGTGGTGAGTTTCTTCTAGACGACATGATCATCTTCACTACAGCTACGACGATGATATACGATAGCTCCCCGGATTACATCCTCTACGACATTAATAAACATCCCCACGACTTCAGCTCTTCACCAAGAACCATGCCCCGCCTCTTCAACAACACCAGTTTGGGAGGCGCTAAACAGCTACGTCTTTGACTCGTGACACTACCATCTTCGGATCGTCAGCAATGATGTCATCAATGAACCAGCTGATGACACTAAGAACGAACCATGGAACAGTAGGCTCCTATGCCCTATTTCGGCATGAGGACGTGCTGAGTGGAGAAGGAGGAAGTAGAGTCACATGCCTAATGTGGGTCGTACACCTCAGTGGAATAAACAGGCCAACAAGGGGCCTGAGTGGAGGCGCCACCGCCGCATCAAACTAGCTTCGCGTTGCAGGGCTGCGCGCACAAGAGGAGGGGGTGCCGCAGCCGCTAGTCGCACTGCCGCTTCTCTACGCAGTTAACATATCGAGTCAAAGTTAATTAGGAAAGAATCAGTTAGTTAATGAAAGTGAGTTTGTTAGATGGAAAGGAGAATCCAAATCTTATAAGGATCTCCTAGGGTTTGCTTAACGACTAAGTCTTGCTGGGTTGCCGCCTCTCGCCGTCTTATAAGTCCCCACACACCTGCGTTGCCGCCCCTCTTGCCAGCTATGCGCCGCCCTAGGGCGCGTGCCCAGCGCCGTCACCGCCTCCTCGTCGTCTTCCACCTCCCGCTTGCCTACATCAGCTGCCACGTCAGGCCCCTGACAAACTCTGTAAAAAAAGAGTTACAATCACGAACATGCAGTTTAAGACATAAGTTGGCAGCTGAATTCCAATTTTGTATCTTTTACTACCATACCTATAGTAGTAAACATATACATACTTGAAATCTAGATAAAAGGTTATGTACAATTTTGTGGAGGACACATATTTTAGTTATATCTTTATTTAACATGGCAAGAAACAGCTTATACAATGGAACTTTGAACCTTCCCAAATGTTCCGACAGACCTTATTCATATTTTCTATAACTTCGTTGAACCTTTACTCTAAATATGCATTCTTACTTGAGGTTGTGGAATAATATAGGCTCTGTCAGGCTTTTATGGGGGGGCCATGATGTGGCGCTGACTTAGACGCGGAGGGAGCGGTGGCGGCGTAGGGGCACGCGTCCACAGGGGCGGCGCGCGGCGGTTGGAGGCTGCGGCGAGCCGGGCAGGGCGAGGCGGCAGCGGCGCACATGAGAGAAGGAGGGAGAGAGAGAGCTAGAGAGCTGAAAGCTAGCATAAAAGTATTTCCTTAGCTATTCAAACTTGACCTAACATGGGAGCGGCGGCGGTGGCCACCTAGCCGTGTGGCCCCCTCCTTTTGGGGTAGCCGCATGGGCCAAGGCCCATTGGCCTTTAGGCGCGTGACATGCTCCCTTTGCTTCAGCTCTATCTTCTCCGAAAACAATTCTATCTTTAGTTCTTTGGAAAAGTAATTTTTTAGTGAAGCTGAGACCTTGTGGAAAATAATTGGTAAATAAGCACCTATCCTTTTTTAAGGAAGTGGGTACAAGAAATGAAATTTGTATAGACCCTTGCCTAATTGAATTTGATTGCATACATGGGTTATATATGTTTTGCCTCAGTTTGTAATGTGTAGTCATTATCTATTTTGATATTTGAGAATGTGAGACCATAGAGTCTAGAATATCAAGATAGTGAACGGGTGAACAACAACCTCGAGCAAGCACGCTCGTAGCACCGTGGTACACTCGCCGATGTGCGAGCTGCAAGCAGTTCGACTCCCAGCTTGGACGAGGTCGACTCCCAGCTTGCACCAGGGGTCTGCTGGTTTTCTCCCAATAATAATTTTCAATGCATCTTCTCAACGCTTGGATATATAAAAAAGGGACTGCGACACGTCTGTCGTCTACTAGTCGGATGCATCTTCTAATATGTGTATAATTGCAGGTCGCAAGCAGTGTGTGCATGTACAGACGAATGCTACAGCTAGCTGGTAAGAAGCGGGAAAAGAAACAACGACTTGGAGAGTGTCCAAGTCTTCACTGAACCCACACTATTGTCTTCGAACACTTAGGGCCTATTTAGTTCTCATGGCTAAAACTAAAATGGATTAAATTTTAGTCATTTTAGGACTAAAGAGCCAATCAGAAGGACTAAAATAAGACTCAAATATTTTAGTTCCACTAGTCCCTTAAGGTAAACTAAAATGACTAAAATATTTTAGTTTACTTTAATTTTAATCATTGAAACCAAACAGACCCGTCCAGAAGTGACGATCTGAGTACTAGGGCGAATGGGACCCCTGTGCAGAATTATTGCAAGACGGATCTTTGCCTTTGTTGTGGTGTCAAAGTCGGGAAGCTTGGTGCGAGAATGAAGCCTCTGTGCAGACCTAGCACGAAATTTAGGCGTGGGATCTGTTTTTTTCTAGAGGCATGGGCTCACGAGTGGTGGTGTATCCAGCCCTGCAAGGGTCTCTTTTACATTCAACCCTAAGGCCTAGACGAGGTTGCCCGTGATGTGATGGGCTGCTGGCCCAGTGAGTCTGGCATGGCGGATGGGCCATGCCAACCTAGCACGACATTTTTTTCAAAAAAGAAAATAAGAAGGTTTGACAAAAATCGCAAGATTATAGATCATTGATATGATCGAATATCCACAGCAAAGCTACACATTAAATCAGGGGCTGGTCGGATAGCAGTCGTCCTTCGACCAGGCGGCGCATGCTATCGTCCGTCGGGTGCGGCCAATAAAAATTTATTCCATTCCCATGTTCCTATGTACGCACCCTACAGCCAAACCAAAAAAAACAACATGCAAAAGAAAACAAAAAAGATGACATTAGCACATCTTCATATGTTGATGTTTTACTAACGATAGCCTGCCACGGAGGTACCTGAGACAGTTGTTCGGGCTTCGGTGAATAGCATAACTCAGTGGTTAACGCAACAAGACAAATGATTAATACTTGTTCGGACCCTCGATTGATCGAGTAATAGCATTTACATCCAGTCAGCGTTAGTCTGTTTGCATTGTATATTACTGAGTATTGTGTTGATTCGTGTTTACAAGAGGTACCCTTAACAACCCCTTATAATCCAGGAGCTGTTGAGGGATAGAGTCCTAAACTATATTCCGGAGCACTTTTCCATGTATAATCCGTTTAGGAATTTTGAAGTCGCACGTAGCTTTGCTTCGTGCTTCTGCTTGTTAGGCAGTGGGACCATTGATGGGGCCCACTATCCCATATTATCGTAAGGGACCCTAGGGGTCCCTATCGACAAGCCCTCGAGCATTTTATGGTTGATCTTCTGAAGCCGAGTTTTTGTAAACTTGCTCTGGGTTCTTTTTGAAGTGAAACCTTGAGATGGTCTTTTCTGCTTCTTTTTTGTAGGTCGTCTTCTGTTTTAGAGAGTGCAATTTTGAGCCTCTTGCTTTCTGGTACAGAAGGCTGGAGGGTCCTTGAACAAATTGAAAGTTTGCCTTTGATGGTGTGTATTCTGCAGCCCCCGAGCCTTTTCCGAATTCTTTTTTGCAAAAGAGCTCGGGTAAGGGTCTTCAGTATTGTATCTTTGTTTGATCATTGCTTGTTGTACATGGTTGTTGATAATTTTATTCTTCTGTACTCCGTAGTTGATATGAGGTAACTTTTGAGTGCTTGTGTTGTTCTTGTATGTTTGTGCAGTCATCCTTGAGTGCTTGTACTGTTCATGTGTGCTTATGCAGTCATGTTTGAGCTTTGTCCTCTTCTTTCTGCTCTTTCACATGGTTGTCCTTTGTTGATTCCTTTTTCTCTGTAGACTTGGTGTTTGTGCACCCAAGTTTGCCTATAAATATCGTTCCTGGTGAGTGCGCTTCATATCGGTTGTAGACTTGAGGTCTTCTGAACTTCTATAGTCAAGGATATAGTAGTTTGTGAGCTTGATGAGCCCCCGGGCTTGTTCTTCATCTTCTATAGTCCATCTTAGAAAATGACAGAGGTCATGTGATCAGGATTAGTAGCAGGCTAATCTTAGGGTGGTATTTGTCTATAAGGATCATTGAAGCTAATGGTAGATGGCTTGTGATGCAGGTGGTGTGCATTGTGCTGCCTGAGCTTCAAGTGCATGCCCTCTATCATTTTGTTGATTCTTGCGGTGTTGATTGACATGTGGTCTGGCTTGTTCTTCAATGTTCCATTGAAGATCAGCCATTGTTCTGTCTTCTACTGTGTCATTTTGGTACTGTACGGTGCAGATCAGCACGTGCTGTGAGTAGATGTTGGGTTGTTTGGCTGAACAGATTTCACAGCTGCTACCAACTCCAACGACCTGCTGTCTTTCTGCTACCTATAACAATCTTGGATGTGTACTCTTTCTTCGGAGAAAACACACACGGGTTGTTTTTTTTTGACGGCAAATACTGTAGGAGAGATCCCCACAGTGTCAAAAACTTTTATAAATTTTAAAGAGGTTCAGAGAACTTACATAGAGTAATTAACTAAAGGCATCTGACCAAAAACAAAAAACTGACCTAAGGTCAGGCTTGAATCTAAGAGCCTGGAGAGAGCATTGGTTTTTAAAATTACAAAGCCATCTGGCTTGACATGGGTCTCGGCGATCAAAAATCTTGTCGTTGCGCATTTTCCATATCTCCCATGCAGCAATAAGCGAAGCCTCCGTGAAGAAAGGTAGACCATGGGTTTGGCGAGCCTGTATGAACCGATCATGCAGGTTCATATTCTGATTCCATGTAATACCGATGGATGACCAACATTGAGTTGCAAATGGACATGTGAAGAAAAGGTGTTCAATGGTCTCCTCCTCCCTTGTCTCACACATAACACAAATATCATTATCTTGCACATGAATGTTCCTTCTGGTTAGCATGGTCTTTGTGTTCAGCCGATCCACCAAGATTAGCCACGCAAAAATTTTGATTCTAGGCATGCATCTAGAATGCCATATATCTTTGAAAATAGGATGAGCCTCAAAGTCCTGAAAAATATAGGAATAAAATTTTTTGAAAGTGTAATCTCCATTCCATACCGGTTTCCATCTGTCCTGCACTTCTTCATCATACGGCACATTCTGTATGTGATCTTGCATCTGCTCTAGTTCTTCGTGCGCTTGGTGTGACAGAGGTAGAGTAAACAATGAGTCAAGAGCATCGGTTTGCATCACTTCTAATACAAAGATACCATCAGTTCTCGAGGATGAAGCCAGTCTAGGAAAAACATGCTGAAGGATGCAGCCTGACCATTCATCCTCCCAAAAGCATACCGTTGATCCATCCCCAACTGCACATCTGGCTATTGTACGATATAATCCATTCAGTCTGAGCACGTCCTTCCACCAGAAGGACCCAACTTCACGGGCAGCATGTGGCACTTTGGTGGAGTAATATCTGAACTAGATCAACTGCACCTAGGGTACCTCTGTCCTGTTGTAAAACTTATGCAAATGTTTCAATAATAGTGCATCATTCTGTAATCTTAGATTAATAACTCCAAGTCCTCCTTTCTCCTTGGGCATTTGCACCACTTCCCATACTACCAGGTTGCCACCTCTCTTCTTCTCTGAGTTACCTCGCCACAAACACTGTTTCCTGGCTCCATCAATGTTCTCAATAACTCCAACAGGCAACTTGATGGTACAGAGTGCATAGGTGGCGATGGGTGTTATTGCAGATGGGTTGTTTTTCCTACTTGGCAATATTGAATCTTTGTGGAGGTTCGACAACCTCGAATTCTACTAGGTTCCTTAAGTCCTACGTTGAATGATTTCCTTTGCTTTATTTCTTCAGTTCTAGTTGATATCAAACTCTTGTTATAATCCCAGAATCTTCTTGATGAGTGATAATAAAAGTTCTGTTGTCCCAAGTTCTTTTGAATGGAATGTCCACTTGTGATGTACAACTGTCTCTGCCGGGTTCTTTCTGCGCTTTGCAAGAATAAATATGCTTAGTTCTTGTGTCATGAATGATTATTTCAAGATTTTCCGGGTTCCTTGCATCCTGAGTTGTATATCTCCTTACTTGTAATCTGACGTTTGCACTGGCCGTGTGAAAAGGCATGCCTTCTGACATCCATCACGTCTCCATTACTGCGGAAGTTGGGGGTTTTACTTGGTAACCACGTCCGCCGGGCTGCATGGGTCACGTAATTTTTCCTTTAAATATAACTGCTCTGTTTATTGCTTTTTCACTTGTTCTTGCCTTCAAGTGCAGAAAAATTCCCTAATCTTTTGCTTCCGCACCCTAACTTCTCTCTGCTTCCGCCGCCGCCGCTCTTTGCTTTTAACTTTGCTTGCTCTCGTTATGGTGAAGAAATCGAATAAGAACAAGAACAAGCAGGTCGTGGTCGACGAGGAGGAGACCCTTCAGCAGATTCAGAATCCCAAATTTATCAAGATGCTGATGATGCAAAGGCACTGGCTTGCGCTAACGACGCAGGAGTCTGAGTTAGAACTGCTGGTGGCGTATGGGCTCCTGCATTCTCAAGAGCTTTCAGGGTATGTTCTCCCTAGTGAACATGTAGTCCCTGTTAGCAAAGGATCGACAATCAACCGTTGTTTGGTGGATGGATTGAAGAACAAAATTGGAAGAACGCAGAGAATTCAGGCAAGCGCTACCATGGCGACAGGGATGACACTGCCCTTTTTCTGTTTGGGTGGTGATGAGTACAAAATGCCTAACCGGCTAATTTTCACACACACACTCTTCCTTATGACCAGGGTTTATAACACACCCGCTAATTATAACCATTAGCTAATCATCGTGCCTAGAGACATGCTCAAAGTTGAATAAAAACACACGGTTCAGACAACTCCGCATAGTGAGCGCGATCACCGCCTCCCCGCTGCTCCAGGTGGACGTCCCAAGTTCAAACTGATCTTTTCTCACCACGGCTTCGTTGACTTGATCATCTCACATTATTCCTTTATTGTTGTGACAGGATTACGCCAACAGTCCCTACCTTTGTTTGTTATTTGTTTGAACATCATATAGTTGAATACCTTGATGACGTCCCTCCACAGCGACTCCATGCTGTACGACATGCTGTTATTGAGCTAACCATACACGCCGAGTGCCCACCGCGGCCAGGCACCGTCAGCCGGTGCTCGCCATCCACGAACACCGTCACATTGGACGCGGCGACGTCGTGGATCACGTTGAGCCTGAACCACCTGTCGTAGATGCCGGCGTCGACCAACCTCATGTCGTCATGGTAGTATGTAAGCCGGCCGTCGTAGACGTGCAGCATCAGCGTCGTGCTCCGCCGCGCCAAAGATCTGCATCACCGACGCGCCCGTCGTGCAGCACGGGATGTACAGGCCTGTAGCCCTCGAACTGCCACACGCCGGAGGTGTAGTTCAGCTGTGTGCGCCACGAAGACGATGGCCGTGATCGGAGAAGAACCGAGAACAAAACTGTTGTTAGTACTGTGCATGTCACACTAGGATCTTGGTCTAGCGTTTTCTTGACCTAGCGTTACTCTTACTGTTATCTCGATCTGCTTGGTCTCTGTGCGGGGGCCGCCAGGGTGGGTGGTGCTCATGGGCTTTGTTGGCAAAATGTCATAGGATTTGGGTCAAGCCAAAGGCCAACTATCACCTTGGCATGGTATTTATTATATAGCAAAAGTTCATCTTGGGATATAAGTTGTTCCTCGAGCATATTCCTACAGCATCTAGCATAAAGTGATAAAGTAGGTAAAGGTAGTCTCCTTGGCTCTAAGCTCAAGGGTATTACAGTAACTAGGGAAAATATCTAGACTACTGATAACTCAACTGCCAGACTTATACATCAACTCGAGGGTATGGCTCGAGGGTCGAGGGGTCTAGCTCGAGGCCTGGAGCTCGAGGCTCATGCAACATTTCTCCCCCAAAGCCTGACAGTTATTCAACTTGCTGGACCTCCTTGAGCCCAATTCTTCCCCTCATTTCTTCAAACTTGGCCTTGCCGAGGGACTTGGTTAGGATATCTGCAAGCTGGTCTGTTGCAGGTGTGAACTCAGTCTTGATGGTACCATCTTCAACACAATCCCTGATGAAGTGGTACTTGGTCCTGATGTGCTTGCTCCTGTCACGGAAAATAGGGTTCCTAGCCAGGGCCAATGCTGACTTGTTGTCAACTCTGAGCTCCACCACCTCCACTTTCCTCCCCAGCAGCTCTGCAAGCAGTCTTGACAACCACAATGCTTGAGTTGAAGCTGTTGTCATTGCCACATACTCAGCTTCATAGCTCGAGAGTGCAACCACCTTTTGCTTGATGGACTGCCAGCTAGTCAGACTATCTCCAAGAAAGAATAGACACCTAGTGGTGCTCTTGCTGGAATCAATGTCACCACACCAGCCAAGTCTGAATCGCTGTAGCCAATGAACCTTGCCTTGCAAGTAGCTCTGGTGTAGTAAAGGCCATAATCGAGGGTGCTAGCCAGGTACCTGAGAACCCTCTTCACAGCCTGAAGATGCTCGACTGTTGGTCTCTCCAAGAACCTGCTGACAAACCCCACAACAAAGGCAATATCAGGCCTGGTGTGCACCGAGTACCTCAAGCTTCCCACCAGCCTTCTATACTGAGTTGCATCAACTTCCTTTGTTGTGCTCTCCTTGCTCAACTTGAGATGCTGGTGATGGTGCGATAGCAGAGTGGCTCTCCATCGTAGTTCGCATCGAGCCGATCTTCGTCGTCCTCGAGGGGGGTCACGTACTCCACCTGGGACTTGAGGGATGCTGGTGAAGGCATCGATGCCTTGAGGGGTGATGCCTCGAGGGGTGCTGGTGAAGGCGTCGATGCCTCGAGGGGTGATGCCTCGAGGGGTGCTGGTGAAGGGGTCGACGGAACCTGAGCAGAGTCCTCTGTCTCCACCGGCTTGAGGCCTTGTGAAGTAGAGCGTGGCAGAGGAGTTGAAGATGGGGATGCTGAGCTCTGAGCTCCAGACACCACCTCCGGCCACATGTACTCGACGGTAAACTCACTCTCCTCCGCCGCCGATGAACCAGGCTCCGTCGAGGCCCAGTCCTAGCCACGTCCTTCATCAAAGACACGTCACGGCTGATCTTCACGCACTGGGTCATCGGATCAAAGACCTGATACGCCTTGGCCCCTTCCGCGTAGCCGATGAACATGCCGGCCTCGCCGTGATCGTCTAGCTTGTGGAGTTGCATGAGCCACTTGGTGTAGGCGACGCAGGCAAACACCTTGAGATGTCGCACCGTTGGCACATGCCCGTGCCATGCATTGTAGGAGGTCATCCCCTTCAGCGCGCGTGTCAGCGAACGATTAAGAAGGTGGACTGCAGTCATCACTGCCTCCCCTAGAATTGAGCCTACATTCTCCTTAGCTTCAACAGCACACGTGCTATCGCCACCACGGACTGGTTCCTGCGCTCAACAACTCCATTCTGCTGTGGAGTGTAAGGAGTGGAAAAATGGTGTTTTATACCTTCGTCGGTGCAGTAGGAGGTGAACTCGGCGACGGTGAACTCGCCGCCATTGTATGTGTGAAGGGCCTTCAGCTTGCGGTCGCTCTCGAGCTCCGCGGTGGCTTGCACCTTCTTGATCACATTCCCGATGGTGTCCCTCGACGGTAGGAGCACGACCCACATGAAGCGAGTCGCGTCATCTACCAACAGCAGGAAAAAGCGATTGCCGCCAGGGGTCACCGGAGGGCGTCGAAGTTCAGGTGGCCGAACCGTTCGTGACACTGCCATGCCTCGTCGTCCTTCTGCGCTACCACACTGAGTGGCTGGACAGCTTCCAGGTGAAGAATGCACAGCTGATTCACTCCTTGACGTACCTTAGCGAGCAGACGGCCATGGCAATTCCAAATGCGCAACACACCATCATTGATCTCCACCCTCTAGCCACTCTTGTCCAACTGCTCGAGGCTCATGATTGAGTTCTTCAGAGCTGGGATGTAGTACATGCCCTGAAGAACGCAGTGCTTGCCAGTCTTGCCCTTGAAGATGATGGAGCCGACACCACGAATGTCCACCTTGGACTCATCCCTGAATCATACTGTGCCGTGCACGTTGGTGTTTAGGTCGACGAAGAGCTCATGACGGCCCGTCATGTGATGCATGGTGCCACTATCGAGGTACCATCCACCGACCGTCTCTTCATTTCTGTCAACATCGAGGTAGGCCTAAGCACGAGGCTCGTCGATGTTGAGGGCCCGAGCTTGAGGGTCAGTGCCGTGGGCTCGAGCTCGAGGCTCGGAGTCAAGGGTTCAAGCTCGAGGGTCAGTGTCAAAGGTTCGAGCTCGAGGTTCGGTGTCGAGGGGTCAAGCTCGAGGGTCACGGACGTGGTCGGCTCGAGTGCACGGTCTGTCGTGAATGAGCTCGAGGTCGGCTCGAGCACGCGGTCCATGTCCGTCTCGCATGAGGTTTCCTTGAGTACAATTTTCGTCTCGAACGAGGTTGCCTCGAACGTGATCTCCGTCCCGAATGAGGTTGCCTCAAGCGCGATCTCCGTCCCGAACAAGGTCGCCTCGAGCGCGTGTTTCCTCTAAGGTCACATCTTGGTGGCGAAGGTGACGCCGGTGAGCTCTCGTCGAGGTCGACGAAACCATGTGCCAAGAACACAGCACCGTCCTCTTCTTCCGCCTCAGTGTACTGGGCACGGGCTCCTTGTCCTCCACCTTCGTGCTGCCCACCAGGCTGATCTCCTCCGTGGCCTCCACCGCGATGGCCGCCACAGCCACCACGGCCGCCACCGCCTCGATCGCGACGCGGTTACTGGTAGTCTCATGCCCAGTGGCCCTCCAGGCCACAGTTGAGACATGTGTCCGGTCCATGTTCGTTGGCGGCAGGGTCATACCCATCACGGCTGCCACCACGACCGCCGCCACGGCCTCCACCACGGCCTCCGCCGTGGCCGCCACCGCGGCCTCTCTACTTCTTGCCTCCGTCGCGCTGGTTCTTGGAGCTTGAGCTGCCAGAGTCATCTGCGCCCTTCTTCTTCTTCTTCCAGTGCACCTTCCACTGCTCCTCCGTGTACATCAGCTTGCCGCCGATGGAGATCGGCTCCGTAGGTGCTTGCTGCTCCCATTCGTTGACCGCCTTGAGCCTCTTGGTCACCTCCTCGAGCATGAGTGCATCAAAGTCGAGGAATTGCTCGATGGCGATGATGATCTGGGCGTACTTCATAGGCACCGTGCGGAGGTACTTCTCCATGACTTGTTGCTCGTTGATGTTGCGGCAGCCGTGGATGACCAGCTGCTAATGCAGAGCCTGAAGTCGGAACGCGTAGTCCTCGACCTGCTCGCCCGGCCTCATGCCGATGTTCTCCCAGTCGCGGTGAAGGTGCTGCATCATCGAGCCGCGGACCCTGTCCACCCCGATCTTTGCTGCAGCGATGGCGTCCCACGCCTCCTTTGCAATTTGCTTGTCGATGAGGGGATGCCCATCCCCTTGGGCACCACGGCGACGATGACCTCCATCGCCCGCCGATCCTCCCGGAATGCGACTGGAAGCCCCTCGACAGCATACCACAAGTTGTGAGCTAGCATCCACAGCTTCATGGTCTGGGACCACTCGTGGTAGTTCCTCTTGTCCAGCATCGGCCACGAAGTCCCGCTACCGGAGTCGTGGTAGACGACCCGCGGCTCTGGCGACTGCTGGCGCCCGCCGCTGCACCCGCGACGGCATGGCGGCGGGGACGGGGACGGCCTGCGACAAGGGCTCCTAGACCTCCCGGGGGATCCTCCGTACAACCTGTTGTCCTCCTTCAACCCGCTGCCCTCTGCTCTCTCCTTCTCTGCCGTGATTTCCACGCGCAGCTCCCGCGCCATCACGGTGGCAGTCTCCACCGCCTTGGCCGCGTCCCGCACTGCCTGGATGGCTGCTGCTATAGCCTCCTCTGCTGCCTTCATGCGAGTAGCCTTGCCGTTGAGGTCGCCCTGCACCCCATCGGCATCCACAGCACCATCCCTGACGGTCTTGGTGGCGGCGGCGCGCTCGGCGAAAGTAGCCATGGCAGGAGCAACAACAGGGGTGGGTAGGTAGAAAAAGGGATAACTTGGGCTCTCTCGTAACCTAGCTCCGATGCCAATTTTTGGTGAAAGGTCACCGGATTTGGGTCAAGCCAAAGGCCAACTATCACCTTGGCGTGGTTTTCATTATATAGCAAAAGTTCATCTTAGGATACAAGTTACTCCTAGAGCATATTCCTACAGCATCTAGCATAAAGTGCTAAAGTAGGTAAAGGTAGGCTCCTTGGCTCCAAGCTCTAGGGCATTATAGTAACTAGGAAAAATATCTAGACTACTGATAACTCAACTGCCAGGCTTATACATCGACTCGAGGGTATGGCTCGAGGGTTGAGGTGTCCAGCTCGAGGCCTGGAGCTCGAGGCTCATGCAACAGGCTTGTCGGTGGCATAGACCCACACGGCCACATCCGCGGCACGCCGTCGACGAACTCGTAGCGCTCGGCCAGCGGCCTGTCGTAGGCCTTGTGCACCTTGAACTGCACCTCGGTCAGCTCCACGGCGGTGAAGCCCACGGTCAGCAGGTCCTCACCATGAGCCGAGCGTAACAGGGCGCACGACAAGGACAATAGAAGCAATGCTTGCAACATGAGCAATGTTGGCGGGGCACAGAACCTTAGCTTCTCTCTCACGCGCGCACAGACATAAAACACACCCAAATTTCATTGGCTCGATCTGCCGATCTGGCTATGCTGAATTGTGCATATGTGTATATAAATGTCCATCTCTCCTGTTGACACGCAACCTACATCGGTTTTCGACTGCAGGTGTGATTGCAAGGACAAAGTTGCCGGCCCGGCGAGCAGCTGTTAAAACTATGGTTCTGTCAGTCGTTGAAGTTTGGTTTGCCGCTAGTTGCGGTGGATGATTCCTGAATCCGTGCGACATGTTGTCACTGCTTGCGGTGGATCGAGTTGGTCTTGCCGTCCTTGCCTGTCCCAGACGACGAGGGCCAAATGTGATGGTAGGATCGGAGTCTGTGCTGTTGACAACTAAAACAGGGCAATTTGGCACGTGAGGCAAATGGTGATTCATGAGAATGTGTTCCAGAATCCGCTTTCAATACACTATTTTGTTGAATGGTTTCTGGAAGAGATCGCTACAACCTAGCTGGTTCAGAGGTATAGTGGTGGTGGCCAATCAACAACATTGCCGAGTTGGTTACTCCCTCCACTAGGTCTGATGAAGGTGAAGGTAGATGCAGCTTTGGCAAAGAAATCAGATTGCTCGGACGCTGCGGCAGTAGGAGAAATAAGACTGGGCATTTTCTGGGAGCGTCGATGCTAGTTTTGGATGGACTAACCGACCATAAGTGGTTGAGACGATCCTTGCCGGGAAGGCATAGCATTAGCCTCAGACCTGGTCTTGTAGAAGTTTAGGGCGGCTTGCGACTGTATCAACGTAGTGAAGAGTATCCGTGTGGAGGGGTTGGGGCTGTACGGCTCAATTTTTAAGGAGATCAAGGTGAGACAAACAAGTTTCCTCTATGTGGCATTCTTTTCCATCATTGTCATAGATGGACGGAGGATGGTGTACCAAGCATTCCACGAACTGTAATAAACGACTGAACATAGAAAATACACACAGAGAAGAGAAAAGCACACGACTGATGCGAAATAAACACAATTAACGTAGGCTGCAGCAAACTCCCCATTCATAGTAGGTTTAAATTGACGCTGGGTATATATAGAACATAGCGGTATCATTTTTCAGAAGCTATAAAGCTATACTGAAGTTACAGCAAATAGCGTCCTGAAAACTATGAAAAATACAAATACTTGATTCACAGAAACAAGCCAATCATAAATATTATTGGACACAAATATGTTTTCAAAGAAGGTTTTAGGAGTCCAAGAAACTTTACTAAATATGATATTACAACATAATTCATTACACTCAATTGTTCGAGTTTCCAAAAATATAAACTTTGAAACAAAATGTGAGGATAACTAGATAGTTACAATTAAAGTTAAATATTGAAGTAGTGCGGTATTTCAATGTTAAAGCTATACAATATAGCGGCACTAAAGTGCAATATAGCGGTCTTAGCTGATATAATGACAAAAACAACAATACCTTAGTGTGGTCTTTCTGAATCGAAGCAGCACCAGCGACAAAATAGTGCAGCTATAGCCCGCTACTTAAAACCATGATTTTCATATCATCGGGCAAGTTCTGTGCTCAGTGCGGTAAGATTAGAATATCCTGTAGTTTGGCCCTCAGTGGCGGTGTAGCTATACCAGCGATCCTCAAATTTGAGAGCCACTCGCTCCTCATGGCTTTCTGGCATTTCAACCGAAAATCGGCGAAGCTCTTCAGCGACCTGTCCCATGGCCAGCCTCGCATTACCAGGAGCAGCAATACATCGGCTCACTAGCTCCGCAGTTGCATAGATCAGTCCCATGCTGGATTTCTCGACTATGTGAGCGTCTAGGAGATTATCAATGGTACCATTTCCCATGCTGTTCTGAAATATTGTGGTCAGGTTCTTCCATCCTCTGGCCTGTGGGTTTTTACCGGTCAAGAGCTCAATCAGGAGGACCCCGAAGCTGTAGACATCGGTCTTCTCGGTTATCTGGAAGTCCTTGAGAAACTCAGGATCAAGGTAGGCCAGCGTGCCCTTGGGCACGACCTGGATGTTGTCATTGATAGTTGAGCATCCAAAGTCAGACACCTTCGCGATCCATCCTTCGCCGAGCAGAATGTTTTGCGGCTTGATGTCACCGTGAAGCGTCGGGTAAGGCGGCGAGTGCAGGTGCGCCAGGGCCTCCGCGGTCTCCGCGGCGATCCTCAACCCGGTAGGCAGCGTCACCCGGCGCCGAGGCCTGCCGTAAAGCAGATCGCCCAGGGTCCCACTAGGCACGAACTCGTACACAAGCATTGGCGCCTCGAAATGGAGGCAGCAGCCGTGGAGCCTGACGATGTTTGGATGCCTGACGCGGCAGAGCACGACCAACTCCTGCACGAACTCATCCGTCCTGCTCTTGTCGATCTGCTTGCATCGCTTGACCGCGACAGTGGCAGTGCCGAGGGTGGCCTTGTAGACGGTGCCATGGGCTCCTTCCCCGACGATGTTGTCCTTGTGGAAGCCACGTGTGGCCTTCACTAGGTCCTTCCTGTCATATGAGGTGAAGGCAATGTTGTTATCTTCTGTTTGGAGAATTCGCAACAGCATCTGGCCTCCGTGTTGCTCAAAGTACCCTTGTCTTCTCACTACTGCACTACTGCAACACAGGGATATAGTAACACCAACTTATATTACTATAGTTTGGAAAAGGTGTTACTAGCTTTATCAGTAACATATTTTTGCTTGTGTTCCAATAGGCCATATTACTATAGACTTATTTATTATAACACATTTACTTGTCTACAAGAACTGTTGGTAGATACTCTTAGATTCGTAGGCACATTGTCATCCGTGTGTTGTGAAACCGTACACATGCAGCGCTTAACCTCCTGTACCCCAAACCTAAAATCCTTCTGATGTTTCCACTAAGTAAATCGCACCAAATCCCCACCAGATCAGGTGCGGATCTGTCGTTTCATGGTCTTCTCTTGTCGTTAATTAGGGCCGAATGCATGCTGTTGCTGTCACGCTCACGCCTCAAGTTCGGCTGGAGATGGCTACAGAGCTGATTCGTTGCTTTGGCACCTCAATCGAGGTGAGGTGTGAGGGTTTGTAATAATTTATTTATTGTTGATGCTGTCTCACTAGAGGGCCACTGTCGGGCCACTTGTAGTTGCTTTGCCATCTGGGGTGGGCTTCCTCTGGTTCCATGCTTCACAAATCACAACCCGCTCATGGTGGTGATGTCCACTCCACTTTTGGGCAAACTCTGCTATTTGTCGTTGTCTCCATTCATCAGTGGCCAATGTTTCTCCGGTGGACTTGTTCGTTTTATGACTGGATGTGCCATCCTTTGACGTTGTCATCTCTTCTGCAAGTTTGGCATTGTCGCTAACCTTCTTGAAAAATACGTGCTCATACACGTTCTTGAAAAAACAAAAGCAAAATTGGCACCATGGCAGAATGAAGGAAACAGGATAGGGCATTCTTCTGTGGCATACATTAGAAAAATTTTTTTTTTTACGACCGAGGAATATAGCCCGTTTTTCATTAAGATGAGTGAATTACACATCATAGCTATGAGAGAACCCTCATAGCACAGGTTATGAACCATTAATATAGTATTTGTTTTAACCATTGAGATAGTAGGGAGTAACCTGAGATAAACAAAGAAGCGGTGGACCTACCCAACCTAATTGCCATCTTAGCGGTGTTTCCTCCTCTATCCCATTGTTATTGGCCTTGCTATTGAAAATTTGCTTTGAGACTGTATTTAATATTATTTGGTCTCACTAAACCACTATATCAGTCCTTTATGTTAGCTTGCTGAAACTCAGAAGACTTGATGCATGGGGAGCGGCTAATTAATGAACTGTTTTGAGAATTTCCTCTTTTATTTAGTGTATGAGTGAAGCTGGAGTGGACGGGGCACTCATAGTTCAACCTAGTGTTCATATGTTTGATCATTCTTTGGTAACTAGGTAAAAAAAATTTCTTGCACTGATCCATTTCAATCGGAGACCACCTGAATTAGTCATATGACTATATTAGTAATTTATTTCGTTTTCGTTTTTTCCGCCTGCAGTACGTTGAAGAAATATCCATCCAAGTTCATTGGTTGTTGTCTCTTGGAATTAAACAGATTGAACACCTGATTGTTCATGTAACCTCTTGGAATTTTCTTCTAACACAACAGGAATGATCCATTCTGCTATTTTCTAATATGCAGTCCCTTTGCTTATCACAAGGAAAAATACCGTGCTGTGAGGTTCACCCCGAGAGTTATGGCCGGCTGGTCAAAACGTTTGCAAATAGGAAAATGAGCAACCCTTTTCCTCTATTTGTTAATTGGGATTGATGATCAATGTGGCCTGAAGGAAAAAAATGTTTCAAATAAACAGATGACCAATGAGGTTGGAAGGTCATTATTTTCGAAGGCAGGAGAACTTGGAGCACCAGTTGCAATACAGACAAAGAAGGTAAAAGATGCATTCCTCTCCAAGATGTATCCTCAGCTACTATAGGAGTTTGAGATTCTGACAAAGAGATAATTGAGCAATATGTTCACATCCTTAAGACAAGAAGGGTTCACATTTGGACAAAGAGTTATTATATATTGTCAGCTTGTGCCACTAGAGCTAAAAGAAATGAGCAAATTCTTAGCCCTGTTAACTATACAAGTTACTATTTAGATGAGTTTATGAGAACCCCATCTGCATCTTTTTTTTGCAAAAATAAATTTGCATGAAATTGGACTCCTTCAATGTAAAGTAACAGGGATTTAACTATGCCCTTTGTTACTATTCTTTGTTCTTGTGTATGCAGGGAATTGGTCCATATATTCAAGAAATAGAGGAGCTCTGTACGGATTATCCTGCAACTACTGTTATTCTTGATCATATGTCTTTCTGCATGCCACCAACGTATGCTTTTGTTTTTGTTGGAATTTCTGATTTTCATTGCCTGGGTTAACCCTAGAAAGGTAGCAATATAGTATGTCATACATGGGCCTCATGGGCCTACTACACTCATACTCTAACACCCCCCGCAGTCTGAGCTACCGTCGCAGTAGAGTTACAAACTGGACATAAAAAGTAGCACACACACGAGCCCCCCCACAGACGCAACTAGCCACCGGTGACGTTGAGGCTGGAATGAAACTCGATGAAGGTCGAGGACGGGAGGCCCTTGGTGAAGATGTCGGCAAACTGGGAGGTGGTCAGGATGTGGAGGACCCGAACATTGCCTATGGCGACTCGATCACGGACAAAGTGTAGGTTAATCTCCACATGCTTGGTTCGTTGGTGTTGAACAGGGTTGGTGGAGAGATACACCGCACTGACGTTGTCTCAGTAGACCAGCGTGCTCCGGGAGAGAGGGCTATAGAGCTCGGCGAGGAGCTGCCGGAGCCAGGATGCCTCCGCCACGCCATTAGCAACAGCGCGGTACTCCACCTCGGCACTGGAGCAGGAGACCATCGGCTGGCGCTTGGACGACCAGGACACCAGGTTGCCACCCAGAAAGACAGCGTAGCCGGAGGTAGACCACCGAGTGTCCGGACACCTGGCCCAGTCTGCGTCAATATAGATGACGAGCTCGGTGGAGGAAGACCGGTGAAGGAGCAAGCCATAGTCGACAGTGCCACGGAGGTAGCGGAGGAGGCACTTGAGAGCAGTGAGGTGGGGCTCTCGGGGATCATGCATATGAAGGCATATCTACTGCACTGCATAGGTGATGTCCGGCCTGGTGAAGGTAAGGTACTGAAGTGCACCTGGAAGACTCCGGTAAGCAGTGGGGTCTGCCACTGGGTTGCCCTCGACCTCTGACAGCTTGCCCTGTGTGTCAACTGGAGTAGAGCAGGGCTTGCAGTTAGTCATCGTAGCTCGCTCCAGGATATCAAGAGTGTACTGCTGCTAGTGAAGAAGAAGCCCGATGGGACGAGGCTCAATAGTGACCATGAGGAAGTGGTGGAGCACACCAAGATCCTTCACAGGAAACTCCTGCTGAAGAGAGCTGATGATGCGGTGGAGTAGTGACAGATTAGAGGTTGTGAGGACAATGTCATCAACATATAGCAGCAGTTAGGCAGTCTCAGCTCCACGGTGATATATAAATAGAGACGTATCTGACTTGGCCTCCACAAAGCCCAGTGTCACCAGGAAAGTAGCAAGCCGAGAGTGCCACGCCCGAGGGGCCTGCTTGAGGCCGTAGAGAGACCTGTTGAGTCGGCAGACCATGTCGGGATAAGAAGAGTCAACAAACCCTGCTGGCTGGCTGCAGTAGACTGTCTCAGTAAGAGTCCCGTGTAGAGAAGCATTCTTGACGACCAGCTGATGCACCGGCCATGAGCGAGTGAGAACTAGTGAGAGCACCGTGCGAACAGTGGCCGGCTTCACCACTGGGCTGATTGTCTCATCATAGTCGACTCCAGGGCACTGAGTGAAACCTCGGAGAACCCAGCAAGCCTTGTACTGATCGAGGGTGCCATCAGCCCGTCGCTTGTGTGTCCAAATCCACTTGTCGGTGACAACGTTGGAGCCGGGCGGACGGGGCACCAGATCCCATGTCGGGTTGGCGAGGAGTGTCGCGTACTCCTCTTCCATCGCGCAGTGCCAGTGAGGGTCTGACAAGGCGTCACGAATGGAAGAGGGTACAGGAGAGACCTGCGGGTCGTCGGGCAGCGTCGCGAGAGCCTGGGGCCGCAGGGTACCAGCCGCGTGTCACGTCACCATAGGGTGAACATGACTCGGGTCACGGTGAAGGAGCAGTGGGTGGTACACCGATGGCACGACACGGGCAGCCGGGGGCCGCGGCAGTGGTGTGGGCGTTGCTGGCGGAGAATCAGTCGAGGCCCCCAATCGAGGGTCCGTGGTCGAGGCCCTTCTAGCCGCAGGTGAGTCAAGGTCGTCCAAACCCGAGGCCCCTCTCGCGTCAGGCGAGTCGAGGTCGTCCGCACTCGAGGTATGTCCGTTAGCCGAGGCCCCCCTCGAGGGGGTACCGGAGCATGGGCGAGGCTAGGGTCGGTCGAGGTGGGGTCATCCACACCCGAGGTCCATCTGTCAGCCGAGGCCCCCCTCGAGGGGGTACCGGAGCACGGGCAAGGCCAGGGTCGGTCGAGGTGGGTTCGTCCACATCCAAGGTCCGTCCGTCAGCTGAGGCCCCCCTCGAGGGGGTACTGGAGTGCGGGCGAGGCCAAGGGCAGTCGAGGTGGGGTCGTCCACACCCGAGGCCCCCCTTGAGGGGGTACCGGAGCACGAGCGAGGCCAGGGGCGGTCGAGGTGGGGTCGTCCGCACCCAAAGTCCTTCCGTCAGCCGAGGACCCCCTCGTGGGGGTGTCTAGAGAATTGGAGGGGTCACCCTGGCCGCCCGAGGCTCCTCTGCGTCCCACATCGTGGTCTCCACTGCCTCGAAAGTGGGTGTGGTAGTGGTATAGGGGAAGACAGACTCATCAAACATCACATGGCGAGAGATGAGGACCCGACGAGAGGTGAGGTCAAAACAACGGTAACCCTTGTGATCCGGGGAATACCCGTGGAAGACACACAGAGTCGAACGGGCAGCCAGCTTGTGGGAAGAGGTGGCAATGGTGTTAGGGTAACATGCACACCCAAAGACACGAAGGTGCTCATAGTAAGGAGGGGTACCGAAGAGAGCATGGTGTGGCGTAGAGTGGGGCAGGCAGCGGAAGGGAGGCGGTTAAGGAGATATGTGGAGGTGTGCAGGCTCTCTGCCCAGAAGCGAGCGGGAAGTGATGGTTGGAGCAGCAGGGTGCGCATGGTGTCGTTCGTGGTGCGAATCATGCGCTCATCCTTGCCATTTTGGGAGGAGGTATACAGGCAAGACATGCGCAACTGGACACCGTGAGAGAGGAAGAAGGCACGGGAGGTGGTTTTATCAAACTCATGGCCATTGTCACACTGGACGGCCTTGATGGTAAGGCCGAACTGAGTAGACACCCAAGCGAAAAAGTGGAGAAGAGTGGGAAATGCATCAGACTTGGCACGTAAGGGAAAAGTCCACGAATAATGAGAGAAATCATCAACCACCACAAGTTAGTATTTATAGCCAAAAATGCTAATGACAGGGGATGTCCATAGGTCGCATTGTAAAAGATCAAACACATGAGTAGCATGTGAAGTAGAAGAATGAAAAGGAAGATGAACATGACGGCCCAGCTGATACGCATGACACAAGTGCTCATCGTGAGCCCGAGTACAACGAATGTTGAAACTACGACTAAGCTGCATCAGAGCATCACGTCCAGGATGGCCGAGACGACGGTGCCAAGTGGTGGAGGAAGGAGTGGCGGTGAAAGCAGCTGACAAAGTGGACAGTGAAGAAGGCAAAGCAGAAGCCAGAAACCAAAGGGTGTAGAGGGGCCCCGTGCTGTCACATCAGAGAAGAGGACGCTGGGAAGCCAAATCCTTCACAGTAAGACCAGAAGAGTCAAATTCAATAGAACAAGAATTGTCAGCTATAAAACGACAAATATACAGAAGGTTGTGAACCATAGAGGGGGCAACAAGGACATCAGGAAGACAAAAAGAGTCACGAGCGCCAATGGCACCCACGGACGTGACAGGAAGACACGAACCATTGGTGACCATGATGGACAAAGGGTGCAAGGAAGAAGGAGGGTGAACAGAAGATAGGATACCAGGGTTGGGAGTGGTGTGGTAAGTGGCACCCAAGTCAGTGACCCATTCTGGTCTGGCAGGAGGTGTCAGGGCCATGGTGCTGAAAGTGGAGGCCAAAGCCACCGGGTCCCAACCGACGGGCCCGGGCGAGGCACTGGGAGGTGGCACCCACAGAGTCGTGGAGTGAAACCCTAGAGGAGCATCAGCGAGCATGGCCGCCGGTGAGCGAGTCTCACCACCGAGAGCCTGGAAGGGCCACATGGAGATGCGCCCCACCCACGTGTTGTTGAAGGAGGGCTAGGGTGTACCCCATGGAGGTGCGGGCGCCTTGTTTCTCCCACGGCCAGCACCTGCACCATGCCCCGCTCCACGGCGACGACGGCCACCACGGCCCCCCACCCCCGCTCGGCCCAGGAGGAGGACCAAGAAGAGACGATGGCGACGGAGCAAACGGACGCGGCGGAGGAGTAGCAGCAAGGGCAGTCAAGGAAAACGAGGACCCCAGTGCCAAAGTGGACCCGGGCTAGATGCCCTGAGTGAGCTCCTCCATGACAAGGTCCTCACAAACCTGCAAGAAGGTGGGGAAGGGTCGCTGTTGGGTGATCCATGTCTGGAGGTGGGCGTAGTGGTCACTGAGCCCGCGGAGGATGTTGAGGTCCAGGATGCGGTCCTCCATGGGCCAGCCAAGGTCACCAAGGGAGTCGGCCAAGCCCTGCATCCAGCTGCAGAATTCGCTGACGAAGAGGTCACCCTGGATGAAGGTACGGAAGCTCGCATCGAGACGCAGAGCCCGGGCCTCAGCATTTCCTAGAAACTGGCCCTCGAGGGCGAGCTAGGCCCGGCCAGCATCGACGGAGTTACGAATGAGGTCATGGAGGTCGATAGAGATCGTCCTGATGATCTAGGAGAGCATGATGTTGTCTAGGCGTAGCCACATAGGGGTCTGGACCGCGACCGAGGCGTCGATGAGGACGTGGTTATTGAGGGCGTAGCGGCGGAGGGTTAGGAGGACCAGGTCCCGCTAACGGGCGTAGGCGGGCGACTCATGCTCGAGGATGACTAGGATGAGGAGCCGGATGTTCTGGACACTCCCGGTCTAGTAGTGGAGTTGTGCCATGAGCGGATCGGCCGGATCATGCTAGATGACCATGGTATGGGACACGCGGTGGCCTGTCGAGCTGGGGAAGGTGGCCCCGATGTCGTACGAGGCAGGAAGGACGAGGAGCTGCTCCACCTCAGCGATCTGGTAGGCCAATGCATCGGCTGCCTCACACTCGCGCTCCCAAGCGAGGGCAATGGCACGCACACGGGCCTGGCCTTCCGCGGCAGCGGCCCGGGCAGCGACGAGGGCGACGGTGAGGGCGGAGTCGGCACCCGCGGCGTGGAGGTGGGAAGTGGGCGGCAGAGGTGGCGGGGCGGGGAAGGGAAAAGCACCCGCGCCCATCGGCATCCCCAGCCCGGCAGCATCGACGGTGGCCACCACGGCATCCGCGCGCTCGGCGCCCCGCCCAGGCTCCCGCGCCGGCATCTAGGGGGCCGCCCGCGGCCGCACCTAGGGGGCCACCCGTACCCGTGCCTGGAGTGTCCCCGGCGCCCGTGCCCACGCTTGGAGCATCGCCGGCGCCCGCACCACCTGCGCTCGTGCCCACCACCAGGAGTAAAGAAGCGGCGGCGGCGCTGGGAGCGCCCTGGGCGGCGGTGGGAGGAGGAGGATGGGCGGCGGCAGCGCGGGGAGCACCCCGGGGTGGCGGTGGCTTGCGCCCATGTGTAGGTGGACAAAGGGGGGAAGCACTAGAAGTAGGTGGGGGAGGGAGGAGGAGGAGGGGAGGACGGCCAGCCATGGCTTCCGCGGTGGCGGCGGGACGGCTGGCGGCTGGCTGACGGCTGGGGAGGAGGAGGGAGGGAGAGAGGAAACCCTAGCTTGATACCATGTTGGAATTTCTGATTCTCATTGCCTGGGTTAACCCTAGAAGGGTAGCAATATAGTATGTCATACATGGGCCTCATGGGCCTACTACACTCATACTCTAACAGTTTTTTCTTATTCATAGTTTGTAGGAATGTATTCATATGAAGCTATGGCCTAGTAGCTTATGTGTTGCATTGACATACAGGAACGATGAAGAAGAGAAGGCACTCTCTTCGTTTCTAAGCATATCCAGATTCCCACAGGCAATGTATGCAATTTTCTTATTTGTCTGTTAGCAGATGAATATGATCATGAAAAATATCAATTCTTGTTCAAGCAAGTCATTTTCAGTGTCAGGCGACATAGCACCCTCAGGTTTTGCTTTCAGAGATCATGGGACAGTAACATTATTTTATGTGAGCTGTACCTGACCTGATTGTAGTAGAAGTTGCCTAGCTAGTACTCTCTTCGTCACAATATTTGTCACTCTTGCCACATCTCACACAAAATAAGGAGCATTGCAGACGGAAAACTATTCCCTCACTAAATACATCACTGCCTCAATGGCCTCCATACCATTGGCTGGTGCATTTGGCTAGGAGGATGTGATTAGGTGTTGCGGCTACATTGATTAAGGGTAGGGAGTTAATAAAACTAAATCTGCGGGGGAGGGTAGGGAGTTGATGATGCTTTGGAATGTGAAAATGATAAGTAATTTGAGAAAAAAATCCTAGAATGACAGATATTGTGAAACGGAGGGGTGTAGTAGTGCACTTCTACTTTGTGCTTTGGTGTGACTATACTTGCTCTAAAGCCATAATGCACTTCAACAGGTTTATCTCAAATTCAGTGCTCTTTTCCGCATCACCAGAGAGCCATATCCATATGAAGACACTGCTCAGCTTCTTTCCCGTGCAATATCTCACTATGGAGCTAGACGAATAATGTGGGGAAGGTGAATTCACAGACCAATTGATAGTTTAAATTGATCATACACTTTACAGTGCCTGTTTGTGGAAAATAAGTGTTGAATCACCACAGAAACCCCAGCACCAGTTACATACTCGATGCTCCTCACTGAAAGTAAAAGAGATCTTATACTGAATATAGAAATAATATAACCCCTTCATCCTCTGGAACGAACACTACTGCCATGGATTAATTAATTATTCTCTGAACATGTCTGCAGTTACTTTCCCTATGTTGTTGCTGAATGTGGCTACAAAGGAGGAAGGGAGGCGATTTCTCTTGTCGCAGGCAAGATACCTATTTCACCGTCAGATTTGGAATGAATCATGGGGAAAACAATTAGCCAACTATTCCAAGGTGCATGGGCTACACCATGATCACTGTAGCTGGTAGGACATATTTGTCCTAACTTCCAGTGTTTTCATGTACCACTAACACGAATAAACCTGGTATCTACACCAGGCTGCTTGAATGCTGGCATGGATACTCTCTAAGCCATTATGGGTGTTCTGCTTCTAGCTTGGCTAGCAATCCAAGCCTAGCTTGTTCCCACTAAGTCAATTCCTTGTTAATGGATTGTTTGTATTGTCTAAGCATGCTATGTTATGTGTGGATTGTTGTTTGTAGGATCCCATTCTTCAAATTGGTAACACTAGTATATTGGCTGTTAGCACGCTACGGCGACATCTAGGGTAACACATATTAAACATTCATTCATGAAACTTGGTAAACAACATAATATTACAAATAAGAAAAATATAGTAAATCTAAACCAATCTATTATACTTGATCAATGGTTATTATTACAGATTGCCAGCCTTTTGCTACAGCCATCTTCTGATCACAGCTAACATGCCAATAATCTGATGCCATTGATCTGATCAATCACCCTCTTCGCTTGAACTACTTTAGCTATACAATATTTTTCTTTGACAACAAATTAGCATAAGCATTAGTGGCTAGCAGGTCCCTCAAAAAAGCATCAAATCCCTACAAATGTCATGAAAGCTACTAAGCTAGCCACGGTCACGGTTAATGCAGATATTGCAACCTGTTCCAATCAGAGACCACTACACAAGGATCAATGGTCACGGTTAATGCGGATTAATAGGTGGTTGCTTTGTCCGCCTTCAAAAATAAGATTAAAAACAAAAAAAAGGCCGAACCAGGCCTGGGCCTAAGATTTGGGCTGCCTGGTGCAGTGCTGCTGCTATAGGGCAACTCGACCCGTGACGGGGGACCGGAGTTTGATCCACCACTGCATCTTAGCGCCGTGGTGGAGCCTACCACCACGGATCTAGCAGGAGATCATGTCATGCACCTAGCCCAAGATCCATATATGCTGGATCTGCAGATGCAGAGGGAGGGGGGAAGCCCGCCGGATCCACCCGAAGTTGGCCTACTGAGTCTGCCACCGTTGCCAGGTACGCCCACGCCCAAACTGTGTCCGTCCCCTCCCCCCTGTGCTACCATCGCTGGATCCGCATGCATTGGGGTGTTATCTGGCTTCCCGTGTGCCATCCGAGCTCGAGGGAGAGGGATGCATTGATGGCCGGGGAAGATCCTACCTCACCATGCGCCACTGTCATTAGATCCGCCCGTGCCGGGGCCAGATTCGGCCTCCCCGTGTGCCGGCTGAGCTCAAGGGAGAAGGATGCACCACCAGCCTCCCCGTGTGCCGACTAAGCTCGAGGGAGAGGGATGCACTGCCATCCTCCCCATGCGCTAGCAGCCTCCCCGTGTAGCGGCTGTCAGAGTTTCTTCGTACAATTGATAGAATATATACAGTTAATCTATAGATCCCTCAAGTGAACGGAGGTGGCGACTCACTCGACTTTTTTACCCACGTAATCTACTGTCGCGCGCCAATCTCATGCTACTCCCTGTTCACCCGATCTGGTCTCGCGCGCGCGATTCTCACACTATCATCGTACCGCTTGTGGAGTGGCACGTCATACGGTTTCTGGATCACAAACTATGACTCGCATGTGGGTCTTCGCCACCGACAAGCCAGCCAGCCCCCACCCTGGTGGCGTGCGCACCGAGATCAAAGCGAACGTGAGTGCCAACAGCAAGACTTGTTCTTAGCCATTCCAGGTGATCTACTTCCTATACTAACTCTGCATAGTTCTGCAGAAGATCTACAACTCCGGGGTGTGGCAGTTTGAGAGCGACATGTTCGTGCCAAATGGCACATGGGGTGCATCAGTAATGCAGGTCTTCGGCACGGCGGCGCACGCCACAACGCTGATATTGCATGTCTACAACCGCCAGCTCACTTACTACCATCAGCTTAACAAGGTGGAGGCGGACCGTGTCTATGACCGATGGATCCGCCTTAATACTATCCACGATGTTGCCGCGACGAAGGTCACCATATTTGTTGACGGGGTGAAAAGGCTGGAAGTCCCCGGCCAAGGTGGAATGGATCACTACTTCAAGTTCAGTGTGTACAAGCAGTCGCACCACAACCCGTCGCACCGCATGGAGTCACACTGGACGAACGTCTCCATCTACAACAGACACCTCTAGGGCATGGGCTGGCTTGCCCAATTTAGTGACAAAGGAGGTGCAAGACTCCTTCTGCATATCCACATACACCATCCTAGGGAACGGCCAGTCCACCGTGTTCTGGACCGGGAGATGAATTCAGGGACGGGCGGTCCAAGACATTGCACCAATGCTACTACACTATGTCAGCCGAGCAAACATCAGAAGCACCACCGTTGCAGAGGGGCTAGTGGACCATGCCTAGACCAACCAGATCTAGCGAGGAGTGACCGTGGCAGCCACAGCTCAATACCTCAGGCTTTGGGACTTGATCACACAAATCCAGCTGGGGAGGACGAAGACCGAGTCATATGGAGATGGACGGCTGATGGAAATTACTCCTCCAAGTCGGCTTACCGGGCGTTGCAGTCGGCCAGGGTGTAAGAGAATCTGGAAGACTTGGGCGCCACTGCGCATCAAGATCTTCCTATGGCTAGACATCAGAGAAAGGCACTGGATAGCGGACAGATGACGGCGGTACGGACTGGATGCAGCGGACCACTACTACCTATGCGAATAGGAGCCTGAGACCATAGATCACATCATTGCTTCATGTGCCTTCTCGAGGGAGATTTGGTGGACCATCCAGGCAGTGCTCGGCGCAGACGCCTCCCGGGTCGGGAGGCATCCATACTCTCATGGTGGGACTAATTGAGAGCAAGATGGCAAGCCAGAAAGAAGAAAGAGGCGGACACCCTATTCGCATTAGTGGCCTGGGAGATATGGAAGGAGAGGAACGCACGATGCTTTAGAGGGGATGCGACCACCGCCGGCCAGTTATTGTCCCCCATCAGGCAGACCGCTGATCTATGGATCGAGGTCGGGGCCTGCAAATTAGGTAGTTTATTACGCGAGTAGTCCACTTATGAGTGAGTGGGGGGATGCAGAGTGTATGGAAATTTGTAACCCAACCCCCCCCCCCCGAATGGCGCCGCGGCGCACTCGTAAAAACTTTGCTTTTTCCTTAAATACAAAGATGCGTAAATCTTTTTGTATATTCGAGAAAAAACTGCGACTTGGTCAGCTTGACACGGCTGAAGCCGGCGGTCAAGTTCAGGCGGCGAGACGAACCGGCGTTGGTAGTGCAGGGCAACGACAGCGCATAAATCGTCGCCACCACCACTAGCTGAGAGCACGAGCTAGAAGACGAACGAACCTGCCATGTCTCTGACTCTGAGCACAAGCCACCTGGTGAGGAGGGCGTACACACTCGTCTCGTCTGTCTATTTAACCGCGCAGCTGCCTTGTCAATCAATGTCAGTGTACACTACACTAGTGATGATTACCACAAGGCTGACCGCGTGTCGTGTGCATGGCGACAGAGGTGGTGGCCCAAGCGCCTCGAACTCCAAGTTTGATGGAGGAGATCTCAAGAGGAGTCGTCCAACGTCTGGAGTCTTCGATTCCCCAAACACAATGCACTCTTGTGTAGGGTTTGGTTGATGGTTTCACGGCTGATAGGCCAGCTTATACAGTTTTGTTATGCGAGAAAAACATTATACCATGCCCGAACAACACTTGTTGGTGCCTCACTCTGACGATCGTGCTGTGTTTTCATCAGTTCGAGTACCTGTGATGTCGATCCTTATCCTTCATGGACTTGCATTGGCGGGCTTGGTGAGTGGGCCCTGGGCGAGATGTGACGTCAAGGTTCTGGGAGTATTTCAGGAACTTTTTTCATTTGCAATTATCTTTATGATATTCTGGTCCATATTGATCTAAACTTTTTAGATTATTTATTGCTCTATAGTATTCCATAGTGTATTTTTGTTCATTCGATGTTACATATTGTATTTAATACATAATAGATTCATTGCATTTATTCATTGTATTTATTAGATAATAGATGATTCATTATCTTGTTCATAGCGTGTTTTACCCTGTTTGACACAAAACGGCTTCAAACAGCTTTAGGAGCTAGTGGAGTTCATGTACGGGTGGAGAAGTTTTGTGCCAAATATGTGCTTATTATTTGTAATTTAGTATAGTTTATACGACTCAGTTATCAATTAATCTTTTTAAAAAGAAACAATTATATTGTCTTGGAAACACATACTCCAACCATATAAAGGTCTCAGTTACAACATGAGTTACTACTCAGTTATAAATTTCAGACACAAAATATTATTATTTATAGGACATAATTACTATCATTAAATAGGTCGTTGAATCTATTTCATAATAAACTTATTTAAAAAACAAATATTAACAATATTTCTTACAAACCTATTTAAATTTAAGAAAGTTATACACTTATTTTGCGACAGAGGGATTACTATTGGCATATTCTCTAGTTAGAGAATATTTGAGACGTCCTCCATCATCACAGTTCACACATCGTCGGATCCATGTTTCCATCGATCATGTGTCACCACGCGCGACCATATCAGATCAAAGAACGACTCGACATCTAATTTGTTATAAATTTAGTTTGTAGTTACAAATTTGACACACGATCTAGTTTGTAGATTTGAGAAATATTTTTTTTCTCTTATTCATTCACTACTCAGCTACTTATTCACTAGCTGGAGACACATTGGAGACGTCGTCCATCATCATCCCAGTTCGCACATCACATTCATGTTTCCATCGCTCGTGTGTCACCGTCACATACACGACCATATCAAGAAGGAGACGATAAGGGCACCAAATCTGTTCACGGCTTGGTGTAAATGGCGACGTTCCTCCAGTGCGACTCCATGCGGTATGACGGGTTGTGGTGCGACTGCTTGTACACGCCGAACTTGAAGTAGTGGTCCTTCCCACCTTGGCCCAGGGCTTCCAGCCTTTTCTCGCCGTCGATAAACACGGTAACCTTCGCCGCGGCGACGTCGTGGACGACGTTGAGCCGTATCCACCGGTCGTAGACGCGGTCAGCCAGCGCCTTGTCTAGCCGATGGTAGTAGGTGAGGTTGCCGTCGTAGACGTGCAGCACCAGCGTCGTGGCGTGCGTCGCCGCGCCGAAGACCTGCATCACCGATGCGCCCGATGTGCCGTTGGGCATGAACATGTCGCCCTCGAACTGCCACACCCCGGAGTTGTAGTTCTTCTGCAGAACTCATGCAGGATTAGTTTAGCAAGAAGACCTGAAATGGTTGAGGTGAAGTCTGCCGTGGAGAGTGACGTACGGCGACCCTGATCTCGGTGCGAGCACCGCCAGGGTGGTGGCTGATGGGCTTGTCGGTGGCGAAGACCCACACGCGCCGGACGCCGCCGGACTCTTCGTAGCGCTCGTTGAGCGGCACATCATAGGGCTTCTGCACCACGAACTGCAACTCGCTCAGCTTGACACGCCTGAAGCCGGCGGTCAGGTTCAGGTGGCTTGACAAGCCGGCTTTGGCGGCCCAGGGCAACGACACTACATAGATCGTCGCCGCCACCACCAGCAGGGAGCACGAGCTTGCCATGTCTCTGAATAGGCACACCAGTGATAGAAGGCCGTACGGCATAACTCATCGTCGCCGCTCGGCTGCCTTCTGGTTCATCAGTGTCAGTTTGACAGTTTACACGAGGCGCAGCGCGTGTCGTATGCACGGCGACGGAGACAGTGGCCGGCGCCATGAACTCCAAGTTGGACGAAGGAGATCTCAAGACGACTTCAACGTCCAGAATCTTCCATATTCCCCTCCAACACAATACAATGCACTCTTGTTAACTGGTTGGCGGCGCACTGAACATCTGACGTTCGTGTGCTGTGCTGTCATCAGCTCGAGCATCGTGATCTGTGACGTCGATCGATCTCCTTCGTGGACTTTATGGCTGGCTTGGGGAATGTGGGCTACCAATCTTCGCGTCCCACCGGTCGGCTCCCGGTATGCTGCCGACTCTCTTATACATTGTTGTATTTGTCAGATGCTCTATAATATGTATGAGGTTATTTAAGTAGTATCCTTATGATGTCCTTTTTTTAATCTTATAAATTACCTGCCTTTTTCTTTATATTATTTATGTATTTCTTTCTGCTACCTTTTATAATTTTTCCCTTTATATTTAAATTTTATTATTTATTTTTTTCTATATATTTCAAAGCAAATATAATTATTTTTTCCATTCCACCGCATGTTATAATATCATTCACATGAATCTATAATTCTACTTTTTTGAACTTGAATTATTATTCTTTTCAACGAAGAACTTTTCTCATGTAAAGGATGGAAAGTTGTTATGGTACCATAGAATCTCCCCTCTGCTCCATAAAGAGAATGTTCTCTCTTCATTGGTAAAAAATTGTCTTGCTAATAAAATTTAATCTAAATATACTTAATGTAACAAGTACAACGCAGGCCCATGGGAAAGTGGAAGAATTTGGGCCAACATCGGGCCGGGAGGAGGGCCCAGCCACTGCCGCCGTCGCTGAGCACGGGTAGCAGGCGCCCCAAGGCACGGGCGCGCCAGCCTACTGGGTGCAATCCCCTCGAGCCGCCGCAAATCCGTCATCGGTCAGGTCCCCTAAATTGAGCCCCCTAGATTGAAAATAGTTGGTTGAATAAAAGGAAGGACCGGATTGTAATAGGAAAGTCCGTTATATAAGGATTTTTTAATTAGCTTAGAAGAGAAGCTAGCCCGATTATAAAGGGATGTAATCAATTGGGAAGAATCAATAAAGAAAAGGGTTATCCCTTATCTTTCTCTCCCTCTCCCTCTCTTTAGCCGCCACCCCCTCCCACACGCGCCGTCGCCCCCCATCGCCGCCGCCCGCGGCCACGTCGCCGCCAAGGCCACCTCTCAGGGCGTGCCACATGCCCCCCTGTGTTAGGCCTGTTATAGCTGGTATCGGACGACTAGTTCGATCCTACGCTGCTACCATGGCCAAGATCTCGGAGATCCAAGAACTTCTCCAGAGCTTCGCCGCCAAAACTCTCCGTAAGATGGATAACCTCCATGGGGAGCTCGCTGCCGTCAATGCTCGTCTACAGAAACTGGAGAACAAGGACAACGACAATACCTCGCACACGATGACGAACAACACCGAGATTGAACCCGAGGTCACATGCACCACGGCGCCAATCGTCATCAACATCAACCAGCATGTCAACACACACACCATAAGGACGTGCCAGCAACAGGAACAGGTGCAACCGGTACCCCCACAGATCACTAGGCGCCGTCGTCGCCCGACATCATCCACGCCAACACCGCCTCACTACACCAATGACAGCCTCATGATGCTTTTGGGCAAGAAAAATTTTGAGGTAAAAGGATTTTCACCCCTATATTTCAGAGACCGTATCAATGGAACAGGCGTCCACGTCCTCGTCGACTTTGGATCAACGCACAATGTCATCAACACCAACGTAGTCCGCAATATTGGCCTCCAAGAGCATCACATCAACACTACAATCCTAGTTGGGAGCAAATACGAGGTACCATGCCATTCAGCCTCATTTACAGTTCTACTACGCATCACTTCCAACAACTTCAGTATAGATGCCTACCTCATTGACATTCGCAACAACATCGACGTCATTCTGGGCACACCATGGCTCGCTAGTCTGGGATGTGTCTCCTGGGATTTCTCCAGCAGAACTATCACCTACAATCGTGACGGACAATGCCACATCCTCTATGCACCACCACAACCTCAGGCACAACTTACCGGCCCACCAAGACAAGATCACCTTAATCAGTGGCTGGCGCCTACATCAACAACAATTCAACCACGGACCATGACACAACAAGCTCCACCACACATCGGCTTCGTCAAGTACAACAACATCATCTTCGAGCATCTCCGCCAAGCTATTAGAGAAGACCATGAACTGCGCTCAATGGCCCTTGCAATCAAAAGAGGCAAGACAACCAAATCCTGGACACTCTATGATGACTTACTCTTCTTTGAAGGTCGTATCTACATCCATCTGACATCACCACTACTACCTAACCTCCTAAACCTCATCAGCAATGACGACCCAACTAACATAACAATGCTAGCTATCGGTGCACATCACCAACCAACAGCACACCAAGTAGCGAGAATACCATCTCTTATCCTGCAAGGACGTCAATGGCCTTCCTAGCGACCAATATATAATGCAACAATACTATTCCTAGACAACCATGGGAATTCAATTCTACGTATCAGACGTGTCCACCTGCACATCATTGAAGCAACAGGGCAACACCGGCTAGCTCCAAAGGAATTTGACAGGGGTACTTTTTTGTTTGGCGCAATGGTAGACCTGACAACATCACCACCAGTGTCCATACCAACAGCAATTTGGTGACGCCTACCAGTCTACATCAGCCACAACACAAACAGCTCCATTCCTCATTTCGGCAAACCTACAAAGGCAATGACTACTTGGCGCATGAATGCGTCAGTACCCAAACAACTTTTGGCAGCAGCACAACAAAACCCCAATAACAACCCTGGCACTGAGGACTACGTTTTCTCCCACTATAGCAACATTGGGAACTTGGAATATAGCTTCGATTTCACGGTCCTCCAATCAGAATGTCACCATCAACAACCCGGTGGAAGGCCTCATGACGTGCTACCTCCACAAATTTTCACAAGATTCATTCCTCCCTGAGTTAGGAGGCAAAACCTGGTCCGTACTTCGCCGCGAGGACGCGTCGAGTCAAAAAGTGGGAGGTACTATAACAAGTACAACGCAGGCCCAAGGGAAAGTGGAAGAATTTTGGCCAACATTGGGCAAGGAGGAGGGCCCAGCCATCGCCGCCGTCACCGAGCTCGGGGAGCAGGCGCCGGCCTACAGGGTGCAATCCCCTCGAGCCGCCACAAATCCGTCATCGGTCAGGTCCCCTAAATTGAGCCCCCTAGATTGGAAATAGTTGGTTGAATAAAAGGAAGGACCGGATTGTAATAGAAAAGTCTGTGATATGAGGATTTTCTAGTTAGCTTAGGAGAGAAGCTAGCCCGACTATAAATACGGGGTGTAATCAATTGGAAAGAATCAATAAAGAAAAGGGTTATCCCTTATCTTTCTCTCCCTCTCCCTCTCCTTAGCAGCCACCCCCTCCCACGCGCGCCGCCGCCCCCCGCAGCGCCGCCGCCGCCGCCGCCCATCGCTGCCGCCCAGGCCACCTCTCAGGGCGTGCCACGTGCCCCCCTGCGTTAGGCCTGTTATACTTAAGTGGGATCTTTTTCTTTGTTTTCCTTTTTAAGATTTTTCTCATTTCTTGTATTTTTTATTTCTTTTTATATTTACATGATTAATATTTTACTATATTTTCTATGTTATGTGTATTACTTTCATTTCTTGTTTCTCCCTTCACCTATGTTTGCTTTTAGTTAGTATTTTTGCAATATTCAATAGACTTCTTTTTTCGGCAGCAGTGTTTGTTGTTCTCCCATGACGCGGGGGTGAGTCTATCTGTTTTTAGTTTCGAGTATTAAGTCATTTAGACTTTTCAATATGACTTTTGCTATGTATTCATACTTCAGCCATCAAAAAGTGGTTATTTTTTGTAGCAGTGACAACCGCTATGTTTTTACGTTTCAATCTCTGTTTGCAATGACGGAGGGATAGTTGGGCAGGAGCGGATACAGGTGAGAGCGCTGCGAGACTGAGCCAGTGACTGGTAGGGCTGGATAGTTGAGCCAGTGAAGGTGGTTAGATAGCCCCGACTATTTTCAAAACTAAGAAGAAAATCTTCAAACACATATCGAGAAAATCGCCGAACTCCTGCCCCACCCATACAAATATGTAAGAAATTTTGCCCTAAGGTATAAGGTATAGATTTAGATACAGATATATGTCTATATAGATGAGAATCAACAATTACCATTCCATTGCACACTAAAATTCAGGTACAAACCATTCACCCCACGGCTTTTTTGCCGCATCACTAGTTCGTCGCATAAACCCCTCCTGAAATTTATTAGAACTTGAACAAACGGATTATAAGTTCACTTCACGAAACAAAAAAAAGGGACTTCACTAGCTAGAGACACATTTGACACGTCCTCTATCATCACAGTTCACACATCGGATCCATGTTTCCATCAATTAGTGTAATGTCAACGTTACACACACGACCATATCAAGAAAGAGACGATAACGACATCAAATCTGTTCACGGCTTGGTGTAGATGGCGACGTTCCTCCAGCGTGACTCCATGCGGTACGACGATATGGGGTGCGGCTGCTTGTACACGCCGAACTTGAAGTAGTGATCATTCCCACCTTGGCCAGGGGCTTCCAGCCTTTTGTCACCGTCGACGAAGACAGTGACGTTCGATGCGGCGACGTCATGGACGACATTTAGCCGGAACCACCGGTCGTAGACGTGGTCCACCACCACCTTGGTCAGCTGATGTTAGTAGGTGAGCTGGCCGTCGTAGACGCGTAGCATCAGCGTTGTGGCGTGCGTCGCCGCGCTGAAGATCTGCATCACCGACACACCTGACGTGCCGTTGGGCACGAACATGTCGCTCTCGAACTGCCATACCCCGGTGTTGTATATCTTCTGCAAAGAAATCAAGCAGAGTTAGTTTGGGAATACGAAGATCTGGAATGGTCGAGAACAAGTCTTGTGCCGTGGTCACATACGTTTACTTTGATCTCGGTCCGCGCGGCGCCGTGGTTGGGGGTGATCGGCTTGAGCGCTCGTGGAGCGGCACGTTGTAGGGCTTCTGCACCACGAACTGCAACTCACTCAGATTGACACGTCTGAAGCCGGTGGTCAGGTTCAGGTGATGAGACGACGAGCCGGCTTTGGTGGGGTAGGGCAACGACAGCGCCGCCGCAGCCACCACCACCAGCAGCAACAGCAGAGAGCACGAGCTAGATGAAGATCCTGCCATGTCTCTAAGTACTAGCCAGTAACCACCACTCAGTTGAAGTTACCTCGTCTGTCTATTTAAACTCTTGGCTGCCTAGTCGAGTACACTAGGGATGATTACCACGAGGCGCAGCGCTTGTCTGCAAGGCAACGGAGACAGTGGCCGGCGGGCGGGTGGCAGCTCCACGCGCTGACGCGAACCAGGACGGCTGAAGATATTAAGTGCCTCGAACTCCAAGTTGGACGAAGGAGATCTCAAGAGAAACCCAACGTTAGAACACAGTGCACTCTTGTTCACTGGTTGGCTATCATCATCAGTTCTGAGTCATCACCCATGACGCATTGGTTCTTATCCTTCGTGGACTTGGTGGGTTCAGGGAGTGGGCTGTGGGCGAGATGCGACGTGATCTGCGTCGACATGACCTGCTGCTCTCAGCTGTTGATTTTCTCTTATATGCATTACTGTTGTTTTTTTATTAATGTTTTCTATTTATATTATTTATTACGTGTATTTTCCATTATTTATATTATTATTTGTTACGTGTATTTTCCATTATTTATATAGTATATTTGAAATGCTCTACAAAACATACTTTAGGTTATTCGAGTAGTATCTATGATGTCCTTTTTATTTTTATCAATTACTTGCCTTTTATCTTTAGATTAGATGTGACTTAGGCTAAAGAATGTCATGATGCCAATGCTTACTGCTCCTAGCTGTAATATAAATAGTTAGCGTTCATTTGTGCATGTGTTTGATGTTATCTGTAGCCCTATGGATATACTGGTTTAGCGTTGACAGCCCAAGAAGAAATCTAGATTGATCAGATTTCGTCATGCTGGGCATCTGAAATCTTTGAATAATTCCCTAACTCCCCATACCATGTGCCCATTTTGATAACACCAAATTGCAAGCACCGAGAATACCTTTCCCTTTCCTTTCTTGATCTGTACCTGGAATCCTCATAATTAGTAGCTGTTTACAGATGTTTGAATTGCTTTGATTCTATTTTGGTTTGGCTGTGGGATTTATTTCATTAGAGGGTTATCTACCGTTCAAATACATAGTTTCATTAAAAGAATGCATTGGTTCTCTGTTTTTTTTAGTAATAACAGTTGGCTAATTACGTTTGTTTCCATTCTTCTTTGTTCTATATGTCCATTCCTGGCAGCTCATCTGTGTGGACAATCCTAGCAGCACAACAGCTGACTTAGCAAGGTGTCAAGAATCAAGATGCAGTTTTCAATTGTGACATGTTACTTTCTTGCTTCCCTGATCAACCATCAAGTAATCATGACTTGTTTTAAGATGGGGTCAAAAGTTGTAATGTTATTTGCAATATTACTCTTTTGCACGGGTAAATATAACTTTGGACTGAATGTGGCCTTACCACGGCCTTGTAATTTCATACCTGAAATAATGGCGATACGTATGCGTGTTCTTCGGATTATATACATGGTGACTTAAATTATTAAAAAATTACCATTTAGTCATTTTAATGAGTTTTTCTAAAATAATGCCGTAGCGTTAGTACGGATACTGTACTAGTTTAGTGTAGTTATAGTTATCAATTAAATTTTCAAAAAAAAGAAATAATTATAGTGTCCTGGACACATACTCCAACCAAACTAAAGGACATTGTTAAGTTACTACTAAATTTTAGTTATAACTTTGTGTGGTTTGTAGTTATAAATTCGAGACACATTTTGCTCATTCCCTTCTCCCTTCGTCCTAAAGTCCTAACATATAGGTGGTTCTCGCTTCACGAGTCATAAACTTTAACATTAACCAAATCAAATATATAACAAAATATTAATATTATAAGACATAATTACTATCATTAAATAGATCAGTCAATCTATTTTGTAATAAATTTATTTAGAGATATAAATGTAATAATTCTTATAAACTTGTTAGTCAAATTTATTAAAGTTTTTACAATCTAATTACTTAGTTACAATAGTTACTACTAGCTTATTACTTTCTAGTTTTGGAGGCACATTTGAGACGTCCTCCACCATCACAGTACACACATCAGATCCATCTTCTCCATTGATGATGTGTCACCGTCACACAGACACAAGGCCAGATCAAGAGCGAGACGAGGACATCAAATCTGTTCACGGCTTGGAGTAGATGGCGACGTTCCTCCAGTGCGACTCCATGCTGTGCGAGTGCTCGTGGAGAATCAGCGTGTACACGCTGAATTTGAAGTAGTGCTCCTTCCCGCCATTTCCCCGGGCTTCCAGCCTCCTCTCGCCGTCCACGAACACGGTGACGTTCCCGGACGCGACGTCGTGCACCACGTTCAGAAGGATCCAGCGGTCATAGACGTTGTCCGCCAACACCTTGGTCAGGTCGTGGTAGTAGGTGAGCCGGCCGTCGTAGACAGGCAGCATCACCGTCACCGTCGACGCTTACGGCGGCGCCACGCAAAAATAGAAATATTATAGGGGTATATGCGGCGACGGCGGCAGCATCACCAACGCGCTCGATGTACCCGACGGAATGTACACGTCGCCTTCGAACTGCTACACTTCCCGAGCTGTACACCTTCTGATGGCCAACTTCTGAGTGCGTCGTAGGGGTATGCTGCCGACCCACTCAGGTGTTGATTTCATTACACGGGCTTTTCTTTACTGGGCCTTCTTTCTTCATTCTTGCAGCAAGCAAACTGTTTTTTTAGGCTGCTGTTGTCGGACTTGGGAAAGCTACCAGAAAAGAAAAGAAGTACGTAATGTTTATACTGCCTCCGTTCTTAAAAACTGCAAATATCAGTTACCTGCCATAAAATTGGTTCACGTTTGACCAAATTTTTATTGAATAATATTCGTGTTAAATTATTTTATTATGGAAATGCATTCATAATTAATCTAAATGATATTTATTTGGTATCACAAATATCTATACTTTTTATCTATAATTTTTCAAACTTATAAGGCACTAAAACGTGATACTGTGTTAGAATTGCATAGGACGGAGGTAGTAGTTGCTAAAAGAATAAGTAAGAATATTTTCTTTCCTTTTGTATTTTACTATACTAATATTTTTCTTCATTTTCTATGTTATGTGCAGTACTTTCCTTTCTTATTGTCTTTTCTTTCCTCTATGTTTGCTTTTATTTACTATTTTTGCAATATTTAATAGGTTTTTTTCGTGTGGGCATAATCTTATGATATGATGGGGCACGTGAGATACAGATATCAACTGATCTCCGGTACCTCCCCTTATATAGCCCAAGGTATGGTTGTAGAATATCAAATGACCTGAATCTACGATCTTCTTATCAAATCCGAGTAGATCAACATGATTGACTAACTCCTAAGGCCATCTACATGATATCTTGTCCCCTAAGTAATCCATGCATCAGTCCCGTCTTTTAGCAGGATATACCTCCTCCATCCTAGTTGGGCTTTTCTCTATGCGGCAGGGGGCCTAAGGCCCAATATGCCGACATAGTGGACCACGAAGGTCTTTATGACTGCAGAATGCTCTGTTTGCCGGCGACGACAACGACCGGGATATTCTTGCAAGGACTGAGTTGTAAGTTTTCTTTTTTCCAAGTGTGTCTTTGTAAGAATGTAAACTTAAGCACCTATATGTAATATAAAAACCCGGTTTCTCAAAAAAACGAAAGTCTTTATGATGAGTCAATTATCTGCTCCGCGTTACTCCATTGACCACATGGTCTTCAAGCTCCTAGATATTGCTCATCCTGAACACCTAGCGTGTGGAGATAGGGAATCCGAGGTGCCTTGTCTTCCTTACCTTTATGTTTCCACCTGTAATGCCGGAATAAGGGGATCACCAACATGGTTATAACATGAGTAACTGCTCAGTTACAACGTTGTGTAGTTTGTAATTATAAATTTGAGACATTTTTTCTTTTATTCACTACCCAGTCACTTATATTCACTACTCAATATACAAACTTTGCGTAGAACCGAGACGACGACATCTAGTGTGTGCACGGCTTGGTGTAGATGGCGACGTTCTTCCAGTGCGCCTCCATGCGGTGCGAATGCTCGTGGAGCACCTGCGTGTACACGCCGAACTTGAAGTAGTGCTCCGTCCCGCCATGGCCGGGGACTTCCAGCCTCCTCTCGCCGTCGACGAACACGGTGACGTTCCCGGCCGCGACGTCATGGATGACGTTGATACGCATCCACCGATCGTATACTTGGTCCGCAACCACCGTGGTCAGGTTGTGGTAGTAGGTGAGCCGCCCGTCGTAGACGGGCAGCATCACCGTCGACGCGTGCGGCTTGTCGGCGCCGAAGATCTGCATCACCGCCGCGCCCGACGTGCCCGTCGGCACGTACACGTCGCCCTCGAACTGCCATACCCCGGAGCTGTATACCTCCTGATGATCAGATGAAGCCATGCATCCATGCAGAGTTAGTACATATAGGATTGAAGAAGAAGACCTGGAATGTTCGAGAAGCTAGTCTCGAGAGGAGATCTATAGGTGACGCACGTCGACTTTGATCTCGGTGCGCGGGCCGCCGGGGTGTTTGGTGCTGAAGGGCTTATCGGTGTCGAAGACCCACATGCGGTGGACGCCGCCGCACGGGTCGTACCGGTCCTGGAGCGGCAGGTCGTAGGGCGACTGCAGCACGAGCTGCGACGCATTCAGCGTGACACGGCTGAAGCCGGCGGTCAGCTGGCAAGACGAGCAGGCGGCGTTGGCGGCGTAGGGCAACGACAGCACCGCCGCCACCGCCGCCACCGCCGCCACCAGCAGCAGCAACAGGAACACGTGGTAGAAGAAGAACCTGTCATGTCGTCTGTGTGACTAGCTAGTGATATCGAGCGAGGAGGGCGTACGCATCTCGTCTGTACTATGTGTCTAGCTCTCTATTTAACCGCTCGGCTGCCTGGTCGGTCAGTGTGCACTGGCACTGACGACCACGACGCGGATCGCGTGTCCTGTGCACGACGACGACAGAGACGGCGGTGGCCTGCCGGCCGGCGGGCGGACGCGAGACGCGCCAAATAAGCTTCGAAACTCCAAATGGAGGAAGGATGGAGACCTCAAGAGGTGTCCCGTCCGACTTCTGGAGTGACGTCGTCGTCCATTCGTCCAACACAACAGGCTCTGTCGTTTGACTCGTTGGCACGGGCACTGGATCTCTCATATCACTGGCCGTCACACGACGGCGACCGGTTGATGTCCAGCCTTGAGCCCGGCCGTGACACGTGACGAGGACCATGGTGTCATCAGTTTGGAGTGGTGTCTTTGGCACTGCACTGGTTCTCCGGCCGTGACACAACGGCGACCGGGTTTTTTTTAATTATTTTCAGCCGGTTGATGGCCGTGAATCCGTGACAAGTGACGTCGATCCTGACCTTATCGCTCGAGAAGAGGATTTGCCGGCCTGGGAGTGGCCCAGTGGGCGATGTTCTTTTTTTTTTTTTGAGCAGAAGTGGGCGAGATGTGACGTGATCTGTGTCTCCGTTTGTTTCACGGCCCACGTGCGCTCTCTGCTGCCAAGGCCCAGACCAAAATTGCTTCCGGGGCTCCTGGGCTCCGTGTGGACATGACACAAGCTTCCGTCGTCTTTTAACATTTTTGCATCACCGCAAAATTTTCTACAAGGTTGTTCCACCTGTGGAATCGTAAAAACCTTCATAAAAAAATAGAAATCATGAAAGAATAAATCTCAGAATGTAGAGGCGACGATGATGCACAAGCTTACAAAATTACAGGGCCAAAGTTACCTTCTTTATCAGAATAAAATATGAGAGAGCTAAAAAGAGGGGAAAAAAACAAAGGTCGGTTCGCTTAAACTACCACTAGCCGAACAGCAGAGTGCAAAGGAGTAGGAGGGGGGTGCCAGCTGGAGTAGCAAATAATGCGAATAAATATAAAGATTGAACACGAGACGATATTTTTTAACGAGGTTCGGCGTACCTATATTCTCGAGGCATGATTATGGGCGCTCCTCCCCATCAGCTAAAATAGCTGCCTTGTCGTCTGGCTATATTTATAGCCCTATAGGATTGCCTTTCTACCGTTAATTTCTAATACGGTACTAAATATATCCTGACCCTCTAAAATAATTCAAGTCCTAACATAACCAAATAGTATACATATTCGACACGACTCTAACAAACATCACCTTGGCGAATATGCACACCACCTTGAAGTCATCCAAATACGAACAACCGTGTACCGAAACTTGTGTCTTGACTTTACAACTTCAAAAGCTGTCTAACGAGTCACATCTGACCCGTCCAAACAATAGCTTTAGCTCCTGCAACTTCATGCTCCATAACTCTAACTGCAGTTGTGCACTCTTTGAAGACTTGTGAAGAAACAATCAAAAGAAATTATCTACAGAACACTAGGTATTGGGTAACCCTAGCAACAAAAACTGCAGCATGGTACGCTTGCATGTACAATTAGCAAATTGTTGAAGAAGCTTCTAGCATAACATCATGTGCACTTGACTGAAACAGGTGAACACCAACAAAGAGCGGAAGCTTTCAGAACTCCGCCTTGAACTGGACGTTGCAAAAAATGTCGAGTCGCTGATAGAATAGGGAAGAAATCACCGAGTAATAACCGATGATAACAACACGGAATTTGATTCCGTTTTGAACAACCGAAAGAAATCGTCCAGCAAATAATTCTGACCATGATGCACAATCTTGAAAAATAATCCAAAAGAAAATATAATCTGCAGAAATCTAGGTATGAATTTTGGAACCCTAGCATAAACATGCAGCCTGTGTACACGTATGTACAAACAGCTAAAATCAGCCAAAAAAATCTTCTGGTAGATCCATATGTGCATGTAGCAAAATCTGTTGAACTTTTCACAACACCCTGATGGCAGTAGCAGACTTCACAATCTGATCCTGATCACACCTCGATTCGTGTGTACAGTAACAATTCCACGATCGAGCACTGAAAGCCTGAATGCACACGTGCATGCACAAGCAAGCAACGGATTAATCTCCTGATCAGAATACGCGGCGGCAGCAGTAGGTGAAGCTTTGATCTCCACAAACGAAACGGCAGTGCATACTTAAATGAATTTCCATGTGTTAAATCTAGGCTCTCGATTGAGCAAAATTCCAGTAGCGAATAGACGATAAATAAACTCTAGCCTCTTGAATCTATAGACGTACTCTTTCATAAAAGCTGGGATCAAACAATTGCAGAGGTCAACAGAATATGGATTATTGCTAAATTAGCTTATTATTCCACCAAAACAACAAACTCTGCATTCTATGGTTGGGACCAAAAGTCCCTTGATATGCTGGAGTAGGGAACGATGATACACTTGTACTATGCTGATCCAAGACATGTCTGCAGATAAATATGTTTTCAAACTTGCATATTCCACCGCCAGATTGATCAATGGAGTGCATTTAGACCAAACAAGTCCCTGCCTCCCTCCAAACAACGAACTGTAGGTACAATGACAACATATAATATAATATTTAAGTAATGCTCATCCTTTGAAATAGCCAGCCAGAGAGCGATCGGGCAACCACCATTCTTAGCTGTGCAGATGTCAATTGAGCGTAGCTTAGCTGTCTAGGTTTCTTATTATGGAACTTGTTCATTCGAGACTTGATTCGAATGCTCATATTTTTTTTCGAATTTATTCTAGGTTTTAACATCACTGTTCTTTTAGTGATAGGCAACGTGCCCCTCAATCTGTGGCGACAGCATCTGCTTCTGTTCTGCGATTCGCTATTTTCTATTTGTTTCACTGATACACATGACAATTTCACAAAAGAAAAAGATGATAATAGATATCACAACTGGTACCACATAGTACCGCTGACAGAGAGGACATATAATCATATCTACATCTCTCCGTTCCAATCCACCCTCATCTAATCCAATCCGAGTGAACTTTTCCGAGTCTCGTTCTCTTTTCATTCTGGATCATACATCACTGTTACGCGTGCTTGATCATAGGATTTAATCGACGGCGACTCTCAACCTCCACACCACTACAGCGCGAAACCCAGGCCATCATGTCAGTGACTGTCGGTGTCGGTTTCATCACAGATATCCTCCTCGGTCCTCGCCTATCCCATGCTCAACATGTTTTTTCTTCAACAAACGACACTATGCACTATTGGTGTCATCTTGGCCTCCATTCCACGATGAGAACGACATTTGTGCGGTGTAGCTAGGTCCTATGGGGGACCTCCCTCAGTAGACGCCAACCAAAACAGGTGCACGCCGAGGAGAGGAGTGCGCACAGATCCCAGGCGCAAGGTCTCGTAGTCTTCTGCACGAGCCAGCCAGCTAGCCTTGTCCACATGCATGCATTTGAGCGTTTCATCACAAGTGGTCAGAGGTGTCACCAAGTCCAAGTCTATATGGATCGGAGTCAAGCCACAGTAGTAAACCAATGCCAGGAAGACCAAGGAACGAGCTCAACTGCCCATGATCACGATGGTTCATGTCCATATCTCAAGGATAGCTTATGTCAGACATGAGACAACATTGACTGGCATTTTCAGTAGGAATTGCGACCCCCAAACCATTTCGAGGATCAGGAGGATGATCCATCAAGTGATGTCTCTAGTCTCTACGTTTCAGAAACATATATGCGCGTGGGAATCATCAGACACGGACATATATGTAAGGTTGCTGTCTCTTGCAGTATTATTACTCGTTCCTCTTCACAATATTTGTCTGACACTGATACAAGTACCTGGACGGCATAATACCTGAGTAATATTAAATGAAACCCATGTAAATTTGCGCACTTTGGATAATTATAGTAGCTATATTTTATCGAAGACAATAAAGAATCACTTAATTTGGTAAGAAAAAATCACATACCTTTTGCCTCGTAAGTATGCAGACCGGACAAATGTTTCAAAACCGAGGTGGCATCTCGTACAACATTTTGATTTACTCAGCAACACATACAGTACAGCTATACACTTGAACCTTCAAAACTTTACAAGCCTGAGCCTAAGACACGGAGAGAATAGCTTAAATCTTGAGGGAAAGAATTAAAGAATGCTACCATACATTCAACACCTACAGGATTTTACTGTAAGTTGTTCTGATTTACTACATCAGGGGGCTACTTTACACAACCTATGATATACATATGTACATAGATCATTGCTGGGGTACAAGCTTCGTTAAGCACCGAGCACTTCCTCAATTTGCACCATGGAATACAATTACAAAGCCTTTGTGTTTCAGTAACTCGCTGTGGAGCAATGCAAGTGCGTTCAAAATTGTTACAGCTCTCTGAAGTAGCATGTTTATCCTGGCAGTCTCTTGGGTCAGAGTTGGTATGTGAATGAGGCTTGCTCTTTGCGCCCCTTCTCATTGTTAGAGTATGAGTATATTAGGCCCATGAGGCTAGGCCCATGAGTGCCACTATATAGTTACCCTTCTAAGGTTAGCCAAAATAATCCAATCATTTTATTCTAACATGGCATCAAGCTAGGTTTTTTCCTTCCTCCCTTCTGCAGCCGCCGCCCCTCCTCCGCCGGCCGGCGAGCCGCCACCGCCGCCGAGCCATGGCAGGCCAGCCCTCTCCTCCTCGCCCACCTCCCTCTTACTTCTATTCCTTCCCCCCATCTTCGGCACCTCCCAGCGCCTACTCTACGTCCACGTGGGCTCCACCTCCCGGTGCCTCGCCCGGGCCGGTCAGTTGGGACCCGGCGGCCTTGGCCAACTGCTACAGCACCGTGGCCCTGACACCTCCTGTTGGGCCAGAGTGGGTCGCTGACTCTGGAGCTACTTACCACACCACTCCCGATCCCGGTATACTCTCTTCTGTTCGCCCTCCTTCTTCCTCTCTTCCTTCGTCCATCGTGGTCGCAAATGGGTCGTGTCTTCCTGTCACGTCCGTGGGTGCCGCCAGCGCTCATGGCTTGTTTCGTCTTCCTGATGTTCTTGTTGCTCCTTCTATGGTCCATAACCTCCTTTCTATTCGTTGTTTTACAGCTGACAATTCCTGTTCTGTTGAGTTTGACTCTTCTGGTCTTACTGTGAAGGATTTGGCTTCCCGGCGTCCTCTGCTCCGATGTGACAGCTCAGGGCCCCTTTACACCCTTTGGTTTCCGGCGTCTTCTTCATAGCCGGCTCCTTTGTCAGCTGTTTTCGCCGCCACGCCTTCCTCCACTACTTGGCACCGCCGTCTCGGCCATCCTGGATGGGATGCTCTGATGCAGTTTAGTCATAGATCCAATATTCGTTGTATTCGAGCTCACGATGAGCACTTGTGTCATGCGTGCCAGCTGGGCCGCCATTTTCGCCTTCCTTTTTACACTTCTTCTTCACATGCGGCTCATGTTTTTGACCTTGTAAATTGCGACCTATGAAAATCTCCTGTCATGAATATTTCTGGGTATAAATACTATTTGGTGGTGGTTGATGATTTCTCTCATTATTCGTGGACTTTTCCCTTACGTGCAAAGTCTGAGGTTTTTCCACTATTCTCCACTTCTTCGCCTGGGTGTCTACACAGTTCGGCCTCACCATCAAGGCCGTCCAGTGTGACAATGGTCGCGAGTTCGATAACACCACCTCGCGCGCCTTCTTCCTCTCTCACGGTGTTCAGCTACGCATGTCTTGCCCGTACACCTCCTCCCAGAACGGGAAGGCTGAGCGCATGATTCGCACCACCAACGACATCATGTGTACCCTTCTTCTCCAGGCCTCCCTCCCTGCTCGCTTCTGGGCTGAGAGCCTACACACCTTCACCTATCTCCTTAACCGCCTTCCTTCCGCTGCTTGTCCAGCTCCCACACCACACCACACGCTTTTCGGTACCCCTCCTCGGTATGACCACCTTTGAGTTTTTGGGTGTGCGTGCTACCCTAACACCACTGCCACTGCTCCTCATAAGCTGGCTCCCCATTTGACTCTGTGTGTCTTCCTCGGTTATTCTCCTGATCATAAGGGTTACCACTGCTATGATCTCACTTCTCGTCGGGTCCTCATATCTCGCCATGTGGTGTTCGATGAGTCTGTTTTTCCCTTCTCCACCACCATAACCACCACAGACTCCACCCCAGACCCTGACCCTTTCTCTCTACTTCACACTGACCTGGTGGTCTAGCCACCTTTACCACTGTCTCCTGCAGGTACTACTCCATGCCCAACGTCGGGCCCGTGCCCCGGCTCGCCGACCACCAGTGACGCCGCTGGGCATACACCCTGCTAGGCTCCGACGGCATCACCCTCCGGTGCCGCTCCTGCCCCTACGTCCGACGCAGGTCTGGGGACGCCGACTCCTGTACCACCAGCGCGGTTCGCCTAGCCGGTGCACGTCTACCAGCGCCGCAGCCGGGAGCCGCCTCCGTCCCCACCGAGGGCCTCTTCTCCGCCGAGGACGCCTACACCACCGCCCCGGCCGTCGGCTGCCCGAGTCGTCACGCCGGTGTACCACCCGCCGCTTCTTCACCGAGACCCACGGCATGTTCACCCTGTGGTGACACGGCACGCGGCGGGTACTCTGCGGTCCCGGGCTCTTGCGGCGATGCCCGGCGACCCGCGGGTTTCTCCCGTACCCTCTTCCGTTCGCGAGGCCCTGGCGGACCCTCACTAGCGCCGCGCGATGGAAGAGGAGTACGCGGCGCTCCTCGCCAACCAGACATGGGATCTGGTGCCTCGTCTACCAGGCTCCAACGTCGTCACCAGCAAGTGGATATGGACACACAAGCGGCGGGCCAATGGTACCCTTGAGAGGTACAAGGCTCGCTGGGTTCTCTGGGGCTTCACTCAGCGCCCTGGGGTCGACTATGATGAGACCTTCAGCCCGGTGGTGAAGCTGGCAACCGTCCGCACGGTATCTCGCTGGCTCTCTCTCGCTCCTGGTCTGTGCATCAGCTGGATGTCAAGAATGCTTTCCTGCACGGCACTCTGACTGAGACAGTCTACTACAGCCAGCCGGCAGGGTTTGTTGACTCTTCTCATCCCGACATGGTCTGCCGACTCAACAAGTCTCTCTACGGCCTCAAGCAGGACCCTCGGGCGTGGTACTCTCGATTTGCTGCTTACCTGGGGACCCTGGGATTTGTGGAGGCCAAGTCAGATACTTCTCTGTTTATCTATCACCATAGAGCTGCGACTGCATACCTGCTGCTCTATGTTGATGATATTGTCCTTATAGCCTCTAGTCCGGCCCTGCTTCGCCGCATTATCACTTCACTTCAGCAGGAGTTTGCTATGAAGGATCTTGATGTGCTCCACCACTTTCTCGGGGTCACAGTTGGGCCTCGTCCCACCGGGCTTCTACTTCACCAGCGGCAGTACACTCTTGATATCCTGGAGCGAGCAGGGATGACTGGATGCAAGCCCTGCTCCACTCCGGTTGACACACAGGGCAAGCTGTCGGAGGCCGAGGGCAATCCAGTGGCAGACCCCACTGCGTACAGGAGTCTTGCTGGTGTACTTCAGTACCTCACCTTCACCAGGCCGGACATCACCTACGCCGTGCAGCAGATATGTCTTCACATGCATGATCCCCGAGAGCCCCACCTCACTGCTCTCAAGCGCCTCCTCCGCTACCTTCGCGGCACCGTCGACTACGGGTTGCTTCTTCACTGGTCTTCCTCCACCGAGCTTGTCGTTTACACTGACGCTGACTGGGCTGGTGTCCGGGCACTCGGCGCTCCACCTCCGGCTACGCCGTCTTCCTAGGCGGCAACCTGGTGTCCTAGTCATCCAAGCGTCAGCCGGTTATCTCCCGCTCCAGTGCCGAGGCGGAGTACCGCGCTGTTGCTAACGGTGTGGCTGAGGCTTCCTAGCTCCGGTGGCTCGTCGCCGAGCTCCACAGTCCTCTCTCCAGGAGCACGCTGGTCTACTGCGACAACGTCAGTGCGGTGTACCTCTCCACCAACCCTGTTCAGCACCAGAGGACCAAGCATGTGGAGATCGACCTACACTTTTTCCGTGATCGAGTCGCCATCGGCGATGTTCGGGTCCTTCACGTCCCGACCACTTCCCAGTTTGCCGACATCTTCACCAAGGGCCTCCCATCCTCGGCCTTCACCAAGTTTCGCTCCAGCCTCAACGTCACCGGTGGCTAGTTGCGTCTGTGGGGGGGCTCGTGTGTGTGCTTCTTTTCATGTCATGTCCAGTCTGTAACTCCGCTGCGCCGGAAGTTTAGATTGCGGGGGGTGTTAGAGTATGAGTATATTAGGCCCATGAGGCTAGGCCCATGAGGCCCATGTATGTCACTATATAGCTACCCTTCTAGGGTTAGCCAAAATAATCCAATCATTCTATTCTAACCCTCATGTATGTCGTCTATTAGCTGGCGAAGCTCTGGGAAGATTGTCACGATGACCTGCTCTAGCATTGCATATGCGAGCTGCTTGATGCAGACGTTGGACTACAGCACATTGTTAATGCATTCTGGAGATCAGAATGATGTCTCATCTTAGAGCTTAGATTACAGGGATTTTGAGTTTACTTACTTGGAGGAAGTAACCCTCTTAGCGACGCGCTACATCGGAACCCGGGTGTAGTGTCAAATGTGCAAGGGCCGGGTCGTCATCCCCTTAGTGGCGCGTCGTATCGTGATCCGGGTACGATGATAAATGAGCAAGGGTCGGGTCGTCGCAACCTTTGTGACGCGCTACATCTGCGCCCGGGTGTAGTGAAAAATGAGCAAGGGTCTTCGCACTTCCCTCGATGGGTGCGAAGGGTAAGGAAGCTAGCCGAGCCAACTAGGATTCGTCTAGGTAGCTGGAATATAGGGTCCCTAACGGGTGAGTTAAGAGAGCTAGTCGATACAGCAATTAGGAGGCATGTAAATATTCTATGCGTTCAGGAGACTAAATGGAAGGGCCAGAAGACGAAGGAGGTGGAGGATACTGGCTACAAACTTTGGTACACGGGGACAACATCGGGTAGGAATGGTGTAGGCATCTTGATCGATAGGAGCCTTAAGGATGGAGTAGTTGAGGTGCGGAGGCAAGGCGACCGGATTATCCTAGTCCGGTTGGTAGTTGGAGATTTGGCTCTGAATGTGATCAGTGCCTATGCCCCACAGGTAGGTCTTTGCAAGAGCACCAAAAGGCAGTTTTGGGAAGATCTCGATAGCATGGTTAGTACTGTGCCTATCAGCGAGAAACTCTTCATAGGAGGAGACCTCAACGGCCATGTGGGTGCGACTAATGTAGGTTTCGAGCGGGTGCATGGGGGTTTTAGGTATGGTAGTAGAAATCAAGAGGGAGAGGATGTTTTGAACTTTGCGTTGGCCTACGATTTGTTGATAGCGAACACCGTCTTTAAGAAGAGGGAATCCCATCTAGTGACCTTTCGTAGCAGACAACACCTGAGTCAGATCGACTTTATCCTTGCAAGGAGGGGGATAGACGTTCTTGCTTAGATTGTAAGGTGTTACCTGGGGAGTGTGTTGTCCCTCAACACAAGCTTGTGGTGGCTGATTTTCGCTTTCGGGTACGTGTCCATCGGGACAACGGGCCAAGATTACGAGAACAAAATGGTGGAAGCTTAGGGGGAAAGCAGCGCAAATATTTAAGGAGAGGATGCTAGATGAGGGGCCGTGGGAAGAAGGAGAAGATGCAGATGACATGTGGCTAAAGATGGCAACATGTGTTCGGAAGGTGGCTTCAGATGTGTTTGGAGTGAGTAGGGGAGGCAAACGGGAAGCGAAAGACACCTGGTGGTGGAATGACGAGGTGCAAAGGGCTATTAGGGAGAAGAAGGAGTGGTTCAAGCGCCTCCATCATGACAAGAGTGCAGCCAACATTGAGGGTTATAAAATAGCGAAGAGGGCTGCAAAACGAGCGGTGAGTGTAGCAAAAGGTCAGACGTATGATGACCTTTATCAGCGACTAGGCACGAAGGAAGGGGAGAAGGACATTTATAGGATGGCTAGGATCCGCGAGAGGAAGACAAGGGACATCAACCAAATCAAATGCATCAAGGATGGGACGGATCAACTTTTGGTGAGGGATGAGGAGATCAAGGACAGGTGGAGAGAGTACTTTGACAAGTTGTTTAATGGGGAGAATGAGGGTCCTACCTTAGAGTTGGATGACTCATTTGACGATACCAACAGACGTTTCGTGAGGAGATTTCAGGAGGCAGAGATCGGGGAGGCTTTGAAGAGGATGAAGGGAGGTAAAGCGATGAGCCCTAACGGTACCCCCATTGAGATGTGGAGATGCCTAGGTGCCAGAGCGATAGTATGGTTAACTAAGTTTTTTAACCTCATTTTCCGGTCAAACAAGATGCCTGAAGAATGGAGGAGAAGTATATTAGTACCGATCTTCAAGAACAAGGGAGATGTTCAAAGTTGTACTAATTACCGTGGGATTAAGTTGATGAGCCATACGATGAAGCTCTGGGAGAGGGTTATCGAGCATCGCCTAAGAAGACTGACAAGTGTGACCCAAAACCAATTTGGGTTTATGCCTGGTAGGTCGACCATGGAGGCAATTTTCTTATTACGACAGTTGATGGAGAGGTATAGGGAGCAGAAGAAGGACTTGCACATGGTCTTTATTGACCTCGAGAAGGCATATGACAAAGTACCGAGAAATGTCATGTGGTGGGCCTTGGAAAAGCACAAAGTCCCAACTAAGTACATCACCCTCATCAAGGATATGTACAGGGATGTGGTGACGTGTGTCCGAACATGTGATGGCGACACCAGTGACTTTCTAATTAAAATAGGACTACATCAAGGGTCGGCATTGAGCCCTTATTTATTTGCTTTGGTGATGGATGAGGTCACAAGGGACATACAAGGTGATATCCCTTGGTGTATGCTCTTTGCTGATGATGTGGTGCTAGTGGATGAGACTAGGGCAGGGGTTAATAGAAAGTTAGAACTATGGAGGCACACGTTAGAGTCGAAAGGGTTTAGACTTAGTAGGACCAAGACCGAGTACATGAGGTGCGATTTCAGCACGACTAGGAATGAGGAGGGAGACGTTAGCCTCGATGGGCAAGTGGTGGCCAAGAAGGATACTTTTCGGTATTTAGGATCGATGCTACAAAAGGATGGTGACATTGATGAAGATGTTAGGCATAGAATTTCAGCCGGTTGGTTGAAATGGCGTCAAGCTTCAGGCGTCCTCTGTGACAGAAGGGTGCCTCAGAAGTTAAAAGGTAAGTTTTATAGGACAGCGATTCATCCGGCGATGTTATACGGTGCTGAATGTTGGCCTACAAAAAGGCGACATATCCAGAGTGTAGCAGAGATGCGTATGTTACGATGGTGTTGTGGGCACACAAGGAGGGATAGAGTCCGGAACGACGATATTCGGGATAGGGTTGGGGTGGCACCAATTGAGAAAAAATTGATTCAACACCGGTTGAGATGGTTTGGCCATGTCCAACGGAGACCTCCTTAGACACCGGTGCGTAGTAGGGTTCTAAAACGGGTCGATAATGTAAAGAGAGGTAGGGATCGACCTAAACTGATTTAGGACGAGTCGGTTAAGGGAGACCTTAAGGAGTGGAATATCCCTAAGGATTTAACTATGGATAGGAGCGCTTGGAGACTAGCAATTAACGTGTCTGAACCGTAATTTTTTTTCTTGTACCATTTATGTGTTTTTTATTTTTATGGCTCTTTTGGGTTTTATCTCTAGCCTACCCCAACTTATTTAGGATAAAGGCTATATTGTTGTTGTTGTTACTAGGAGGAAGTAGTACATGTCCCTTGCGCTGCGTCTGTACTGCTTGTATCCAATTATGCTGACCAAGGTAGATGGAGTTCCATCTGAAAGGGCATTGCAAATTGCAAGTCATATTATTTCCACCTTCGAGAGAAGCAAATTATGTTAGTTAAATGGCATGGTACTGAAGGCATGTGATATAGACAGATATATATAAACTTGAGGTAACAGCTCAAGTTCTAGATTTCTTTCCTAAGTGGTGCCTTTCTTTGGAAGTCTGGAAGAAAATACAGAAATGATGTTTTCCTTTTCTACTTCAAAGTGACCCATTGAAGGCAATGAAGACATCACCCACAGATCAGATATTCAGAGTAATTACTTCTGCACACACAAACAGAACTAGCATGCTCGTACACCACATATAGTCATGTAAAGTCGCAAACATACATCATCCTAACAACTTCAGGAGAAAAACATAAATAGAAAGGCCGAAAAAAACAATTTCAGGAGACAAACATAAATATAAAGACAAAAAAAATGCCATGAGCCCGAAACAGTCAACAGACTAACCTAAAAGAAGTTTTTTGACCTCACTGGCATTTCTGGATGCCTCAAGTTGAAGTTCAAAAGAGCTTATGCTCTTTTTGTTGCCAACCGCCTGGTTAGGACTCCCTAATGCCTGCTTATCAAATTGACTTGTGCCTGCATTCCCTTTATATCCATCCAACTTGGTGAAGAATATACCATTTGGCCAAAGAGTCTGGAAATAAGAAATCCATTAGTTGCACAGAAAAATAAAGACAAAGTTTGGAATCCATTACTTCTGTAATAATACCTATAATAAACCAGAAAGGATACAGAAACTATTGAGATGCACATATTACAATGATAGATCCATGTGAAACTTTATCCGTTTGGAAGAGCTCTTAACATGGTTTTTGCTCAATCACACAATTAGAAGTACTACGGATCTGAATCAAGCATTGCTGATTGGTGGAGAAAAGCAAGTCATCAATTGATAAGGCTCTAATAGCGCTGTGATTTTTTTTTTCCAAGAACTGGGCCTAGGGTCATGGTGAGGACTAGCCGCATATTCTTTATATGGGCATTATCCTAGTTTGCTTGGGTGATTTTTTGCACTGTTAAAACCCCTCTGATCTTCTAGTGGAGTTAGAGTGGTTGCTTTTAAGGGTCTTTTAACGGATCATTTCCTCCTCTCTTGACATAAGATACACACCTCACCTGCATGTTCGAGAGAAAAAAAAAGTAGTGCCACATGGAGGCATCAAGAGAAATAGCAAACTTTAAACTAAATCTTAAAAGAGAACCAAGATAAATCTAATGAAGGGAAAAAAAAAAAGAGGGCATAATGTGCCTCCTTACATCTTGAATCCAACGTATTCCTTGTACAATGACATCTTCTCTTCGGAGCCAATTGATTTGTCTTATGATGTATTCATCGATTGCATCTTCCATGACCAACTGCAAAATTTGTTTTGATATCCAAAGAACCTGTCTCCTGCAGATTCCATAACATATCAAGTAAAACACCATGTTTTATAATTTTAAGATAGAAACTGCTGGATTGCAGAAGTGATTACGTTGTAGAATTGAAGCATGGATGGTGAAAACAAAAGTGATTGCATGGCTATGAACACGGAAAAAATGGCGATAAACCACCCAAATTTCATTATTTAAACAAACATCAGAGAATATACTGCCAAACTACATGAAATGGGAACCATATGCTGATATCTAGTAACCAGTCCAATCAGGCCAATTAAATGCCTTTGTGTTACAAGTTTCTACAGTATTACAGTGTATCATTAATTTGTTACTATGTAACAGTAGTCTGAAACCCGTAAGCAATTCTACGGAGGAACATTTTTGATAAAGTTACCGTATCCAACCCCGTCGCTTTAGCTGGAAAACCTTGTCAACCAGGTTCAATAAAGGAACACTAACATTTGTTGGCATCCACTGCCAAAACAGAGAAGGTTTATCAGTAAAAAGAAAAACAGTAAGAACAACTGTTCCCTATAATCTGCATCAAATAAATTATGTAGCAGGGTGGTGTGGTGTACCTCAGGAGGAATCCCGTTGGATCCTCGAATGTATTTAGAGATGACATGTCTGAAGAATCAGAATATGCCCTTGTAGGTTTTCCTATTTGGTCACTGCCTTGTGTATCCAAACCGGAGTGTGTTTCGATGTGCTTAACATCATCTGAAGCATGTCCTCTATTACTGACCTCATTGTCTGAATGGCATCCACTATTCACAGATGAGGTGTGATCTTCATAGTTACTGTCAGCATCTGAAAGGCTATGAGCCCTTTCCAAGTTTCTTTGATGCAAGTTGTGGTTATCTTTCTCTTCTTGGTTCCAAGATAAGAGACATCCTATTATCTGCAAATTGGGCAGTTGCACTAGAAGGTGATGTGCCGACCGCCCGTTTCAAACCATCTGAAACTCAAATTGTCGAACAATGTCATCCATTGCATCATCAACATTAACTGTTTCAAGACAAGTAAAACGTCTTTAAAACAAGAACATAGAAAGTTATAGCTTTTAAGGGGAAAAAACAAGTGCAAGGACATGCATACCAGCCAAGGTTTTCATAACAGAGGTGGACTTCCCAGCCGAGTAATTCTACAAATTGGAAAAGAAATGAAGTGCTAAGAACCTCTAGAAAGCACTGAATGAATATGTGTGCATTCCTTATCATTAAGGACAAGGCTATAAGCATTTTCTTGGTGTAAATCACACTTGAGGATTCACTCAGGAAATCCCAAACTTCATGCTGCTCTGCAATATTAGCTATAGACAAGAGATCCTATTGAACACAAAATGAATATTATAAGCACATTTGATGCAAAAGATGAGCAAAAATGCTAGAGAACCAATCATACTTGAAGATATTTGTCCAGGAGAATGCATCGTTGGTGCACTAGGTAATCATCAACACTAGATGAAAGATAACTCTTTGGAGGCAGATGTAATGAATAATTAGGTATCTCCTTCAGTTGTCGATGAAGACGTTCAAAATTCCGGTATCTACAAATAGAAGTTATAGGTCAGGATCATACATGTTCCTCTCTTGAATCTGCAATTAATTTACAAATATGCCAAGTAAAATCATGCCTTCTTTTCACAACCCAGCTCTTGTTATCTGCATCAGCCACCACAATAGAATAAACTGCAAAAGATTTTGAACCTAGTTTCTCAAAATATGCACCAACAACCTGCAATGAAATAAAGAACCCAATGAAACACATCAGCTGTGAAGAATGACATTATTTCACATCAGCAGGTGTATATTGCATCAAGAACAAGAGGACTGCTGTGAGTTGATGACATCAAATTGCTAGGCCTGATATAATGCGAACATGCAGGAATGGAAAAAAGGGCGTACCCAGTGCCGTAGGCTCCCGCACTGCGGGAATGGAAACTGTTTGTTTTTTTTTTGTTGGAAAACGCAGGAGAGCTGAGTTTCACTGTATTAGAGAGATAATAAAAAAGGGGGTCCCCAAAAGGATCCTCACTCATACAGGGACCAAGTTAATTATTAATTATCAGACCAAACCACACAAAATACCATTTTTTCCCCCGATATGACGCTGACTAACTTCATATGTTCAATGTATGCCACCGCTATCTTATTGACATGTGGGTTGGGCCTCACACACCAGCCATACAATGAGTGTCACATCGTGGATCATGCATGTAGTGATTCAGTGACGTCTTATGTATTTTCTCTTAATGAGGACTTACAAATTAAGCACAGGATTCTACAGACCTGATTCTAATCGGACACCAAGTACTACAATGTAAAACCAAGGGAAACCACATGCTAATCAGAAAATGCGGAATAGGATAAACGAAGAGACATCCCCCATAGTTTAGATTACTTACGGAAGGATGAAAACCAGAACATTTATGGTAAGTAATACAACACTGAAGCCAGTGATTGATTTCTGAGTAGAAAGGCACAACTTAAGAGCGAGTGAAATGCAAACCATTTTAAAACACTGCCCACAAAGAGAATAATAAAATAACAGCAACATGCAACACAATAAAACCAGAGATCAATTTGCCCAAAGTTACAAACTTCTAGAACTTATCTCACAAGAGATGATCCTAATGGTATAATCATTAATAATAAATTCACAAGAAACTGTGGTGAATATTAGCAACACAACCCTGACAGGTTGGTCACATTTATTCAATTAACCCCATTGATCAAATGTATTCAGTAAAAACCAGCAACTTTGATGCTTGTGGTTAAGATGATGATACTGGAATTGTTCTAGTGATAGGATTAGAAAAAAGTTACCCGACATCTTATCTTCGGAACATGCATTAGCACCTCAATATGTGAGGCAGGACCAGCGCCTCTCTCATCTTGACTTTTCCTCACATTTATTCTTACACTGGAAACCATGGGCTGGTTATTTTTTGCCGAATATCTTTTCTCAATATCAGGAGTACTATTGGACCGTTTTAGTTGGGCTTTTACACAGTTGCTGGTTTCATGTGGTTTTTCCTTGCTGCTGAAATTAACTTGACTCCCCTCTTTTGGTTTCCCTTCATTCGTATTTTGTAGAGCAAGTGGATGACTACCTGTGACGAAGGTAGATTGAGCATTCCTATTTTTACGTTGCATCAAATTGACCATGTATTTATCATCAACAGATGCAATTCTCTTGTTGAAGTTTAGCTCTTTACCCACTGCCCCTGCACTTGGACTGTTATCTGTACCTCCATAACCTTTCAATCTTGATGATTGGTCTACTTTAACCATTTTCTTTTGATAATTTCTTCCAATAGCCCACATGTTCTCAAGATTCTCTGGGGCAATAACCTCTGATCTCCTTTTAGTAGCTGCATCCAATACCACCGCCCAGTCTGGCTGACGAGGTTGAATGGTATTATCATTGTCATCCTCTGACACTTTTGACTTTCCACATTCAGAAGTAACAGGTGACCTCATCCCAGAATTATTTGGTGGAACTAAGCCGCTAGGTTCTACAGTCAAATTCCTTGATTCCATTTGACAACCCTGTGAACCTCCTTTGTAAGGTACTAGTGTTACTGTTCCCGTATTAGCCATGTTTGTATTTCCTCCAACATTACCTGTATCTTTGTTTTTTAGGAGGTAGACAATCAACTCGTTGATGTAGCCGAAACAAAAACAAAAAAATAAAGATTTGGAACATAGCTGCAGGTAAGGGCAGGAACTAAAACTGGATAACTTAAATTACAGTTAATCAACCCATAGATTGCTTGAAGCCTATATATCGCCATAAATTAGCCATTTTGGCAGACAACTTACACAGGGCTTGCGAAGTTCATAACAGGCTGCAAGACTAGGCAGGTCATCAGTTCCCTGGAGAAACAGCGAACTAGTGGACTCTGAACATCTTGTGGTCTCAAAACTACAGCCATAATGCCCCCAACAATTACTTGAAGAACCTAAAATTCATATTAATTAATGGCTGTATTATTGTATAATATGAATGCTAAAATGGTTAGCTATTACCTTGTACTCATGCTCTGAAGATAGCAGTGCTGGATGAAGTTCCTGTGAAACTATTAGGTGCTGCTTCAGTCTCTCATCTCTTTCCTCTAAAGACAAAGTCTTCATGACATCAACACCAATTAGAGTTTGATTTTTCCGGAAAATATCTAAATGGTTACCGATCAAATCAACCATATCCCTGAAATAGGAAAGAAAAAACTTTAACTTTAACCTAGAATTATTACTCAATAATGATGGTACATACTAGATAGTATAACAAGCGTTTAGTCACCTTGTTAGCATGTCAACTAGATTCATCTCTTTCACCCTGCCTGATAATTCACCAAGAGCGTGAAGTACTAAGCCACGTATCAGTTCTGGGGCCTCTCTGTCGGGAGTAATATCTGAATACCACAAGTCTAAAACAAAGTCTCGCAAAATACTCAATGAAACTTTCAAAAGCAGCCTCAACAGAAGGTGAACCAACTTTCCTTCTCCATCTGGAGACAGGTGATACAGTCGAAAGGCGATGATCATTTGCAGACAACTGCCTCTTTGAGGCTTGAGACAAATACGTCTGCTTACGTACAGGCTGTTCCCTCCAACAGGACTCCACTTTGAAGGAGATATATCGCAGAAATGCAAGTATAAGGATTGACATGGGCACATTTGTCCACATTGATTTACTTGTATCTAAAAGGGCGTACCCAGTGCCATAGCCTCCCGCACTGCAGGGTATGGGGAAGGAAAAATAGCCAGCAACCATCCCTGCACAAATGTGCAGAGGCTGGGGCTTGAACCCTGGACCTCTTGGTCACAGGCGGTAAAGCTCTACCGCTTGCACCAGGGCCGCCCTTCATTGATTTACTTGTATCTGTTTGAAACAAAATGATATGGATCTTAGCATGGACACAGGTGACTAGACTATATTTAAGAAGAAATATACTGCATATACAAACATAAAGAAACCTCTGCGCACAAAATAAGTCAATAATAAGGGTTCAAAGATACATAATTACTAAGTTTTTGAAGGTTAACACAATCACAGAGCAGAAGGTGAAACAACAAAAAAGAAAGGAAGGAAAGAAGGCTATTTTGACAAGATCAGAGAAAAATATATGCATGCTTAATTTAAAATATAATAATGAATAAAATTATAAATGACTCAATAGTGACTTATTTGACTTCCATTTCCACTCTCGTGAAGCTAAAATGTTAATTTATCTGAAGCTACTTTTCCACTAACAACTAGCCAATTACTTCAGAAATAGTTCGCAAGAGGCAAATATTTTTTTCTACAATCTAACTCACAATATGTAAACAACAGACAAGCAAAAACCACTTCACATCTTATAATAGATATACATAGAATTAGATATGTATAGCTGACTCCTCCTTGTATACGATAAGTATACGTGTTGTAATCAACTTGTAACTCTAAGCCTCTCAGCTATATAATGAAGGCCACCCCCCCATACAGGGTGTGCAGTGTATTGCCCCTACTATACCTTTCTACATGGTATCAGAGTCCGGGTTCTGCTAGGGTTCGAGTTTCCTCCTCTCTTCCGCTGTCTTCCTCCCGGCGCCGCCGCCTTCGCCCGGCGCACCGTCCCTGCCCGTCCAGGTCGCCTCCAGGCACCTGAGCGCCACCGCACCTCGCTGCCATGTCGACCGAGTCGGGGACCTCCTCCGCCACCTCGTCCGCCCAAGCCTCTCCGTCCCTGCCGGCCATGGGTGACGCTGCTGCTCCGGCGATCTTCTCCTACGCCACGATCAACGTGAAGTCTCACGTCCCGATCGTCCTCGATCTCAAGCTGCCGAACTACACCAAGTAGTCGGCTTTCTTCACCGCCATGTGCGGCAAGTTCGGGCTGCTGGGCCACATCGACGGCTCCATCCCGCCTCGGCCAGCCGGCCGCACCTGGTCCCAACCCGACGCCTGCGTCTGGAGTTGGATCTATGGCTATGTCGACGATGGCGTCCTCGACCTTGCTATGGAGCCTAAGCAGACGGCGCGTGACCTCTACGTCGCCATCACTGCTTTGTTCCAGGCGAACCAGGCCACCCGCGCGGTTGTCCTGGGGCAGGAGTTCCACACCATGGTTCAGGGCGATCTCACCATCGACGCCTACGCTCAGAAGATGAAGCAGACGGCTGATGCCCTCCGCGACGTCGGCCAGGCCGTCTCCGAGCCCCAACTTGTGCTCAACCTGCTACGCTGTCTCAATCCGCGCTTTGCCAACTCTGCGGACATCATTGCAACTCGGCGGTTCTTCCATCCTTCACATCGGCGCACAACACACAACGGCTCAAGGAGATTCGTCTCGCCTCCAACGCCAAGGTCTCCTCCGACACCGCGCTCACTGCGGTAGATCCTCCAGCCTCCTCACCTGGCTCCTGCTCCTCTCCCTCCTGCCGCTCCACCCCTGTCAACTCCAACCGTGGTGGTGGTGGCGGTGGTGGCAAGGGAAACGGCAAGGGCAAAGGGAAGGGTACCGGCGGCGGTGGCAGCTACCAGCAGCAATCGGCGCCATCTCAGACTTCGTCAGGCAGGCGTCCCGGCGTCCCTCCAGCCGGTCCATGGTTCTGCATGAACCCATGGGCTGGTATACCCCCGCAGCAGCCGCAGTGGCAGTCTCAGCCACAGTGGCGCCCACCTCTTGCGCCCCTGCCGCAGGCTCAAACGGCGTTCGCTCCTCCCTCCATGACTGGCGCATGGGATCAGGGCGCCCTCATCGCTTCTCTGAATCAGATGGCACTCCAGGGTGGTCAGGGCGTTGGACCAAATCCTTGTGTTCTCGACACTGGCGCGACCTCCCACATGTCCGCCAACGACGGTATACTACTTTCCCGTCTCCCTCATTCGCCGTCCTTCATCACAGTCGGCAATGGGGCCTCTATTCCAGTTTCTAGTCATGGCACTTCTATTCTTCCTATAGTTGAACATTCTTTTAAACTCAATAATGTTCTTGTCGCTCCGCATCTTGTTCGCAACCTTCTTTCAGTTCGTCAATTTACTCGCGACAATAACTGTTCCATGGAGTTTGATGCTTCTGGTTTTTGTGTCAAGGACCTCCAGACCAGGACCGTGATTCTACGCTGCAATAGTGGAGGGGAGCTCTACACCCTTCCATCATCCAGTCCACCAGCTGCCACCTGTCATGTTGCTGCTTCATCATCCTTATGGCACTCCCGTCTTGGTCATCCTGCACCTGCCGCTTTAGCTCGTCTTAATGCAATTTCAGCTATTTCATGTAATCAAGTAGATCGTGCTATTTGTCATGCCTGTCAACTTGGCAAACATGCCCGCTTGCCATTCACTAGCTCTTCTACTCGTTCGTCAGCTCCTTTTGAACTTGTTCATTGTGATGTCTGGACATCTCCAGTTCTTAGTGTGTCTGGTTTTAAATACTATCTTGTGATTGTGGATGATTATAGTCATTATTGCTGGTCCTTTCCTCTTCGGCTTAAATCTGATGTGCATTCGCATCTTGTCAATTTTGTTTCCTATGCTCACACCCAGTTCAACTTGCCTGTCAAATGTTTTCAAGCGGCCAACGGCACAGAGTTTATCAACAACACCACTTCTACTTTTCTTAGTAGTTGCGGTATTCTTCTTCGTACCTCTTGCCCTTACACATCATCCCAAAACGGCAAGGCTGAACGGATGCTCCGCACACTTAACAATATTGCTCGCACTCTTCTGCTTCATGCCGCTATGCCACCACAATATTGGGCTGAGGCCCTGTCCACCACTGTTTATCTTCTAAACAGACGTCCATCATCATCCATTCTAAATGATATTCCATATCATCTCCTTTACCACAAAATACCAGATTTTTCCTCACTACGGATTTTTGGCTGCCCTTGCTACCCTAATCTTAGTGCCACGACACCTCACAAACTTGCTCCCCGCTCCTCTGCATGTGTTTTCATCAGATATCCCTCATCCAAAAGGGTTACCGCTGCCTCGATCTCTCCACTCGCAAAGTGATCGTGTCTCGCCATGTGGTTTTTGATGAATCTTACTTTCCGTTTGTGGCTACCAAACCGCCTACGGAGCTACTTGATTTTCTGTTACAGGATCGACTACCGGCGGCTCCACCAGCGCCTACGGCTGGCATTGTCGGTCGATCCTCTCCAAGACCGGCGTATGATGATAGCTTGGAGCAGGACCCGGCCATCCGTTGGCTCGGTCCAGTGCTCTCGGCTCCCACGTCTACTGCTGCTCAGCCGGTGGCTGGTGCTGCTCGACAGCCCCCTGCCGCTACTCGTCCTCCACTACGATCGGTTGGGGTGCCCGGCGTGGCACGCCCGCCGATCACCCTTCACTACAGCCGACGCGGACCTACAGCTGCTACCTCATCGTCCCGTGTCCAGGCTGCACAGCAGCAGCCTATTTCGGCTGCCCAGCAGGAGCCTGCTCCGGTTGCTCACCAGGAGCCGGCCCCTGCTCCTCTGCCGGATGCTGCCCGCTCCCGGCCCGTCACTCGACAACAGGACGGCACACTTCCTCCGCCGGTATTCTTGCTCGACACAAAGATCGGAGGGTTGTTCGTGGATTTTCTCAGAGATATGGCATTGACTACGATTAGACTTTCAGTCCGGTTGTTAAACCTACCACGATTCGGGTGGTTCTCAGCATTGCAGCTTCTCGTGCTTGGCCTATTCATCAACTGGATGTCAAAAATGCATTTCTTCATGGTCATCTCAATGAGATAGTTTACTGTCAGCAGCCTCCTGGCTTTGTTGATCCCAATGTACCTGATCATGTTTGCCTTCTTCAGAAATCTTTGTATGGCCTCAAGCAAGCACCTCGAGCCTGGCACCAACGTTTTGCTTCATTCATCCGGACTTTGGGATTTGCCACGTCGGTGTCTGATTCATCACTCTTTGTCTACAAAGATGGCTCCAACATTGCTTACTTGTTACTATATGTTAATGATATTGTCTTGACCGCATCATCGCCAGCTCTTCTTCGCCGCATCATGGAGCGGCTTCATTCTGAGTTTGCTATGACGGATCTAGATCTTCATCACTTTCTTGGGATTTCTGTCACTCGGTCTGCAAGCGGTCTTTTTCTGTCTCAAAAATAGTATGCAGCCGACCTCCTGCAGCGTGCTGGCAGCCACTCTAGTTGATGCTCGCATGAAGCTTTCTGCCACCGATGGATCTCCAGTTGCTGATCCGACACACTACCGCAGTCTCGCCGGTGCTCTTCAGTACCTGACACTTACCTGTCCAGACATTGCCTATGTTGTTCAGCAAGTTTGTCTCTTTATGCATGACCCGAGGGAACCTCATCTCGCGTTGCTTAAGAGGATTCTTCGTTATGTCAAGGGCACACAGTCTGCTGGTCTTCATCTCAGTGCTGGACCAGTTGATAGTCTCACTGCGTACTCAGATGTTGACTGGGCTGCCTGCCCAGACTCTCGACGCTCGACTTCTGGTTACTGTGTCTATCTCGGCGACAACCTAGTGTCTTGGTCTTCTAAACGGCAGACTACCGTCTCTCGCTCCAGCGCCGAGACGGAATACAGGGTTGTGGCACACGCTGTTGCAGAGACTTGTTGGCTTCGTCAGTTGCTACAGGAGCTTCACACTCCGCTCACTTCGGCAACGATTGTTTACTGTGATAATGTCAGCGCAGTATACATGACCGGGAACCCTGTTCATCATCGCCGCACGAAGCATATTGAGATTGACATTCACTTTGTCCGAGACAAGGTTGCTCTTGGTCAGGTCCGAGTGCTCCATGTTCCATCATCACACCAGTTCGCGGACATCATGACCAAAGGCCTACCTGTACAGTTGTTTACTGACTTTAGGAGTAGTCTTTGCGTTCGAGACTCTCCCGCTTCGACTAAGGGCGGGTATTAGAGATATACATAGAATTAGATATGTATAGCTGACTCCTTGTATACGATAAGTATTCGTGTTGTAATCAACTTGTAACTCTAAGCCTCTCGGCTATATAATGAAGGCCACCCCCCCATACAGGGTGTGCGGTGTATTGCCCCTGCTATACCTTTCTACACATCTCTCACTAGATTCCCTTTGTCTTCATTTGTTGATATCATGTAGGTTCAAGGAATCATTGTAGTGTCATGACTGAACTTTGAGCCAAGTTGAGTAAAAGACAAAGAAGACTCATTATATGATTCAGAAGGAGACAAATTAGTTGCTGTTTACATTTGTGTTCAACCATTACTTCGAAACGACAACTTGCCAACAACAACTAGATAGATGCCCACATATTCACTACATCATTTGAGTAGTTTCTAAAGCTAAGCTAAAAATCTCTGAAGCATCATAGCATAAAACTACTCATATCACATTTTGTAGCTTGTGAGAGCAATTCCCTAGACCTCACACTATAGGTAAATAGCATAGAGATGTGTACCACAAAAACTCATCCTCAACCCCAGAGAACAGGAAAGTTTCAAAATTTGGCACCTGAGTAATTATGATTTGGAAATTTACACTAAAATTGTACCTCGCCTCAGAGGAAAATGAACATCACTCTCTTTTCAAGCTTATCCAAAAGCTAATGCCAAAACCTCTGCTACATAGTCAGCAAGTTTTAATTAATTGCTAAAACATTTATCTTTTGCACCAGACCATCCAGAAGCTCTCTACCCACAACGAAATTCTCACAAAGAGAATGTCAGGAAACCCTAGATTACATTTCCTGTCTCCGGCAGTTTCAAAAATAATGCATGCAAAAGTTCCTAAAATGAAATTATAAGGATCCTAAAAGATTCGAATTTTCAGGATCTCAGGCAAATCCAGCAAGCTTTCTTAGTAACTGTAACCGAAAAGTACTACTACTACTAACTAAATAGAATGCAGGCAGTAAAGCAGTAGCTAACATCCAAAAAATGCCATGTAACAGGCATTACAAGTCACTACCAGATAGATTGAGATTCAGGAGCTATCAGATGGTGTGACTACAACCTCTAGCTGCCCTGCTAACAAAAGGTGTCAACTCTCAAGTTTGTAACGCATGAGCCATCAAATCACATCGCAATCCCAGCATGGACAGCAGCAGTTACCCAAAATCTCTCGCACCTATGCTTGTGTTCCGCAGATAAACACGAAACGGCAAGGCAGTCGCTACCGAACCATTCTAATCCCACGTCCGGCGGATGCTGCGGAACATTTCTATTGCGGGGAGGAAAACCAATTCGGTCGCAAATGAGATACGAAAGCAGAGGGGGCGGCGTGCTCACGCGTGAGGATATAGGAGATGGCGAAGATGCAGAGCGCCCACCAGACGGTGCGTACCTTGACCTCCTCGATCAGATCGTCGACGCTCTCCATCCTCTTCCGCATCTCGGCCTGCATGCGCGCGCGCTGCGGCGCGGCCTGGCCCGTGGGAGGTGGCGGGGGCTCCTCTGGGATCGGGTCGGATGCGGAGTGCCCCCCGAAGGGCTCCGCCGTCGCCGGAGAAGAAGGCCGGGCCGGGCGGTGCCGGCGGCGACTCGTCTCCACGGCGATTTTATATTTCTGGTATTATTTTTCTTTTTTGGGTTTTTTTTTCTTTTTTGGGGTTTTCTTTGAAAATCTGTATAAAAACGTACGTACCAGGGTCGAACCAGCCCTTGTGTTCTGTAGTGGGGCCCACGCTAGCGGAGGCGTGTAGGCGAATGCCATGTGGGTTCCAGTAGCCTCCTCTGGGGATGCCCCTGCCACGTGCACACGCTGCCGAGTGGGACCAAAATGTGATTTTCGGCCGTTGGATGGGAAAGTAACGGCCATCTGGCCGTGTCGTTTTAACGGACTACGGGAGTCCCCTCCCACGGGTAACGGGCCTGCGCGCTCCGAAGTGGCGGGACCGTCAGGTCAGTGGGTTTGATTCTGGAGTGGCTGGTTTAACGGCTAATAACGAATTAACGATAATCATGCTTGCCACTGATATGTGGGGCCCGTAAAGTCCTAGGACGCTTGGAGGCTTAGATTGTGGCGTGGATTCACATGAATCCAGAGCAAAGAACAACCATTTATATTTTTACAGATTACAAATTCAGGGTCCATAGCATTCATTTTGGCACGAAAGAGCAAGCCTTTGTTTGGGGTTTCTTTTCGTTTAACTTATGCAAATCTCAGTTTTACGGGAGCTGCAGTGGCTGCAGCTGTACTCGGTGTCACTCATATGTGTGTGTGCAGGTTTTATCGTAGCTACAGCAGCAGGCGACACTTCATTAGAACGAATGTCCTAATTTTCCTCAACTTGGAACTTGCATCCAATTCATCTTGATTGCACATGCGCGCCTCTGTCCCGTTGTCTAGTCTTATCTGTAGACTGCTATCGCTTGTATATTTCCGTTCTAACACTATCTGCACTGCAGTCCGGTACCGCGTACTGCAGGAGCACATAGTGGAGAGAGGAGCCGCAGCGGATACCGTAAAGCGTACGCTATGGACGCGGCGTCTGCTATATCAGGAGTAGCGTTCGTCCGGTACTTGCCACAGGCCTTACCACGCGCAGGATCTGAGCATGCACGGGAGGCAGGAGCGGGAGAGAAGCATGCGCGGCTCTGACATCCAGCGGCGGCCCCCACTATTTCAAATACGTAAAAAGTATTATAACTTATAAAACAATAAACCAAATTAAATTTCGATTACCACCGATCCAGATCCGGCCTCACCCGACCTAGATCCGGCCCTGCCCAAGCCCGCCGAGGCCCAGTCAAAGCCCAGTTGGCGTTGACCGTTGATCGGTCCCACCTGTCAGTCACTAAACCGCCGGACCCACGCTGATGTCAGCATGACGTCAGCCCCACACCACCTCTGCCGGATCCACGTGCCACGTGGACCAATTAGAAGCCGCCACATGTCAGCCTCTAGTTAATCCGCCCTTTTTCTTTTTCAGAAAATAGTTTGATCTTCTAAAATTCATAACTTATTCATACGAACTTCGAAAAATATGAACCAAGTGTCCAAATTTTCATAAAAATGAGCTCTACGTCATAGGCTTATGTTGGAATGCATTTGGAGTTATTGAATTTCATTTGGTTCTTTGTGATACTCTATAGGAGTCACTAACGCGACTATTTACGTCTTGTTTCAGAGGAGAAGTAGTTTGAGGAGGACGACTACGAGTACGAGGAGGAGCTTGGTGATGACTTCGCAGGTGCCACACCCCATCCAACCTCATAGATCCTATTACGCATGGCATAAATAACTAGTTTGCTAGTGCTTTATTTATGAATATCACCTGATGATAGGTTGCATGGTAGATCTGCTTGATGAGCCCTTACCTTGTCGTAACTTTACTCCTGCACACCCGCTGATAGGCTGGACGCATGCTTATTTACTTATGATGCTTTACTTCTACTACGCTTATATCAGTGTGATGTGATACGTGGTGAAGAGTCTGGTGATATGGATAAGGCAAGTGGTGCTACTTTACTTGAAGAGAGTGTTGCGTGTGTCTTGGGTGTGTGATGAGGGTTTGAGTCGATTGGACAGGATTCCACGACGAGCCTTGTGGGTGAGTCTTGCCGGAGGATGTGTTCTGGGCATCCCCGTGTGAGGTGCTTGTGGTGGACACATTGTGAGGTATATGGTGATCCCGGGGTGAGAGCCTTCGTGGAGCGAGGCCCCGGGTAGGAGGTGCTATTGTATCACGGACTGTTATAGTCCCTATGAGAAGAGAATCCTGTCTGATCCCCCTAGGACCTGATATCTCTTGAGAACCGGAACCTTGGGACCTACGTGCTCACCGCTCGCCCCTGTATGGGCGGGGGACGGATGTCTGACTAGCTAGGACGGTGCCACTACTACTAGGTTGTTAACAGATAGTGTCAGGAGGTACGGGCATTGGGACCCACATACTTCTTAGATAACATAGTGACCTCGGGAGCCCGGTACTATGTCTCACAGTCTCAGTGTGCCGGTGGTACCTATCCGGGATGTCCCAGTACTGAGTGGTAGGGTGGCATCGCACCGGTTAGAAAGTAGCCGGAATCAACTTAGGCGAGGCACCGAAGATGATGGTGATCTTGTGGTTATGGGAGTACACGCTCCGCAGAGTTTATGAATCTATATATATAGTCCGCGAGCCACTAGTATGGCTTTTTCCTAAGACCCACGCTTCTTGGGAGTAGTGAGATGAGTCCTTCTATTCTCCCCTCTGGTGTTAAACTTCTGGCTGTGAGCCGCTGAGACAGGCTCCGAGAGGAAGTTAGACCTATCGACTGAGTGCGAGAGGGTGAGATGTGTGTGATGGTGATGGAATGGGTTGGATATGTGGATGAGACGGGTTAAAACTTGATGAATTATATTATATAGTATTGGTCACTACTTGCATAGAAAACCACAGCCATATATTAGGTCGCTTTGATTATATCCTTTGCATCCTACCAAATACTACATAGCAAAAGAAAAGCATAGGGTGAGAGATGTGGCCAGTACAAATCGTACTGAAACTTATTTGGCAGGTGAGCCCGACTATGACTTCGATGACGAGGAGGAGTAGACGTCTTATTCCTACGCTCAGGCTTCCTTTGGAGATTTTTGTTGTACTTCCTCTTACCGCAGCTGTCCCATAAGCTGCTGCTTCTCTGATGATTCCGTCAGGGTGGCGATGGATTATTTATGTAATCCCTTCTAATTATACTCTTTTATTCGATGTATGGATTTCTACATCGACTATTGCTGGATAATGTGATGGTTTGAGTTTCAAACTACCATATTATTAGCCATTCTGTGTATTTTTCCTTCGTAAAAAATTGAGGATGTTTCACCCATGTTCTCCTAGAAAACTCCATCAAACTCCATCTCTGAGATTCAATGCTCGACGTCCCTACGCTCTCCACTTCTTTTCTTTATTGATTTTAGCCTTTATCTTGACTGACAATTTGGTTATCCCGTTGGGGACGCCCGAGAGGTGAGGAGGAATTTTTGGTTTATAGCGATTAGTGCGTGAGAATATCAAATCATTAGGACAGTTTGGCTCAAGCAAGTTCAATACCACTTTTGGTTAAACTCCGGCAGATTCGATTTACTAATTATTACTACCAGTTGCGAGAAAACCTTGTAGCCATGGTACCACTCTGTTTTTTCCCCGTTAAAACTTGCACTTCTAAGGATTTATTCTTATGATTGATTGTTTCTTAATCCAGTGGTGATACTTTTTTTTCTTTTGAACAAGCCGTAACAACCCCTTTTTACCTTTTTTTACTTAAAAACGGTAACGATGGTCAGCAGTGGAACCTTGTTTTTTTAATACTGTATGTATAACAATGCAGTATTTTTGACTAAGCATGTGTATATATAATATGCATCATATGGTCTGATTGTTGAGTGATTGCATGACATCCGTGCATCATATATTCAACAAAACATGCATATTTTTGACTAAGCATGTGTACTTATATTATACACTTGGTCTAACCAAAATCGACAAGGACGACTAATAAGAAGCGGAAGACACATATCCTCATGACCTCATCCAGGTGATCGGAGAGGTCCCATCTCTTGAACATAAGTTGGACGGGTAATGGCATGAGCGCGCTTGTCGCTCACGCAGGCTTCCAACAAAAATACACAACGTACATATGGAGGAGGGTGCCGCACCCACGTTCATGTGCTCCAAACTCTATGTCGCCGCGTTTGAGGGGCGGACGGAGGAGGTCACCAGGATCCTCACCGGAAGTGGACGAGCAGCATCGCCTGCGGCGCGGAAAGGTCGGCCATCCCCAGCTGCAGCGCCGGCAAATGGTACATCTAGCCTTCCAGATACCTCTGGAAATTTCGGCAAGGATCCATGCATGTAGTATTAATCAGGAGGACAATCATGCTCATGCATAGAGCAGCAACAGTCTTGCACACTAATTTTATTAAATCGTGAATGGTGAAATTATTAAGTTCAGTTTATTCACCTTGGATTTTAGCCAGCCATCCCGGGCAAAGCTGCAGCACCCGCGAGGTGACGGCAGAGCGCCGGACGCTGCTCCACATCGCCGCCGGCCAAGGCCACTGCGGCCTCATCACCGAGCTCGCCCGCCGCGACCGGGACCTCCTCTCCTCGCTGACCTCGTCACGGGACACGCCGCTGCACTTCGCGGCGAGGGCGGGGCACGCGGACGCCGTCGCCGCCATCGCCCGGCTCGCCAAGGACGACGACGTCGAGGAGGCCCGGCGGCGGCTGCGGGGCGTGCTCGGGGCGAAGAACCGGGCCGGAGACACGGCGCTGCACGTGGCCGCGAGGCACGGCCGCGGCTCGGCGGTGGAGGCGCTGATGGGCCTCGCGCCCGGCCAGGCGGCGGAGCACAACGGCGCCGGCGTGTCGCCGCTTTACCTTGCCGTGGTCAGCGGGTCGGTCCGCGCCGTCGCCGCCATTGTCGCGTACGGCGACGCGGCTGCCGCCGGGCCCATGTCGCAGAACGCGCTGCACGCTGCTGTTCTTCAGAGCTCAGGTCAACTCGTTCACTCTTTGTTTTTTTTTCTTCTTTTATTTATATTTAATTATTATTAACCTCATCCATTTCTCTTAGAAAGACGCGTAACCAATTCAAAAACATTTGTTTACTTTTCTCATGGAAATGAAACAGTTAATGTTGTGTGTAGTCAATGTTCTTGAATTGACAAACCAAGTTGATTTCACACATGCACAATAGACCTGAAAACTAGTACTGCTTTTCTTTTTCCCCCCTTATAATAGTTGAAGCAATTCAGTTTTGGACAACAAAAGTTGCAGACTCCTCATCATTTTCTGACTAAAACCTGAAGATTCCTGGTGCCATTACTTCACTAAAGCTAGTGAGCAATTTGAAAGCTACTAGTACCTGTGCACGTTGACCAATTATTTTAACACTCAAGTGTTGTTTTTCATATACGGGTCACGCGCACAGGTTTTTCAAAGTTATAAATGAAATAAATAATGAAAGATAAGTAGCTACCCGAGGCCACGCAATTCAACTTCCAACTGTTTTTTAATGTCATGTGATGAGTAGGTGGCTCTTGCTTTCCGCCTGTTTGCCATTTCTGTGGCCAATAAACTGGCTGACGCTGTTTTGTTGGGAAAGAAAAATACTGCTGGCTGGTTGGCTAATTCTGGCTGACAATCTAAAACAACGTGATCTTTGTGAATGATTCTGAAACTGTCTTTGTTGGGACAACATTTTCCACTATCTTTGTTGGGACAATTAGGAGGGTCCCCATTTTCTATTTCACATTTTCAACTATTGAATGATAGTTGAAGCAACAATTGGATGTAGCAGCAGATAGGGGCGGATCTAGCACCGGGGCAAGGTGGGTCGAGCCCTAACTACCGCTACTCGAAACATGGATCCCCTCCTAAGTTCCTGCTACAAGCCTACAAATTGGTACCTATAGAAGCTTGACAGAAGGGGTTAGGGATAGAAGATAGTGGAAGAAGCTGGACTAACTTCTTCTTTTTAGATCTGCCACTGGCAGCAGAGTCTTTCCTCCCATAGTCCCATTCTCCATAGACAAGTTACTTTGATGACCTCTATGATGATCGACTTGCATTGCCCTTGTGTCCCCCCTTCATGCAGCATCAGTAGAGGTCTTTGTAGTTATTGCTCTGTCTTCTGTGCCTGTGAAGCTAGAATCACTCTACAATTAGTGAAACTGTTGTCCCAACAAGTTGTTTTCTCGACATAGATGGATTTTTTTTCAAAACAAATCAGTAACATATGTTTTATCATTTTCTAACTCGTCATCTAAATATATTGAACTATGCGTTCGAGGTCCACTAAAATTAATATAAAATTTTCATTTCTTGTAGAAATGGTTTCTTTGCTACTGCAATGGCGACCGATACTTGCAACTGACCTTGATAGCAACAAGAGCAGCCCATTACATTTTGCTGCATCTAGTGGTGACTGTTCTATAATCGAAGACATCTTAAAACATGCACCACCCAGCACCGCATACATGCAGGACAACCAAGGCCTTTCGGCTCTTCATGCTGCTGCTTTGATGGGCCATTTACCTGCAGTTCGTTTGTTATTACAATACCACCCTGCATCTTCAGACATTCGTGACAACCATGGCAGAAATTTTCTACATGTTGCAGCCATGAGAGGCCACCATTCCATTATTTTTTATGTCATAAAAAACCAAATGCTGGAATATCTTTTGAATGAGCAGGATCTCGAAGGAATACAACATTACATTTAGCTTTGCAGGCAGGGGAATACAGAGTTGTTTCTAAGCTGTTATCCAGTGGAAAAATGCAGTTTCATATCATGAACAATGACTACCACACCCCATCTGATCTGATAGAAAACTCAAGGGGTTTCTACTTAATGGTAAGTAATACTTCCATCCTTCTATTTTTAGGGAGTGGCACAAAATTCTAGATTGTGTTTTATACAGAAAAATACATATTGTATTCATTTGAACTAACCTTGCATATCCTCATGTCGTCCATGACACATTTGTGAACTCGCAGGCAAGGCTAGTGGTAACTCTCTTTGTCTATGGAGCACAGTTCAGGCCACAAAGGCAAGACCATGTAAACAAATGGAATGGACAGGACATCATGAAATGGAGAGAAGCTACATCGAAAAATCTCGCAATTGTTTCCACCCTTGTGGCGACAGTCGCCTTCTCAGCAGCATTCAACGTGCCTGGTTCATATGGATCAGATGGGAAGGCAAATCTGAATGGGAATCACACTTACATTGCATTCCTAGTGCTCGACACCATAGCCATGACCACATCTGTAGTGGCGACGATATTACTTGTTTATGGGGGTGCTTCACGATCCCATCGTCCTTGGCAGGGCTTCATTATGTCCATGCACTTCCTTTGGCTGTCACTCATCAGCATGATGCTAGCCTTTTTTGAGGCCATAGCAGCTGTGACGAGTGAGAAGAAAGCTATGAAGTCTGTGTTGTATCAGCTGATCTACGCTGGGGTGTACATCCTGATAAATCTTCTTACAAGACTTGCAATGCCTGGATCGTTTGTAGGAGTTTTGCAGTTTGTGGTAGGCGGTTTCTCAAAGCAACAGCGGTGTCTCAAGAAGCGCATGAGTCAGCAGTATCCCTTTGGAGTTATCTATGCATTTAACATGTTTATGTTCATATTTGTAAATACTGTAGCAACCGCTGCAATGGTCGTCTCAAGTATTTTTCTTTGACGTGAGAGGGTATCATGTTCATAACCTTCTGTATTACCGCAGCATATGATAAGAAGTTAATTATTAAGTATTAACAAACTTTGAGACTAGTATCATGTCATCACTGCCTATTTCTACGTACACACTCATGATATATAGACACTGCACATCACTGCCTCTCTCTATGTATACTCATGAATCATGATAGACGCCGCACAACCGTGCTACACACACGAAACACACGTACATGTGCACCTGAACATTCCAGGCATTATTATTTAAGAAAAAAATTAAACAATAAAGCATTGCCTGCCGAGGTAATCGTCCATGAATGCGAGAACTGTCATCATATCTTCATCACCTACTCCCTCCGTCTCATGGAAAGTGTCATTTTAGATTTTTTAGATTTTTTGTTTAACGACTCGTCTTATTCAAAGTTTTTAAATAAAATATAAAATAAATAAATAAATCATCATCGAAGTATATTTAATGATAAAGTAAATCATAGCAAAATAAATAATATTTATATAAATCTTTTGAATAAAACGAGCAGTCAAACAAGAAGTCTGGAAACTCTAAAACGACGTTTTTAATGGGACGGAGGGAGTATGTATGAAGAGAGATCCAGGGGCAATTTTTTTGGGTTTTATTGAGGAAGACGTGTTTGCAAAGGGGTACAAGAATTTAGGACACACGAGGGTGCATCATCATTTTTTTTTAAAAAAGAGTGCATTAAATTAACTATCAATTTAGTAAAAATATTGAATATTTCGCATCCGACGTGATAGCTGGGTATCGTTCTAGCTTATGCGCTTGCTGCTTCTTTGATAGTTTGATGAAAATCTTCGTACTTCAACAGGTTTATTATTCCCAAATCCACAAAAACATTATTTATAAACATCTTACCGTTTCTTTCGCAAAAAAAAAAACGAAAACAAAAACATCTTATTGTTTCATATAGAGTCGGCATGCATCTTGTTGTTGTTTGTCCTAACACGGATGGCATACGAATTCATGCTTGTGCACCCATTTGAGACGTAGTTGGAAAATACGAAGAAGAATGCACGTAATTTAATCTGTTTTTAGAGAACACATAATCTTAGTGGAGCAAGTCCGATTCGTTAAACTTAAAAAGAAAAAGAAAAACTCATACCTGAGAGAAAGAGTGCACACAATTCAACCTGTTTTTAGAGCACAAATCTCGGGGGAGTAAGTCCCTGCTGGTTCGTTAGAAAAAAAAAGGGAAAAGAGAAACTCATACCTGAGAGAAAACAGCATGCCCTGCTGGTTCGTTAGAAAAAAAAAAAGGGAAAAGAGAAACTCATACCTGAGAGAAAACAGCATGTCTGGAAGAGATATAGGTGTATTTTAAGGTTTGATTTGACAAAATTCGTTAAAATGAAAAAAAATGGGGCACACTTGGGACCTCTCGCACCCTAAGCGAGAATTGCGTATGTACGTGTACGTGTGGCAAGAACTTATACTTGGGACCTCACATGTGCTTTGTGAGGTGGATAGTTCTTGCCACACTTTAAACTAGGTACCTGAAGCACAGTCAACTCTTCCTTTCACTAACAACATGCAAATCGTTTGTTTTTTTTGTGCCTTTACTGGGGATTCCCCCATGAACTCTGCCTTCTATTCAACAGTGAATAGGACACTCAGGCACTTATTTTTGGTTGAAATAACTGAAACATGATAGCAAAGTATTGTCTTTAGGCCTTGTTTGGATGCATGTGTATTCACTTTAATTCATATGTGTTGGTGTGGATTATAATTAATTTCACTCCAATCCACTTCAACATATGTGGATTGAGATGGATACATGGGTATCCAAACCAAGGCCTTAAGGATCTATCATGGGTCACGTTTGAGGTAACAGATGGTCCATTGACAAACACCAGTTTCATTTCTTCACCAGCTTTAACCTTTCGAATTAAAGATGAGCATCCAGGAGCAACAAATAGTCCTGATTCCTAGCAAATAGAAATTGTTCTGCTGTTCTGGTAAATGTCATTATGCCATTTGCCTGTGTAGGAAATGCTACACATCACATGGGAGAGCACTAGAAAGTAGAAAATACTGAGCCTCTAACGATGAGAACTGCTGGACAGCACTTGTGTGGGATAAAAGAGACATCCCAACAGTGCTGCAAGAGGATTCAGGTGCAGGTGCAACTATCAGAGGTTGAGAAAACCAAATTGGCAGATAGTTACAAGCAAGGTAACAGCTGTTCCTTCTACATGCACCTTAGTTGCTGCATTGCATCATTTTGCTTGTGCTTGCCAATCTGGATTTTAAGTTAAGCTAAGCACACGTGTGGATGCTTTGTCATCAATAGCGGAGACATCACACACTTATTGATGCCTGTGCTCTAACAATATAGAACAATATCAACTTTTCTTGGAGACAGATGGGTATGCTGCTCAAGAAAACATGCTTCATCAGTCCATTATTAACAACTAGTGTTGCATGGTTGAGATTCTTTGTGCAATGGGCTTGGCATTGACATTGCTTCTGCCTCTTGCCAATAAATAGGATGCTCAACGGTGGTTCATCACCATCAGAGTATTGTTCTCGTCTTTTTATCTTCCATCTCAGTCAGAACCATATCATCATGCGTTCTGCTACAAACATGGCTACTACCCATCAGAGGTCTACAAGTTTGCCTTCAAAACCTTTCTCCACTGAAGCCAAAGTAGAAGAAGAGCTGCAGAGCTTCAAGGCGTGCATCTCTTCACCATGCGCAACCATTGACATGATGTGTGATGGTCTGAGGATACTTGGAGACGTCTACAGCTGCATAAAGGAGATCATGTCTGTTCCCAGCAATCAAGCTCTCCATATCCCAACAAAAGAAAATGGTAGAGGAAGAGCTGGAACAGTCCCTTGTGCTGATTGATCTCTGCAATGCAATGCAAGAGAGTCTGGCAGAGCTGAAGATGACTATCCAGAGCTGCAACTATCCCTCAAGAGAGGAGACGACTTGTCTTTTCAGCTCAAAGTTGTGTCCTTTATGCATCTGGTGAAGAAGACACAAACTGACAAAAGTCTTTCAAGTAGACCAGCAACAAGACAACTTTTGAAGGCTGCAGACTGATCAGGCCACTTTCAGAAGACAGAAAGATGGCTGTCTCTCTACTTGAATCCATATCTGGTCTCTTGCCAAAGCAGATTGTCACCACAAATGAAAGAAAATGATGTCTTGTCTTCAAGATATTCCAGAAAAGAAAGGTTGCCTTCAAGGAGGAACAGTTGCAAGCACAAGAGTGCAGCATGTGAGGTCTTGAGAATGGTGCTGAGTTGCTGTTCAGGAGGTTTATCCAAGGCAGCGTTTCTATCCTAAACATTCTTAGTGCATAGACAATTCTCAAGGCTTTTTGCTCCGGTGTTTTGTGATTGGCATCGCCTTTTAAAGGATCCGTCAATCTTTGAACACCTTTCTAGTTTGTACACAAAACAACATATACATAGATCGAAACAAAAGGCCATCCAGTTCTAGAATCAAAAGGCCATCCACTCATAATTCAATTCTAGAACCAAAAGGCCATCCAAACTCCAAAGGAAGCGAAAACGCATAGCCTCCATCTTGCGGCATGCCTCGATCTTGCGTAAGTTGCCAACTGGGATTTTTATCAGCTGAATGTGGTTTACATTAGGGGCATTATGGATACAAGGGTCAACAGAAGGGACGAAGTTCCCCTAAAAGTGTATTTAGGTTGCTCTGGCTAGCAGGCAAGGCGTGGCTAGAGCTAACTGCCAAGGAGGAGGGAGGCAGCTGCAAATGAACAGCTAGATGCGAGTATAATATGTTGTATCATGCTGCTTGACGTGCAGCAATAACGTAGCCTCATCGAAGGCCATGCTCATCAAGAATGTTGAAGACATCAAATTTCACATGTGTACCAAAAAAGGTAAGTGATACATCAAATTATTATTTATTTGACACAATCTCAAAGTTTTTCAAAGCTCTTGAGTAAATGTTTATGCTAGTGCAAAAGAGCAACTATATATAGACTTCTATTAACTATACTGGTAATGACCAGTCAACGCAATTAGGGGGCCTGCTAGCGAGCGATACTCAAATCAATAAACAAATGTAGCGTGGTAGGGTGGCAGATTCCATGAACTCTTTCTCTTAACTAGAACCTGGTTGTGTGGCAAACACTAAGCAGGTAGCTTCAGCTCTTTGAGCTAGCAACATTATTTTATTTTGCTGCTCATTTTCTAGGCCATTTTGGTAAGAGCTCACCCGTTTCTTTCGTAAAATCTGCAATTCCATTTCCACTTGCTTCATTGTAGGCCTTTCTTCACCACGTAATCTTAAGCACATCTCCGCAAGAGAAGCAACACTGCAGATCTCCTCCGTGGTTGCTTCCTTGGCAACTTGTGAGTCAACTATATCAGTGATTTCTTTCTCTTTCAATGCCTCAAGAAAGTAGTTTGACAAATTTTGAACCAAGCCTGAGTTACTTGTGAAAACTGGCTTCTTTCTAACAAGCAGCTCCAGTAGCACCACTCCGAAACTATACACATCACTCTTCTCATTTAGCTTCCTCGTATGGAAATACTCCGGATCTAAGTAACCAAATGTACCTTGTACATTCGTAACAATGTGTGTTTGATCAACTGGAACCAATCTTGAAGCGCCGAAGTCAGAAACTTTAGCAATGTAGTTCCCATCCAAGAGTATATTTGAGGATTTCACATCACGATGGAAGACTGATATTGAAGCTGCTGAGTGGAGATATGATAGAGCTCCTGCAGCTTCTGTGGCAATTCTTATGTAATCATCCCAAGACAAAGAAACATCAGTTCGTGATTCATCATAGAGAACTTGAGACAATGATCCATTGGAAATATAGTCATATACCAGCAATGGAACCTCAGATTCGAGACAACATCCAAAGAGCTTAACGATGTTCCTGTGATTTATTTCAGAGAGTATTGCAACTTCATTGATGAATTGCTTGATCTCACTGTACTGAATGACTAGAGACTTCTTTATTGCAACGACACGCTGGTCAGATAAAATACCTTTATAGACCATGCCATGACCACCATGTCCAATGATACGTGTGGGATCAAAGTTATTTGTTGCCTTTTCTAGCTCTTCAAGAGAGAAAATATTTGTTTTGTCCGGTGACGTCAACTGTTCTAGGAGAAGACCTTGGTTCTTGTGAAAGTAATTCCTCCGCAGCTTCTTTTGAACACTTTTTTTCCATATACGGAAAAGAAATAATGCGACAAAGGTTAGCAGTAGAATGCTGAATCCTCCAGAAAGTCCGATAATGATACCTATATAGACATGATCTGCTTATCTACGTTGTATCTTATAAATTTGAAACATAAATATTAATAACAACAACATAGGCTTACCTATGAGCAGAACTGGCTGCCTTGTTCTAGTACACTGGTTATTTGTGGGATCATACACCGTCTTTCCAGAGCACTCAGTACACTTGAAGCCTCCTTCTATATTACTGCACACTCTGCCCTTGCAAATGTCTTGCTGAAGGCACTCATCAATATCTGCAAACCAAATCTTTCTGAGATGTGAGAAAACAAGAGAGAGATTATTGCTTCTGAGTGGAGTGATAAAACTAGAGATATAATGGGGTACCTCGACAACCATTCTGAATGTACGGATTTCCATCGAAGCCATCTGGGCATTTGCAGCGGTATCCAACGTAAAAATGTCCCGTGTTCACTTCCACACAAGTGCTGTTGATACTCACACAAGCATACCCAGATATATTTTGTTTTGCTTCAATGCAGCTTAGATTAGCTGCAACCCATTGGACAGAGCTGACAACTGAACCGTCATAGTCAACAAAAAGATCGAGCTCTCCAGTAAAGGGGCCAAAGCCAAATACACCAATTTGCTGGGTGTAGTTAATTATCCCTTGGTTAACATTCAAATCGATCACCTGAAGCTCATCCAATTCGAGGACAGCTGATGACGTTGTTGCATTTGTGCATACAAGATGAAATTGTTCCCTTGCGAAGCATCCCTCTTCGAAGCCGAATGGGAATGGCACACTGATGTTTCCACACCTACGGGTGCAATTAGTTCTGCTTTGTTTTGGATTATAACCTAGTTTCATTAATAAACATGTTACCATGCATTCAAGTCCCAAAAAGCCATATTGAAGAGGCTCTGCTCTCTACATGGCTCTTTATCACAAAATTTAGAAAACATACCAAAAAAAACAGGCTACTATAGACTTTTTAAACCAATCTCCACCTTTAGTGCCCTTCAAAACGAGCATCTCCAAGAGGCTCTTTGTATTACTACTTATCGAAAAATTTAGAAAACAAACAAAAAAAATGGACTCCAATAAACTCTTTAAACCATTCTCCATATCCCCTCTCCAAAATCACCCTTCTCGATCTCCACTTATGGAGAGACTGCATCACTCTAAATTTAATATATGCTAGTTTTCTTGTGAATTTTTTCACAAGGAAAATTATGATAGGCTATTGGATCAGTATGGAGGATGAAACTCAGAGAGTTTGTTCGAGAGATATTCATATAGGATGACTCTCCAAATAGAGATATAAAGATTAAAATTTAGAGAGACTCTTCAAGATTCAATATATGGTAGTTCTATTATTGTTTTTTCGTACAAAGAAAATTATGATAAATCACTAGAGTATAGAGACCAAACATAGAGTCCATTGGAGACGTGAGATATATAAAGAGTATATTTCTGGGATGGTTCTCCTAATAGAGGTATAGAGATTAAAGTCTAGAGAAGCTTTTGAAGTTGCTCTAACCATTTATAAATGAATCATGTAAGTTTGTTTGTAGCATTTTTCGTTTTTAACAAATTAAAGTGAAAAATTTGTTCCACTCACTTGCCAAAATTCATAGTTATATATTACTGTCTAAGAAATACGGATAATGTTTGTAAAATACATTACTCAAATGTATTTCCTTAACTTTGTTTAAATCTTCATCCTCACTTCATGTAGAAGAGTTAAAATGGTCTTAGTGGGGTTTTATGTTCTAGTTTTTAAGACTCCCATGTGTTGCTCATAATGTAGGCTGGTTTCATCCTCATGAAAATTATTTCACCCCCTGAAACTTTGATCATCTCTCTCTTGATTAATGTAGTGTCATTTCAGCATATTTGCTAAATTCATAGCTTATTTAATACCCATAAACTCTCATAAAAACTCCAACTGAAACTAGTCTAACAAATCCACATGTATAAAACTTAGCCTAGACCTCTCCTGCTTTTGCCTAGACGATCTATATTTATTTGGTCTCTTGGATGGATAATAAATAAAAGATAATGATATATGAAAACGTACCTTTGTCGTCGGTGCAACCGTCCAGAACGTAGGGATTGCCTGCGTAGCCAATTTCGCATTGGCAGAAGTAGCCAACGATGCTTTGTGACGTACCAATCCCTATATCCCAACCATTTTGGTCGTCGTAGCAGCGGGAATTGTTGCTGATGCAAGCATAGCCTGTACTGTTTTTCTTGGCGTGAAGACAGTTGGGTTGATCGATGATGCTCCAGTAAAGCGTGTTGTAGCCATCACTTGTTGCCACGGTGATTCTATCCCGCAGTAGGGATGTCTGGTTGGAGGATCTTGCGGTGCCGATGCTGCTGCTTTTCCGGTGATCAAAACTGATGAGCTGATGAGTAACATCATTATTCTGGTTGAGGGTCACCTTAACAGCGCAACATCCTATGCCGCTACAGTTGTACCTAGCTACCGACTCTGTTATTTCTTCGTCGGGGCACCGAGTTGAGCAGGCTAATTTGGTCATGCCGGCTGCCTGGTCGCCCCAGTACACATCCAGGTCGCAACCAGTAATGTTTAGAGTAGCGTAGATTTGGGAGAAGGACCTCCCAGCAATAGGTTCTAGGGACAGGTTGTAGAAGCGCACACCGGCTTTCATGGGGATGGCATGCCAGATGGAGGTCATCACGTAATTGCTAGGGCCGTAGTAGTTCCCGTCGGAGCCAACTTCGATGCTGCGGACGACCTCGGTGATGCCGTCTCGCAGGAAGAGCTTGGGGGGTCGAGTGGAGCCGTCGCAGATGAGGCTGAAATCGGGGCCCCGCGAGCACTCCGGCCCGATGCCGAATGGGTAGGCGATGCTCAGATTGCCGCAGCTCGCCGGGCAGTCGCCCAACGTCTTGTTCCCTCCGGCGGACTTGATGCTGCTTGCAGCTCCAGATGCTGCTGCTAGCATGGTGGTCGACTCACTTGCAGAAGGAAGAATTGCCAGAGAGAACGCCGCCGCACAAAACATCATTCGCAAGGTGATCATGGTGCTCTGCGCTCACCCATGCGAAATTTATTGCCAAGCTGTTTGCAGTTCAAGTGCAAATATATGGGGATTGAATCATTTGACTACCGGTGCACTACGTACGTGCCTCAAGGGAATACTCTCCTTTTTATATGTAGGTATGCTAGTACCACACTACCACGCGGTTTCCTGACCCTCTCACTACGCCATCCAATCCGTTGTACTCCAAGGCCATGTGCGGATCGCCGGATGCCCGGATCGGAGTCTCCAGTAGTCTGGCATGAATGAGAAAGTGAGGTTCAGATAATGCTTCTTGCTCTGTCCGTCAAAGATGGCGGCGTTGGTCAAGTCTTCGCCTGCTAATTTCTGTCCTTTCATATTATTATATAAAAATACGACGATTTCTGCGCAAGAAAAATTAATAAAGCTACGGAACCCAAAGTCTTTGGCGACTGAATGAAGACTAGATACCTTCAGTCAAAAGTGGCGGAGAGGTCTATAAGAGCAAGGCGGCTAATAGTCCCGGCTGCCTGGTGTAAGATTCTTTATAGCTTTCTTTCAGCCCATCTATACAGTAGTTGTCTCTTTACTATTAACATATGGTCCACCTTTCTCTCTCACAAAGTTTTTTAATTTTTGTGTTGAAACTGGCTATAACCTTACAACCCTTTTCTCATATCTCTCCTCTTCTCTCTTCTCCACCTCATCATGACCTAGGGCCAGGAACAAGGCCGGCTAACAAAGTCGTTGACTTCAACTCAGAACTGTCGTCCACATAGGCAAGAGAGAAATGGGGTTAATAATATCACAACAGAGACTACTAGTGATGTAAGAAAAGTCCATTTGGCTTTCTGCCTGTTCTTTTGCTCGTCCTTCACAACTAGCTCAGCTCTATGTTGTCAAAAAAAAAAAAAGGAAAAGAAACAAGCTCAGCTCTATGTTGTCCAAAAAAAACGAAGCTCAGCTCTATTGTTGTTAAAAAAAAAAAACTAACTCAGCTCTATCAGACTTTGTTAGGCTCGGTGGGTTGCTGTTTCGGCCCCAATGCGTGCAAGAATCGCAGCTTGTAACTTTTGTCAGATGAAGCCTTAGTTTCTATGCAAGATGATCAAATAGAACATTTGGAACATCATATTTGAAGCTCGAAGGACGAGAAGAGCAACTTTGGTGTCTAACCTGCCAAAACCGGCCTGACTGGTCAGGTCAATTTTCCTGACTATTCCGAGACTGGTTAGACTCCAACTCGGTTGCGGTTCGTATTTTGACATGCAAAACTTGCAAAACGTGTTTAGGATATGTTTTCCCACTAAGACGTATTGAGTTTTACGCAATGCACGGGCTTATTTGCTAGTTTATTATAATAAGGTTGCATAGTTCAGAGAGAGAAATAAAGAGTTTTCCAAACAAGCGGAGACAAGAATTGTAGCCGTCGAAGGAAGCACGCATAACAGGTAAGCATCAAGCGAAACTACTTTTTGATCCAACTCAATCACAAACTCTGAATCACTGAATAATATCTTTATGTTAATGGAAAGGTATAGCTGCGTTCCATATATAAATATTTAAAGCCTACTGAAAGTTGGTTCTCAAAGAAAAGAGTAAAATACACCATGGGTTCTTAAACTTTTCATGGATTCTCACTTGGATCCTCGAACTAAAAAGTTACTATCTGAGTCCTCGATCTACCGTGGATTCTCACTAGGGTCCTTTAGCTAAACGTGACCATTACGATCCTTCAACTAACTAATGTCATGCTCAAGAACCCCATGCCTACGTGGTCGGGCCAACATGGATGAGACTAGGTGAGACTTGTAGAACCCTCTTCCTTACCCTCTCCTTCACATCCACTTCCTCTTGTCTCCCATTGGTCCTGTGCCGCCTCGCAGCTACATCCACGTGCTCCCTTGCACCGCCTGTCAGCTTTGCAGCTACGCAATCATTCATGTTTAGCGGCTATCGAATAGACAAAGAGAGGTGGATTGCAAGAAAGAGTGGGACTGCAAGCAGTGGCGGGTTCAGCTAGCGGCTAGTCCAGGTAGGCTTAGGAGTACCCTGGAATCTGGCCCAATAAATATTTGCTACTTCGCAGGAAATTTGGCCTGAGTAGGCCACCATTCACTCATTCGTGGTCCACCCAGCCAGCAACCGAGCAACTCCCCAAATCTTATTCGATGAGCGTGCGCCGATATGGTTACCGGTGCATGCCATTTTCCTCATGAAATTATGGGCGGGTGGGGGCCGCCGGGGCGGGTGAAACAGCGCTAGACAGTGTCCTCACCGCCGGTCGCGGGGCAGCGACTGTTACGGCTTAGGACAACGCCCTCTCTATTCCTCTCTATCTCCCCGGCGGGGGGCAGCGGCTGCGACATGCCGGTGGTGGCAGGTTGGCCGGCGGTGAGCGAGGAAGTGGCAGCGCAGCCGAGCGGCCGGGCTAGGGCAGCGGCCGCGACATGCCGGTGGTGGTAGGTTGGCTGGAGGTGAGTGAGGCAGTGGTGGCGCCACCGAGCGGGCGGGATAGGACATTTGGAAGAGCGCAGTAGGCGTAGGGGGACGAGTGCAGGTGAAGTTAGGGGAGGGTGGGCTCATCCGGTGGGGGAGGGAGGTGGTGGGGAGGTCGGCGGCAGCCTAGGCGGTGGTCGAGGTTGGCGTGGGAAGGGCTCACCGGGAAGAAGATGAATAGGGGGTGCGCGGGCACGGGGCGGATGCGTGTGCTCCGGTAATCTTAGGGGCGCGCTCGTCAGGGAAGGGGGTCAGAGCCACTCCCCTGCAACCCTAGATTGGAACTTGTGTGCGAGGCTATGACTTCGGATTGTCGACCGCTGTCCCCACCCCGACCAAGCCCCGAGGTCGAACGGCGCGGAGATCCCCTGCTGGCCGCCGCCCCGGCTGCTCACCCCTGCCGCCGCCTGCCCTCCTCACCAATCAGCAGCCCCGATGTGGCGCCACCCACGGCCCTGCGTGGCCACGCTCCGCCAGTCCGCCGGCGGCGGGCGCGCCAAGGAGCTACCTAGCCTTTCCCAGTCGCTGGTGAGTTGTTAGGTAATAGAGCTTCTGACAAAACTGAAGATTTGTATTGTTCGTGGGTTGGTGAGAGTTGTCACATGGAGTGTATCTGTTAGACTATCAAGTTGTAATCTTGTGGTGCGATTTAAATTCGTTTACTGTATAGTGTTGAACGGGTAAAAACCGGAAGTAGCAAGGCCTTAGCAGGTCCGGTGCGCCAGGGTGAAAAGAACTATAAGGAAAAACAATTGCTCTATCCCTCTTGTAGCGTAAACTCCCCAAAATTATCTCTATTTTATCCCATATTATTGTCAGATCCTTCCAGGGTCTTGACCTGAGTCCTTGTTTTACTTCTGAACTTTAGGATTTGGACATTGGAGAATAGAGAATCGAGATTGGACTGTCAATTGCCCAATTGGGCTTAGGGAGTTTAGATTTGTGATCCTAGAATTGATTGAAATCTGTGGTTATTTTCCATGAAATTGAGGCATGAAGAAATCAGATATTGCATTTTTTTTTCAGAAGCATGAGGCAAAAAAAACACTACTTCTGAAATTGAGCCTAGTTTTGGTTAATTATAGTCATGTATACTGATTTTTTTTGGATTTTACCTTATTGCATATAAAAATTTTTGGCGACAAGCATGAGACAATTTTTTACTAGGACTATCTTGTTTCAAATCCTGGGTTTGCCACTGACTGCAAGAGGAGAGAGTGTTTTTTTTTTCTTTTTGCAACTTTAACTGGCACGACCACGTAGAGCTAGCGGTGGTGTAGTGGGTTATGAACCTTTAGTTGAGCGCAACAGTAGAATGAGCACCAAAATGATTTTTTTTAATTCAAGGACCTAAATGAGAATTAACAATAGATTGATGAGTGATGACTTAGATTGTTACTTTTTTAGTTTAATAAGGACCCAGCTGACAATCCATGAAAAGTTTTAGGATCCATGTATCGTACACTTAAAAAAATTACAAATAGCTAGACCGGCTACTGAGCAGTTATGCTTTTGCAACCGGGCGACCACCGGCTAGTGATACATATTGTTGGTTGAAATTAAACTTAATATAGTAAAGAAATCTAGCGTGGGAGGGTGGCCGATTCCATGAACTCTTTCTCTAAGCTATAGCATCGTTGGATGTGTCTGAGTGGTAAATTGACTCTCTCACCTGATTCTGTGGCAAATGATTGGCATGTAGCTTCAGCTCTTCGAGTTTGCAACGTTGTTTTATTTTGCAGCTCATTTTCTGGACCGCTTTGGCAAGAGGTCAACCTTTTCTTTCGTAAAATCTGCAATTCTATCTCCACTTGTTTCATTGTAGGTCTTTCTTCACCTCGTAGCCTTAAGCACATCTCAGCAAGAGAGGCGACACGGCTTATCTCCTCCTTGGTTGCTTCCCTGATAACCTGGGAATCAACTATATCACTGATTTCTTTTACTGTCAATGCATGAAGAAAGTAGCTTGAAAGGTTCTGTATGAAGCCTGATTCACTTGTGAAAACAGGCTTCTTTCTCACAAGCAGCTCTAGTAGTACCACACCGAAACTATATACGTCACTCTTCTCATTTAATTTTCTTGTCTGGACATACTCTGGATCTAAGTAACCAAATGTACCCTGTACATTCGTAAGAATGTGTGTCTGATCAAGTGGAACCAATCTTGAAGCACCAAAGTCTGAAACTTTGGCTGTATAGTTCCCATCCAAGAGTATATTTGAGGATTTCACATCACGATGGAAGATTGATATTGAAGCTGCAGAGTGGAGATATGATAGAGCTCCTGCAGCTTCCGTCACAATTCTTATGTAATCATCCCAAGACAAAGAAACATCATTTCTTGATTCAGTATGAAGAATTTGAGACAATGATCCACTGGGAATATAATCATACACCAGTAGTGGTACCTCAGATTCGAGACAACATCCAAAGAGCGTAACAATGTTCCTGTGATTTATTTCAGAGAGTATTGCAACTTCATTGATGAATTGCTTAATCTCACTGTACTCAATGACTTTAGACTTCTTTATTGCAACAATGCGTTGGTCAGATAAGATACCTTTATAAACCATCCCATGACCACCATGTCCAATGATACGTGTAGGATCAAAGTTATTTGTTGCCTTTACGAGCTCTTCTAGAGAGAAAATATTTGTTTTCTCTGGTGATATCAACTGTTCTAGGAGAAAACCTTGGTTCTTGCGGAAGTTTTTCCTCCGTTGTTGCTTTTGCATATTTCTTTTCCATCTACGGAAAAGGAACACTGCACCAAAGCTCACGAGTAGAATGCTGAAGCCTCCAGAAAGTCCGATAATAATACCTAAACATGATCTCATTTATGCATATGTTGTAGTTGTAGGAGTATTATATTTCGTCTAAAAGTTAAATAACAGCAGTGTAGGCATACCTGTGAGCAAAACCTGCCGCTTTGTTCTAGTACATTGGTTTTTCAAGGGATGAAACTCAGTATGCCGAGGGCATTCAGTACAGAAGAAGCCTCCTTCAAAATTATTGCAGACTCTGCCCTTACAAATGTCTGGTTGACGACACTCATCAATATCTACAAACCAGATCGTTCTAATATAAGTGACGACACAAATGGAGTACAAAACAAGAGCTAGATTAATAATATTGCTTTGAACCGTGAGTGATAGAAGGGAGATATAATGGGTACCTCGACAGCCACTTTGAATGTACGGATTTCCTTCAAAGCCATTTGGGCATTTGCAGCGGTATCCAACTGAGTTAACTTCCACACAGGTGCTATTGACACTCACACAAGCATACCCTGATGCATTCTGTTTTGCTTCAACGCAGCTTAGATTAGCAGCAACCCATTGCAGAGAGCTGATTAAATCATATTCAACAAAAAGATTGCGTCCTCCAGTAAAGGCGTAAACTGAATCTATTGGCTGGGTGTAGTTAATCATCCCTTCGTTAACATTCAAATCGATCACGTTAGAACCTCCCAATTCGAGGACAGCTGATGTCGTTGCATTTGTGCAGATGAGGTGAAATTGTTCCCTAGCGAAGCAGCCCTCTTCTAAGCCGAATGGGAATGGCACACTGATGTTTCCACACTTACGAGTACAATTAGCTCTGCTTTGTTTTGGATTGTATCCTAGTTTCAGTAATAAACATGTGTTAACTTTCCTTCAAGTTCCAAATGCCATGTAGCCATGTATAAATCAAAAGTTTAATCCAAGTAGTTTTTGAGTTATTGAAATATAAAGTGAATTGCCCATATTCCCATTACTTTTAAGTTTTTAGGTTTAACTGGTTGATGTATGCAACTCAATAAGCAAATCAAACAAGCTCGGGTCTCAAAAACCTTCTCCCCATGCCTTACCCAACCCTATGTGAAAATTGGGTTGGTACCGTGGAAGTTTTAGTCCAAGTAGTGATATGTGTTGTTAAGGAAAAAAAAGAACTCAATAATATTGGCACACGTTTAATAAAGCCCCATGATTTTATAGCTTAATAAATAAAGAATCCACATACTTTGTTCTCTTGAATGAAGGCATAAAAGATATGAAAAAAGGTACCTTTGTCGGTGGTGCAACCGCCCAAAATGAAGGGATTGCCTCTGTAGCCTGTTTCGCATTGGCAGAAGTAACCATTCGTTGTCGTATCGTCGTCCTGGCAGTAGGAATGGTTGCTGATACAAGCATAAGTTGCCAGGTTTCCCTTGGCGGAGGCACAGTTGGCTTCATCGACGATGGCCCAGGTGAGCACAGCGGCGCCGTCACTGGCTACCGTGATTCTATCCCGCAACAGAGAGGTCCTGTTGGATCTGAAGGCGCCGATGTTGCTATTCCGGTGGACAAAACTGAGCTGAGGAATTGTCCCGATCGCCACGGCAGCACGGCAACATCCCATGTCGCTACAGTTGTTCCTCGCCGTCATCTCTGTGATTTCTTCGCTGGGGCACCAAGTTGAGCAAGCCAACTTGGTCATGCCAGCCATATGCTGGTTGAGCCAATACACATCTATGTCGCAACCGGTAATGTTTAGAAAAGTGAAGGAACTTGAGAAGGACCTCCCAGGGGGCTCCAGTGATAAGTTGTACACGCGGACACTGGATTGCATGGGTATGACACGCCAGATTGAGGTCTGGATTGTATCTGGAGGGCCGTACTTGTAGTAGTCCTTGTCGGAGCTAACTTGGATGCTGTCGATGACCTCGGTGATGCCGTCTCGCAGGAAGAGCTTGGGGGGTCGAGTGGAGCCGTTGCAGATGAGGCTGAAATCGGGGCCCCGTGAGCACTCCGGTCCGATGCCGAATGGGTAGGCGATGCTCAGATTGCCGCAGCTCGCCGGGCAGTCGCCCAACGTCTTGTTCCCTCCGGCGGGATTGATGCTGCTTGCGGCTCTGGATGCTGCTGCTGCTAGCATGGTCGTCGACGCACTTGGAGAAGAAAGAATCGCCAGAGAGAATGCCGCCGCACAAAGCATCATTCGCATGGTGATCATGATGCCCTACGCGCTCACCCTTGCGAAATTTATTGCGAAGCTGCTAGCAGGGCAATTCAGTGCAATATATGGGGGTGCCTCAAGAAGTCAAGGGAATACGGTCCTTTATGCGCGTGTATATATATACACACACACACACACCCCACCTGAGGAACCACGCGGTTTCCTGACCCTCTCTTACTGCGGCATCCGGTCCGTTTGTGTACGCCAAGCCAAGGCCATGTGCGGATCGGAGTCTCGACATGAATGTCAAAGGGAGGTTTAGATAATGCTCGCCCTGTCCGTCAAAGATGGCGGCCGGGGCGTTGGACCGTTGCCCAAGCCTGTCCTTCCATGTGCAAGCCCTGGACCTAACTTATATCTATAATAAATATATGACGATTTCTGCACAAGACAAAGCTACGGCCTACGGAACCCGATCGAAGTCTTTGGCAATGGAACGGAGACTAGATATAACTTACTGAGCTTATTACTCTTAGCACAGCCACAAGAAAGTGCATGGTCATCAAAGATCAAAGGTACGTATACCACACTCCTCAATAATCGTACATCTTGTTAACAAAGAATACAACACGAGACAGATTGTTACGTAAAAAACCCTTATAAGAAAAACTAAAGGCGCCAACCGGTGATCTCTACTATATGAAGATAATTTAGAACGCAGGGAATACCATGAGTCATTAGTCCTTTCTGTACGGCTTACAAGATGTATATATCGGACGGACAGACAACATTACAATACGAAAACAAATCCACTAATTTAACATAACCTGAACTACGGGCCCTCTAGACATCCCCGCACTCACATTAGAATTCGGATCATACTCCAACAAACTTCATCTTGAGCCGAATTCCATCTTCTAGCAAATGAAGTATCATCAATCAATTTACTTTAATAATAATAGTCGCTGACGCCAAAAGTCACTGGGATGCTCAAACTTAGCTCCAGGAATAGGTTGTCAACATATCAGCGGAATTATCACTGGGATGCTCAAACTTAGCTCAAACTTATCTTGCATACATCAGCATCATCTTCAGCAATGACACATCGAATAAAATGATATCTCACATCGATGTAATTTGTTCTTTCTTGAAACACCTGATCTTTCATCAGACAAAGAGCACTCTGGCTATCACAATATATAATAATGCAAGAAGTAACCCCGCAATGTTCACAGTACTATAGACCTTTTAATCAAATAGCTTCTTTACAAGCTTCAGAAATAGCCATATACTAAGCTTCTGAAGTAAACATACAGTAGCCTGTAAACTTGCTTTCCAGATAACAACACAATCACCAATGGTGAAAACATAACCCATTAGACCTCCTCTTATCCAAAATGTACTTGTCTCCTAAAATGTACTTGTCTCCTAAAATACCTGCGGATTTATGGTAGCGGTCGTTTTATTTAAGAAGGAGGCCTAAAATGTCCGTCACTCAAAATCAATTAATAGAGATGGGCCACTTAAGAGGTTCGCCTCTTAAATGGGGTCATTTTCAGAGGTCCACCTCTGTTAATATGCCCGAGGCCCAACCAAACCCATACTCATACCTTCTACTGGGCTTATATATATTGTGAATTAGGGTTTCTTCTGGTATCTTCCTCACTTGTCCAATATCTCCGACCTCTTCTCTCCCGTCCTCTCTTGATTGAATCCCCGCCCTTCTCTCCCCTCCCGCAGCGGCACACGGGGCAAGGCCCTCCTCCGGTGACGGTGCACCGGGCGCTGGCACTACCTCCAGCAGCGCGGTGGCAGATTTGTGCACGGTTGTGGTCCCTGTGTGGATGTGATGAAGCTGGCCCCACGCGGCGGCAAGGCCTAGATCCATAAGGGCGCGTAGCGAGGCAAGGCCACCACCACCGCCGGCGGATCTAGACACTGGGTTGAACATTGGGCTTAGTTCTTTTATATATTTATTTAAATTGATTAACAAAGGCAGGCACCGAACACTGCCTCTATTATTTGCGATTAACACAGATGTTGGTGGGGAGGCAGAGACGAGCTGCTCGCCTTCCAAAATTGTTTTTGACCGCCTGCAATAATGTTTTTTTGTGCTTGTGAGAAAAGCTTTCTAAAAAAGCTCGGGGATCTGCTATAAGGAAGTTTTTGTCAACTTGATGAAATAATAAAATTCTACTTTCGAATGTCATCTTAAATGCTTAGTTTATATTCTATGTACTTGAGATGTAAACTGTGTTTACACTGGTGTCAAGTAAAGTGTGTAAATCTAAGTCCAACCCTAAAGATGATTTCCATATTTGAAGTTGAATTTAGATTTCAAAGCTTATTCTCAAGTCTTGCAATTCAAATTTAAATTCAATTTGGAAAGCTATAAAATATTTTTTGAAAGTCAACTTGGTCAACCAAGGTTGTCATTGGGTCATTGACCTAAAAATATCCTTGGATGATGTATGTGATCACTAATAACCAACCAATTAAATTAGAAACTAAGTCGAGTTTGAATTCGGTTTCAAAAACCCTTTATTTCAAAACCTAGTTTTATCCCCTTTTCTGTAATTCAAAATCTATAAGGAATTTAGGGATACTCTAAAAAGATAGTTTATAGATCTTGACAAGAGCTACAAAGTTGGTATATAAAGTTTTTCAAATTTCCACAAAGAATTTCAAATAAATTTGAAAATACAGTTTTCCATCATTTGTCCCCTTTTGATTTTAAAACCATAATTCAAAAATTATGCATAATTTGGGAAAACTTTGTATATGAAAAAGGTTTGGTTTGAAAAGTTAAACATTTCATAGTTTTGAAGATTTTCAAGTTTTATTGAAAAATCAAAAGTAATTTCAAATGTTTGTTTCTAGGGTTTTATTCCCCTTTTGAATTTGAATTCATATTTCAAAATCCAGACAGAATTTGAGTATGCCAGTTAAATGAAAAGTGTAGCTCTTGAAAAGTTATGCAAATGATATTTTTGGAGATTTTCAAGTTCTTATATAAATTTTGGAGTAATTTGGAATTTCAAACGAGTGGCAATTCTGTAATTTTCTCGAACAGCACCGAGACCTATCGTCGGCCGCCATTGCTGGCTTTTCAACCCGCGCCGCCGTCCACCGCCGCACATGCACGGCCGCCAGCGTGCTCCAGGACGCGCGAAGCTTCATCATCGTCGTGTCGCCCGTCCATGCCTCGCCCCTGCCCTATAAATAGGTCGACCGTGGCCGCTCCCACCGCCGTCGCCGACGACCTCGCTCCGCCGCTAAAATTCGCCACCGTCACTTCATCTCTACCCGCTTCATCTTGCCAGCAGCTCTGCCACGTCCTTGCGCTTCGATTGAGCTAGTTCGTGCTCGCTCTCCCCGCCCGAGCCGCCCGCACGACGTCGTCTTCCTCGCGACCGGTCGCCGAGCCACCGCGAGCTTCCTCGCCGTCCATCGCCGCCAAGGTGAAAAATATTTTACCTTTAACCCTCTCATTATGTTCTCCGTGTTTCGCTGCCCCTTATGCGCATCTTGGTCGGACTGATGGTGCACAGGAAGCGCCGGAATGCCGTCGTTGCCACCGGAGCGCCGCCGCCGCCATCAGCGCCGCCGTCCACAGCTCGGCTCAACCACTCCGGGCCTTCATTAGCGTGCGCACCGTGCCCGTGGTGAGCTCCTGCATCTGTCGGTGCCTTCCATTTCTTCTATACCGTACCATAGATGCCGGTCACCGTAGCTCGCCGCCGGCGTGACCTTGCCGCTCCGCCGCGCGGGTAGCCGTTTGAGCTAGAGGCCAGAACCGGTTTCATTTTCTGTCCCAGCGTGTTCGCGTTGACGTCCTGCACCTGCCTGTGTCCTTGCCGTCGCCGAAAATCACTCCGGTGAGCCCTGCCGCCGCCCCCGAGCTCCGCCGCGCCGCCATGGCCGCCGGCGTGGGTGCCGCCGCCACCCCGCCGTGTTATTTACCACCCTGATCGACTTCCCGTGCCAAGCTGAGCCCGATGGTTCAAGTCCGGTCGCCGGAGACCTCGCCGTCGGCAAGTAATCGCCGGTCAACCGTCGGCGGACCGTCGGTCAGCGCAGGAGCACCGTGCTCCTTTTTCTTTTTCTATTTTCAGAAAATGATTTAAATGTTATTTTCTTTGAAAAATCATAGTAATTCATGTATAGCTCCAAAAATTCTGAAAATTTTTGTGTATGTTCTTTATGAAGTCATCTACCTAGGGAAAATATGAATGCCAAATTTGGGCACTTTTTGCACAAGTTAAAATTAGCCCTTTTAATTGAAAAATAGACCTTCAATGATTTTTAATAAATAAAATAATTGGCTTTTAATTCTGAAATTTGTTTTGCCATCTAATTAGGCCAAGATCTTTTCAAAATAAAAATTTGAGCTTAATTAGACAACTGTAATTTTTATGCCTTTATTTTATGCTTTTAAATAATTAATTAACCCATTTAATTAAGTTAATTATTATAGGATTTGTTTGACTTTGGGATTGACTGATGACCTTGGGTTATTAACCCTAATGACCTTTGGCACTTTAATTAATTGTTTACGCTTACCTGGATCATGTCATTAGGGCTTAATTAACGTTATTTCATGTATTTAATGACTTTATTAAATAATGTAGTTAACCCTAATAAACTTAGTAAGTATGTTTTGGGTGGCTTGCAACTTTATCGTGAAGAAAAGTTATACTCAAGCCTTTAATCTGATCATGTATCCATCGAGCATCATGTTTACTATTCGATCATGTTGAAGCATCTGCTTGTATCGTATAGTTTCCGATAACGGAGAGTTTAACGTTATCACCCCAGATCCGAAGGAAGAGCAGACTCAAGAGTTGGGGGTTGATCCAGAGCTCGAGACCATCTACCCCGACTACCAAGGCAAGCCCCGGATGCATTCAAACCCTATTTCATTTTATAAAAGTTTTATTGTTTCAGTTATGATATGTTGCATTAAGTAATAGGAGTTGAGTGAAAACCCACCAACAGCATTACCTGTCTTATATCCATAATTTCTTGTTACCTATTCAAACAGATGCGTAGTAATGCTTAGCCCTGCTTAATTAATTAAATGTTCAGAGGTAAAAGAATGAAAAAGATGAGTTTGGTTTTATCTGTTGGAATCATGCTTTTAGTTAATAAATCGAGTCCGGACGGCTAATTTGCATTGGGAACGGAGTCCCTCTGTAGTGTTTCCGTCTGTTGATGCCCTAGGCCTCGTGTCGATGGTGAACTGGTGACATTGAGAAATTAGAAAATCCACATGCATGAAGTGATATACTGATGATTGGAGCCGGGTATATCATGGAGTGACTTATAGTGGGGCCAGAGACCCCACATATGTCATAGTGTGTTTTACTGGGGGTTTAAGTTCCCACGTATCTCGGTACACTGGGTCGAAGTGCTCACGTGTATCATGTGGTGATATATGGCTGCGGTTGTTATCCCGGTATATCGGTTCACCTGCTATGCTTAGGAGTTAGTCTCCTGCATATCAGTAACCTAGGTCCCAGCTGGGTATGAAAATGGATTCGAATCGCCGTGCTTCTCGGAGAAGAAGACTCGATCGGTGTTCATCGTCGTAGTAACAACTTGAATAATAAGTAAGGTTTAAGAAGGAAGTTGGTTAGTAATTGGATTTTGAACAAAACAGATTTTCTTTCTTTCAAGCTTTTCTGCAAAATTTTCTTATCCCCTGCAAGCCTTACCTTGTCCCTCTAGCCTGCATTTCCTAAGTCTTCACCCCTCTTTTTCGTCGGGTCAGTCTTGTTGAGTACTTTTGTACTCAGGGTTTGTTGAACCCTTGTTGCAAGTGAGCATCATGGGCAGGAATGCTTCGCATCCTGCTGCATGACCGTCGTCGAGGAAGTGACAACGAATAGGATATCTCGCTCTTAGGCAGAGCATACAATCAAGGTTAATGTAATAAGTTATATCGTTATTCCGCTGCTATATGGTTTGTAATAATCCAACTTATGGTTTGTAAATGGTTTGTAAACTGATGTTATTGTAATCCTTCCGCTATTTTACTCCGATGTATATTATTTGTATAAAACTGTTGTAATACTGCAATGCCTCTTTGTAATGATTGATCCTGCTCGGAGAATCGTGGATGATTCGGGATTTATCCGACGGACCTTTTAAGTTTTATGGAACATATTCATGGTTATTTGGAGTCTGTTTGGACAATAATCATGCGTGTGGACCATAGGATTTAGGAGGTTCTGCCACACCCCTGCTTGATCAACCACATGTTGAAAATGGCATGTAAAGATCACATGAAACTATTGTGGCTAGGGATGCCTTGTTGAGTGACCAAAGGGAGGTTAGCTTTGTCATGGATAGGGTGGTAGGATGCCACTTGTTGTGGGGTGGTGCACCACGGGAAGTGGTAAGGAGTCATGATATCCCACTCTTATTTCATGAGAAAGGGTTCAAACTGGTAATATCACAGCCTACATTTTGGCGTGGCTTTGTGGCCCAAGTGTTCGTGTGCTTTGGGGTTCCACGTACCTTAATAATTAGGTAGATATCCTATAAGCCTTTTAAGTTCCTAACATAGCACCTAGGTAAACTGGTGCAAATTAAGGATGGAAGTGTAAGAAAGGCGAAGGGTCTCTAGTTGAGTTGGTTAGGTGGCTTGAGTAGCACTCCTCATGTCATGTTCAACTCCCATGTGCGAATTTTCAGGTTGGAGTTAAAAATCTCCCTCGTCTATCCCACGCCAAAGCATAGGTCTATGGCCTAACCCCGGCCATGGTCGTTCTCACATGGGCTACAGCTGTGTATGGGTAGAGCAAGGGTTAAAGGGATTTCTTGGATTGCATGACAAGATCTTCTTAATGCAATATCAGGGATTTGTCTTAACCCCACAGGTCAAGTTTTTTGAGTAAGAAAGATGCTATGGTTTTGAAAGATGTTATGGTTGTGACATTGTGGGCGTTAGGATGTAAATTGGTTTTGGGTGCTATACAAATTGACTTTTTTGGAGTTGGGATTTTACTAACTAAATGGTGTTGTTTCATGAAGCTCCAAGTTCGAGGTTCATGAAAAATTTAGAATCTATGATAAAACAAAGTGCTTTAGACCTATGTATTTTAATCTAAAAAAGAGAAAATGAATGGCTCAACTCAATGCTAAGTCGGCCCACAACCCCAGATCTAGGAATTTCCATAGTTAGGAATGAGTATCTACAAAAAGTATTTGGATCTAGAGCTTCGCCAAACAAGCTCTAATTACAATGAGACTTTCCTGCATGACTCTTACGAAAGTGGAATTTTAAAAAAAAAAGAGTAAAATGCACCATAGTCCTTCAAACTTTTCATGGATTTTCAAGTAGGTCCTCAAACTAAAAAAGTGACCATCTAGGTCCTTAATCTACGGTAGATTCTCAAGTGAATCCTCCAACTAAAAAAATAATCATTTAGGTCCTTCAACTAATGATGCGCTCAATAGAGGTCCAAATCCCACCACATCACCTTCGTATGCCCATGTGATTGTGCCAGCCAAAGTCACACGTATTATGGGTCATAGTGGCATTCTATGTCCAGGGACCGGTCATTCCGAATCGTGGTTATGGGACGACACGGTAGATGACTAGTCAATGCCTAGGATGCAAATAGAGGAACGATGTCCAGAGCACACCGGATCATCAAGATATATGTCTGCACACCCAAAAACTAAAAATTATATATTCACATCCCAAGTACTCATTCCAATTACAGAAGAACCCTCCATCCCCCTCCCTTCTTGTCCACTCCCTCCTCCTCCTGTTGGTCCCGCACGTGCCGCCTCGCAACTACGCCCGCGTGCTTGCCTGTGCTCCGGAGGCACACACTCAGCAACCATGGAACAAACAAAGATAGGTCAACTGCAAGAGAGGCGAGGACTGCAAGTGGAGATAAATTGAGGGGGAGGGGATGTTTTTTGCAACTATGACTGGCACAATAATATAAGCAATTGGCAGAGGAGTGGCAGGTTTTGGAACTTTAGTCAAGCGCAACAGTAGATTGAGTCCTAAGATGGTCATTTTTTTAGTTCATCGATCCAAATGAGAATTAGCAATTGATTAAAGACCTAAATGGTCACCTTTTAGTTCACGAACTCTTAAGTGAGAATCCTAAAAAACATTTGGGGTTTTTCAACACCATAATTCCAAATAAGCAAGCAGTCCAATATGTAAATACAATCTTATGGATGTGATTAACAACAACAGGACTAAAGCAAATAATTCTCTATAAAATGTTAATAAATCATGCATCCAAGCAATTCCAAACTTCATTACGCCAAGATAATCAAAACTCATGCATTTACTTTGTTCTTCAACTTAGGAACTTAATGGCACTCCCTAAACTATTACGAGATTTTCAGTCCTTGAACATGCAAATGCTTATCTAGGCCCCTAAACTATTTATTATATCATCCCGGTCCACAATAGTCACGTCACAGTCCATTAGCTGACATGATGATCCAATGTGAAACTAAAATGTGGGACCATAGCTCATAATTACAGGGATTGTCCTAAACTATCATGTTATTAACACTAGGTCCCAAACTATAAATTATTCATCAAGGTCCCTACTCTATCAAAGTAACACAATCCTAGTCCAAAGCAACCTCTTCAGCGCTCCATTCATCGTCATGTGGATTGCCAGATAGGCTTCCGAGCCTTTGCTTCTTATTGAACTTCATGTCATTTGCTTCTCATCTTATCTTGGAGAGCAATGTCTTCACGCCATCTGCCATGTTTTCACGCCATCCGCCAGTACGGTTAGACTAGGAGACGTACTAGTGGCCATTGTCGTCGTGTTTACCAAGACATCGCTCGCTCAGGAACAACTGGACACCATACCCACGAAGTTGTTGGCCAGTCGTTCCATGTCACCACGAGTGAGGTGTCTTGCCACATACTGGACAACAATGCTCGCCCCAACGCGTTCCCCGATCCAACCGTATTGGTAGACAAGGTTCAAATAGATGCTAGAAAGTATCTAGGGGGTGACCCGCCGCCTACAACGTAGGCGTTTTAATTTTTATACACATATTACATTAAATTACCTTAAGTAAAAGAAGAAATAAGAGAAGCGTGGACCAAAAGTTGGAAGAAAGGCCCATGAAAAATCCGAACCCACCTTATCCATCCACCATCCTCCTCCCAGCCGCACGAATCAGTCGTTACTCTGCTTTCTCGGCCTCCCTTCCCTACTTCCATCTCTGTCGCCCCACGCCTCAATCCTCTCTGCTTTCATCTCCAGCAAAACCCGCCGCTCCTTCCTTTGACGCCACCCGCTCATCTTGGCTGCACCTACCGTCCCTGCGGCCACCGTCTATTGTGCTATCTGTTGCGCCGGCATCTGCCATCGAACATCAACACCCGCCCGCCTTTCTCCCAGCCATGTCCCAGCCTTCGCTCATCGCTTGCCGCCTCCTAGCCGTGCCGGCGGCTCGCCCTCCTGACCTCACCTATCCTCCACCATGTTGTGCTATCCGTTGCGCCGACATCTGTCATTGAACATCAACACCCGCCCGCCTTTCTCCCGGCCATGCCCCAGCCTCCGCTCGTCGCTTGCTTCCTCCTAGTTGTGCTAGCGGCCCACCCTCCTGGCCACGCCTATCCTCCACCCGCCCCCTTAGGGGGGAGGCACCCCTCCGCCTAGCACATAAGCGCACCTAGGCAAGCGGCTCGTAACGCCTTTTTAACACTGTGGTAGATGGTGTCAAGACATTGCTTTGGACTGGGATTGTAGTACTTCCATAGGTTTGGACCCATGCGAGTAATTTTATGGACCCACATGTTGGTTCTAGGCCGGAGCACCATGTCAGCTAACGGATATGACATGACTGTTTTGAACGGGGATGGTATACTTAAATAGTTTAGGGACCTAGATATGCAATTTTACGGTTTGGTAACTCGGATGAGAATTGCGTAACAGTTTAGGTACTGCCAATACAATTTACTCCTAAAAATATAAGACATGAAGACTTTAAAGGTCGAGTAGATAGAACTTACAGGCGCCTTGCAGCATTCTTGCACTTGCTACATTGTACTAAAAGCTGCCTGTAGCCAACAACACCACACACTTCACAAATGATGTCCTACATACAAATGCAAACATCCAAATTTGGTTAGTTTACAAAATCAATTAAAAATAACAAGCCCTTATGTCCTAAGTAAGTGCATTTCGATGTTATGCTTGCATTCTGGCAAGGTGTTTGCCAGCAGGACTTCTCACACTTCTACCAATATGAAAGTGTACAAAATCTATCACAACAAAAAGAAATTCTCAGTAGTGTTCCACATTTCTGTATTGTATATTTATCCAAGGCTCCAGGCGCCCACCTACTGCTTCGGAGTGTAGGAAATTGCCACAATCTCCTGGAGCTCCGATCTCATTGCCCATTGATAATGGAAATGCTTAGGTAGGAGACACAGCAGTAAAAACAGTTCCTAGCTCAGTCCCAACTATGATGTCCCATTTGGAAATCAGTATTGAATCTTGCAACGGAACTGTGGTTTCGGTCCACAGATCACTCAAGGTAGTTTCTGGATGACAAGATATATTTGACTATCTTTATGCAAAACCAGGAGCTGAGGACTCCTCTCCGTCATGCCCCACCACCGGCTTCTATCTGAATCTGAAGGCTTCGCTGGAGCAGGAGCAGGAGCTCGCCCTCACCCTCGCCCCTGCCCCTTCTCAAAGTGGTACCAGGCTACCAGCCCATACCCAAATGCACGCACTCTGCACAAGAACAGAGTAGGTCTAACATAACGCGACTCCACCCAATTCGACTCCCCTTCCCTGCTGAACAGATACACAATTTGTGTCCTACCAGAAGCCGAGCAAATGTAATCCGCATAACCTCGAACACCTTGCCCTCACAGAGTTGGTCGGCCCAACCCGCGATTTCAACACTCCTCCGAAGAAATCAGCCAGCCAAATAACGAAGAGAAACAAACGCGCCACACAAATGAAGAGGATGGGAACTGGTAACTGGAGCGCGAGTGAGGACCGGTACCATCTCGCAGAGTCGCGGTGCCGCGAGAAGCTCCTCCTCCTCCTCGCCGCTGCCGTCGCCGGTGCCGAGATCCGCGCTCCGGAGGGCCTCAACAGCAAGGCCAGAAGGGATGTGGCGCGCGCTGCTGAAGCCACGCGCTCTTCTCCCCCATGGCTTCTTCAGCCTTCAGACTGCAGAGTGAGCGCCGCCGCTGCCGCTGCCGCTGCGAGAGTGCTCGGGTTCGAGAGGGGAGAGGGGAGAGGGCAGAAACGGAAGGCGGTGTCGCAGCGTCTGTGGGCGGCTTTGTTGTCCTGGGGCCTCTGGGTCCGCTGAGCTCGGCCGCGACTTTTTCTCGAAGGGATTGAAGCGGCAGCGTCGGCGCGACACGTTGGCGGCATGCGGGGATCACGCACCACGCCTTGCGTTGCGATGAGCAACGGTTGCGACACCCGACGGGCGGCGGCCGTCGCGGCGACGCACAGATTCGTGAGCCTTCGGGCTTTTTCTAAAAAATTTTTTTTTTCTAGATTTGGTTATTAATTATTATTCTTTATTTTTATAAATTAGAATAGATTAAAAAATTTAGCAATTTAGACATTGCTTTTAATGTAGGAGATCCAAATAAATTTTATAAGTATTATTTTAAATCCTCTACTTTGTAATTTATATTTGAGTAGTAAAGAAAAACTCACGTATCTACGTGGTCTGCTAAATTTGTTCGCCGCCTAAATTGCTATTTTTAATTTTAAATATTTATAAAATTGTGTTGTAGTAACATGTTATATCTATATAGGGTTAAATTATGCATATATAATTTTTTTATTTAACTCGAGAGGTAAAATGAAATTCATGGATGTAAGAAAATAGAATATGAGCTCTATTTTACACATAGTATTGTTATAGACAACCATAAACAGAAATAGAGGGCTATCTAAATAGGCATGCAGGCTGTTTTATGTAGTCCTACTGGAAATGCTCTAAATCAAGAGTTAGAAAAATTTCTCTCCCACTAGCACTAATGCAAGCTAATGTTTTGTTATAGTTTCAACAAAAAATTATCAGCTAGATAGGAAAGTCATTGAAAAGTTTTGTGATGTAAGCCATTCAGATAATATTCTATAGAGGATATTAGTAGTTATATATTTTTCTAATCAGTATTATAGTTAGCACCACAGGTCCACCTATGGATTTATACCTTCACATTCAAATGTTCAAGCAAATCCAAATAAAACTTGCTGCTATGCCTTTTGGCTTCACAAAATCCACCTTATTTGCTTTCTTTGTGGCCAAAGTTGGAGAAACTCCGCCTTGATTTTCTCGTCTATGCTCACCTATGGCTGGAGTTTAGTACGACAATGACTGACGCCCTTCATCCACACGAGCCGCACCATGATGCTCAATTTAGCTTCATTGTCCATCTTACTCTTGTCGCATGCATGACAAGTTGTGGCCCAGAATGAGCAGGGTTATGATAGAATTTCTCTTGCCCAACGTGTGCTCCAGGTACTCCCCCTTTTTTTGTCGGACGAAGCTGCCGCTGCTTCATCTATGGGTCCCTCTGATACCCAATGAGACCACCGTGTTGTGTGACATGGAAGCTAGATATGGACATGGAGGCTAGGATAACGGTACATAGTGTCGTGTTTGGGTGGTCTCAACATGTTCTCATCTGTTAGTTTACTTCTTTATTAAAAAAAAAAACCTAGTTGTTCAGCTTTTCAAAAGCTAGCTCAATAGTTGGGTTACTTGTTTCTTTTTGTTTCTGTTTCCTATTGGTAGAAGCCAACATAAGCCTGGAACAAACAAGCCTGCTCCACCATTTTGTGTAGACTGTGTTAAGTATTCTTTTCAAGACTTGTGATGAGAAAAACATGCAGAAACATAAGGCTAAATATTTTTGACATATTATATACTAGCAAATCTTGTGCCTTAGAGATTTATGTATTAGAATTGAACTTCGTGCGATTGCTGCATCCACAAACACATGGGGTGTAAAATTCATATGAGCATGCAGATCAAATACATAATAACATCTACAACATCAAATTTGTTTCATTAATTTTTCTATGAAACATATTTGGAAGTGCATTTCTTGGAACTTGTACATGTCATATTTTTTTAGAAACTTGGTCAAAACTAGATAGCTTTAGCTTAGGACAAAATCAAAGTGAATTACTCCCTCCATGTTGAAATATAAGGAATAGGAAGTTTAAAATTTCTACCAAAATACAAGGTATTATGTGTTCTCAACCCTCTCTTTAGTTTTTGGTAGCTACTAAGATTCCTTTTAAACTTCATGTCACCTAAAACTATAACTAAGAAAGTAACACCTAAAATAGTCCCTCCGTCCAATTAGTGACGGATAAAGTGTCTTTTTTGTCATACTCTTTATTTTGTCTAAATATCACTTGAATATATTTCAAGATAGATTAAGTGCAATTTAAAATCAAATGAATAGTTAGGGGATGTTTGGATCCAGGGGTTGAAGTTTAGTCCGTGTCACATCGGAGATTCCGATGCTAACTAGGATTAATCATGAGCTAATTTTAAAATTAAATGCATAGGAGTAGACTAATTTGTGAGACAAATCTATTAAGCTTAGTTAATTCATCATTAGCACATGTTTACTATAGCACCACATTGTCAAATCATGGACTATTAAACTTAATGGATTCGTCTCGTAAATTAGTCTTAATCTGTGCAATTATCATGACTAAAATTTAATTCGGGGTATCTAAACACCCCTTAATATATTGGCATATAACCATAGATCGTGGGCCAGCAGCAAGAGGGACTAATTGATCATTTCAATATCAAAACCACAGCAAGAGGAAGCCTCGGAGCTTAGTCCAGGAGCAATAAGTCTATGGGCCTTTAAATTCCTATCAAACAGGGGAAGGTCCATTTTCGCCTGCATTATCATTCACCCCTGCTGGCAAAAATAATAATTTAACTTTGCACCAACACTCAATATTTTGAATTTGTTCGTCAAAGAATTATTTATGAAGTACTATAGTTTTGTAAAAACATAGAGCTAAAAAATAAATTATTTGGTATTGAGATGTCATATGCTAGTAATGTTACATCAAAAGGTACAACTTATCTAAAGTTATAACTTATAAATTTATCAATAAAGTATATTAATATAATTCAAAAAAAATTGCAAGCGTCATTGTACCTGGTTATACAGTACCTTTCTTATGATTATGATTGATAAACTATAAAAATGACTTGTTACTGGCTCTGCAACACATTGCAACCTAGTCATAATAACAAGACATTTAAAAAAATGAGCAAAGCAAAGATCACTGTTACAGGATTCTTAAATTCTCTTATCCTCGAGCCTCTTTCTATCAGTAAGAACAAAAAGTAATACGAAATATGCCACTGTTCTAATTAGTAATCATGCCCAAACTTTCGCTGCCATCAGATAAAAAGATGTGCTTAGTCAGCAGCGCCGGGCGTTGCATTCGAGCATGATATATATTACATAAGGGGCAGAATAATGCATCAGTTACAAACATTGATTCAGATGCATTTTCCATTCGTGGATGCAGTGTTTTGCACTGCCTGAATCATCTGACCAACCTGAACACACGGCCTCCAACCACGAACAGTTTTGAGCAAGAACGCATCTACCAACTTCGCCACAATAGGCATGCTCCGAGAAGGTAGTTCAAGCTCTTGCACCATCTCAGTAGCCACCGAAACACTTGTATCATTCTCCAGGTCAAATGCGAACTCAATGTTTTTACATTTACCTGTACAAGGCCAAAAGAATAAAAAATGCAGCGTCAGTCATGGTACAAATGGAGATTTGTGCAATCCAAAGATGAATTTTGATGTTTGTAATTACCATTGGGGACAGGAATCCTTAGTAATAACTTGACAGGTTTGCTACCACTCATATCTCCTTCCAGTACAAATCCACCCCTTCGAAGCAGTAGGCTGAAAGACCCCTTCCCATTATCAACGGTTCCATTTGGTAGCAAAGATAAAAAAATTGGTGTGGCTTCAAGGTCCAAATCCAAATTTGGCGGGAATGCTATAGGTTCTTGCACAGGATTAGAGGTTTTATTATCATTGATGATGATGTCATCTTTCATGAGAAAAGGGCTCTTCAAGAGCTCACTTGCTGGCAATCTATCTGCCGCTTAAGCTAGACAGCTCTCTATGAAACTTTTTACTTCTGCATCTTTGACCTTGGAGAAGGCAACTGGTTTTACACCCTGCAATTACACCCATTATAGAACCATTCATATATACAACAAAAAGGAACTATCTGGGTATTTCCTAGCGAACTCTTGAAGTTGACAAGTATTATCTAAGTGACAGGTCACTTCCGAGATCTTCTTGTATATCTGAACAAAGCCCTGACATTCACTGTATGGGCACTCACCAGTCACCATCTCAAGCATACACATGCCGAAAGAGTATATATCCACCAACTCAGTGTAGTTTTCACCAAAGAGCTCTGGTGCCATGAATTCTAAGGTGCCTGTGTTTCAGGTCAAATTTTACTGATAACCATATCAAGCTCACACAAATTAGGTCTATTGTACATAAATGTGTGGCAGCGTGGCCTGTAGGAAACCGTACCTTGTATACTCTGTGTTTTCCTCTCCTGCATGACCATCGCCAAACCGAAGTCCCCAATCTTAACTTTCCCACGGTTCCCGTTGATGAAAATGTTATCACACTTCAAATCCCTGTGTATGATTGGTGGCTTCTGGCTGTGCAGATAGACTAGCCCTGTCAGTATTTGTTTGGCCCATCGCCTCATTGCCTTCATGTCAACTTTCTTGTGTTTCGTACGGTACCTAACCGCATCACATCACACCATAACATATATATAGATCATTAAAGCAGATGGTGAAGCTAGCTACTTCTGTACAGCTGTTTCCCTTCTGAATGTAAGGACAAAAGAACCAACGTTGTATTTCTTTTAGTTCACTGAAAAGCGAAAGCTACAACTACCAAGAAATTATACAGATTTTTTTATGATATAAGATTTAAAATTTGAAAAAGAGAGAGTTGTTCAAATTTTGTTTGCCAACATTTACCACGCCACAAAAGAAGGTACACAAAGAAAAATAAGCCAAACTCCACCAGTAAAGCACATATAAGGAGGAGGCGATATGTTATATTCACATACTCTCTCAAGTTGCCGGACGTGAACAGCTCAGTGATGAGATTGACGGTCCTTTTCTTGTTGTCGACCCATGAGGCGTAGAGCTTGAGGATGTGCTTGTGCTGGAGCGACCGTAGCAGCTGGATCTCCATCTGGAGCCTCTTCTGCAGCTCCTTGGGGGATCCCATGGTCCGGCCGTTTATCTCTACTTTGGCCCATGCCACCTCAATGCCTTCCACCACATCGAAGCCTTTGTAGTTGCCACCAAATCGATCACGTGAATCAACAAACACAAGCAAGAATTTCCACTTTTCTTCAATTTTTTTTTAAAAAAAAGCTGGCATTCAAGGCTGAATCTTTGTGATTTGTCGAATGTCCAGTGTGAATTTCAGGAATTTCAGGAAACTAGTTACTGTCATGTATAATTTGCTACTGAATTACTGCATAAACAGCTGAGAGGGAAGGGAGGTACACTATCTTGAAGGCCCCTGATCCCACGACATCCTTGTACTGCAATGCACGCACGAAACCGCAGAGATCAGGCAGAAAGATCTAAACTTTTCAGACGAATTCGCAGCAGCGCAGGATGCAATCAATCAAAGATTCAAAATTCAGGAACTGAAAGCCCCCGCGCAAAAAGGAGACGAACCAACCCGGCAACCCAACGAGACTAAACAACATGTCGACATTAGCAGCAGATGCGAACGGACGGCGGATGGACGCGCAGCACGTACCCGGAAGTAGCGGCCAGTGGGGTCCACCTCGTCAACGTCGGGGTCGTCCACCTCGTTGTCGGGCGGCTCCGCCGCCTCGCCGCAGGCCAAATCCGGATCCGGAGCCATCGCACTGGTGCGCTCCTCCGCCCGCGAGATCAAGAGTCGAGCCGGTGTATCACACCCGGTTGACAAAACCAGATATACGCTATATGTGAGTCTTAAGGACAAATCTTACACATAGCAACAAATAGTATTAATTACAATACTTTAAATATAACATACACAATATATAAAAGATCACCTAATGAACAATCAGCAGAAAGACGACTTCAAACTCCGGGTGTAGACTTCACTCTACTGGATCCAACTAACTGGTTGATCATAAGCCTAAAACTTCTCCTGAGATGTGGGGGAAATAGCAAGAATGAGTCCATATCGAACTCAACAAATATAGCAATAAGGCAGTACCCATCAACTCATGATCAATGTAACATAAATAATATAAAGCATAAAACGGTAAACCATGAACATATTAGCAAATAAAAGTCATCATCTTAATGTAAAGATTCTAAGGCCGCTCGTGTCCTTGAGCAAGGCTAGTATACTAGTTTATTAAACTCTGCGCAGAGGTGTACACTTTCACTGTGAGCCGTGATTTACCCTTTCGCCCGAGGCCCGTCGACCTCTTCGCTCACTACCAAAGAAAGCCGGTAGGTTCACTATGAAGCTTTTCAAATATTCGTCTAACTAATTAGGACTGTCGGATTATCAGATGTAGGAACCCTCCTTCCAATATGCCACATTCCTTCCCGGCTATACTCATAAGGACAGAGGCTGTCCTATACCCAACTCGGCACCCCTAACTAACTAGAAAAGGTCCTCATACTGAGCTAAAACCAGAGCCATGTAGCCCTCATAGTTGTACTGTAAATCCCGGAGGTTCTCTTACAGATAAATCATCAAATTGCTAAAAAGTCATTTTTATCGTTTGTTGCTTAGACATTAATTAAGTCACAAGATCATGGCCACAGAAATAAAACCCAAGCTATACTTGCCTTAAGACTTGCTTTACACCCAAAGCAATGTGCTTAGAGAAACATAATCTTTAGCTTCCATTCGGCTACTTGTGATCTCCAACGCTCACAATGGTTCTTGTTCTACTCGTAGCAAGTACCATACACAGAAAACATACAAGCAATAAGAAAAAACAACTAAGAATAGTACATCACACAAAGTAAACAACGTACTAAAAGAGAGCTATAGCTACAATCACAAGAAACGCCTACCGAAAGGCTTTACATTATAAAAGAAACAACTTTAAGCTTTATTTACTTTATTTAAAGAAAAACATGAACCAGTTATTAACTCATAGAACATAAAACCATAATTTATTTTAAAAACCAAGTTAAACTAACTATTATTTATTTATAAACATATCTCACATTATTAAGATATTTAAACTTTGCTTTGCAAACGACATAAACATACGAGAGCATCTATGGTCTATTACATGTAGCATGTTCAATCTAACCAAATCATAATTAGAAACACATAGGTTAAGATTACTCACATTAATATTTAATTATAAACACAAAATTGCATGCAACAGGAAGAATGTCTATGCTAAACCGCAATCAGACTATGTCAATGCCATAGAGACTTCTCAAAGAAAAACAGCTACGTACACTAAAGATAACTAGTTATATATGATTTGAACAGAAAGACCATACAGAGAGATGCTGTTGGTGCACGTACTCTTTCCAGGCTTGAACGTCGTTCGCTGCAGGTTTGAGTACTTGGCTAGGAAGCTAACGCCATCATGTGCTTGACGTGAATAGCAACATGTCCGGTTTGGTGACTAGTTGGAACACAGGCCACTGGACTCGGCAGGCAGCTGGCAGACGAGGCTGGCTTCTTCACCGTTAGGGAAGAGGAAACATGGCCATGACGACCAGACAGGGAAGGCCGGGACCAGCAGCAGCATATCGGAATGTGACGCCGTATATATGAAGGGCAACTGCAGATGGGTAGGATGGGACAAGTACGTTAGGGAAACATATAGCATCTTGTGGCATCATGAAGACGATAGATGAGATAGGGACCAAGGCATGATAGATGTGCTCACCAGAGCTCAGCTGCAGATGGCGTTGACAGGCCTGCTCAACTGGATTACAAGAACTCCTCCAGCGGTGCATCAGCAACATGATCAGAAAGATAAAGACACCAGCAGTAAGAGATATGAGGGCTAGATCGATAGAGAATCAAGGTGAGGGACGGCCTGAACCTTCATGCAAAGATCATGGCGCTGCCTTCTCTTCGGCAGATTGACATGCATACCAAAGATGGATGGTGGCTTCTTGGCCGGAGAGACGGGCGACGATCTGATGAAGCTCGTGGTAGTTGCCTCTGATAGAACTCAATGCAGATGCAGGGATGTCTGAACAGATCACGGCGAAAGCCGAACTCCACGCACACGCGTGTGACGATCGTGAGCTCCAATGGCGAGGAGCAAGGAGAGGTGGTACAGAACGACTCCATAGCAGCTTGGTGGAGTTCTCTCAGGGATCTCCTCTAACTTCCATGGTTAGGCAAGATCATGTGGAGGCCAGCGGCGGCGAGGATCAGAGCGGCGCCGGCGTAGGGCTGCGTGGAATTGCAAGGGTTTGGAAAAGGATATGATCGGCCAGGGGCTCCTTGCTATTTATAGCTGGGCACATCAACCGGCAAGATGGACAGAGTCCTTTTATTGGCCAACTTGGCTTGCACCGCGGCATATGCGGAAATCGGAAAGAAAACAGAGATCGATGGATTAGGGTCGAGATTAAATTGTTTTTGAATATTTAATTTCGCGACTAATGAAAATAATTCTAGAAAATCTAGAATTACTATTTCAGTACGATGAACATGCTCTGAGAGCTTTGAAAAACCGGCAAAAATTCTCAGACATATTATGGAACATAAGGAACGCATATAAAATATTAAAACCTCATAAAAAGATATTTTGGAGCATCTAAAAATTATATTATGCTCTTAGAAAGACGGAAAGAAGCCCCGAGAAAAGCTAGTTAAACTTCCGAGATGCATTGAGAGAAAACCTGATAGATCATAGTCTCAACTAAGTGATTTGGATAAGGAAAACGTTCTAAGATATCCAAACCAGAATATTAAGATTGAGAAAGCAGAAATTTGATTAGAGAAAAAGATAAAGATATGTTAGGGAAAGATAAATGACTTTCTAAATGCATTTGAAAACCTTACTCACAACATGAAGCCAATCAACAAGCAAACATCACATCAAGCAACCCATAGAATTAATTTAGAAGAAGTTAAAAATTCAAATTTTCTTATAACTAAATTACGCTAGCTCAAACTAAACTTGGTAAATTTTATCCAAATATCAAAATATTATTTTAATTATTATTTTCTATGACAACCTAAAATCAAAAATTTTAGGGTGTAACACGGCGATGGATTGACGAGCGTAGCGCCAGGGGCGGCATGAGTCTCAACTCTGAACTACTCTTGTGAACTCAAAACGCCCTGTTCCAAGTTCCACGAGCACCGTGTGCCGCGGGTGTTTAGGAGCTGGGTCAAGTGGGGCTGCAGGTGGGCCCGGCGACCTGGTGTGGGAACTTATCATGAACGTGATAAGCATCCACGTGGCTGATTAATATACTACTCAGATAAGGGTTTTTCGACTTCCGGGAAACAAATTTCAGATGAGGAATTTACCAAAATGTTCAGATAAATGAACGAAATTTCAGATAACGATGCCCTTAAATATTCAGGTATAGATTTTGTGATGATCGTGTGCATAACTAAGAGCAAAGGAATCATGGCAGCGATTTTGTTGAACTTCCCATGTTATTTTTCTCACCCTAAATCATGTTAATTTGGTCAAGAACGAGATAGTTACTGAACTGAGATCTCCTGCTTGCTTGACATGCATGATTCCGGTACACCGGTAAATCAAATGCTTTTAGTTTGCGTGCTACCATTTTGTAAGTATTAACAAATATATGCTTTGAGTTTGCATACTGCCATTTTGTAAATAGAAGGCAAAATACGACTCCCTCTATTCGCAATTACAAGACATTCCTATGTTTTATATATACATAGCTTTTGCTCTGCACTTAGATATATACTATATTATTTTTGAAAAAAAATATAATACAGTATATCTAGATACACAATAGTATTTAAAAATATAAAATGTTTTAAAATTATAGATCATTTTGGCCTTCTAGATACATAGTTTTTGTTATGCACCTATATATATACAGTATGTCTAAAATTCTACTTTGCTCCTTAAAGAAACATATCTCTCTTTTTGGAATTTGGAAATTTTTGGGAGAAACTAGGCCGTCATTTTTTTATTGACTGGACACTTGTCCTTCTCTTTTTTTCTTTTCTTTCTTTTTCTTCCTTTTTATTGTTCTTAAGACAACCTAGGCCTTGTACTGTATAGAACTTTGAGAGATAGTAACAAGAATAGTGGAGCATTTATTTGATGGCTTTGAGGTGAATGGATAGATGGATGGGTGGAAACCTATTGGGAATATTTTTGGTGTTTACCCTAGTGTAGGAGTAGAATATTTGTTTGATGGATCTAAATGGAAAGCATGTTGTTGCTTACTTCTAGTATAGAAGTAGCATATTTGGGTGGAGTGTACGTGATCTTGATTTTAACGCATGACAAGCCTCTAAGGGTCAACAAAGCTTGACCATACTAAACGTATATACAAGTAGTAAATCTATGTGTGGTTTTCCTTGTCTATGTAGCATGTATATATGGCTGTTTTAGGAATTCAAGCTCTCGTCATACAGGAACTCATCATGCAATATTTTTAAGTTTTTCAAAAGGTAAATCTCCAAAACTCTAGTGTCACAGCAGCTCAGACCTTCTCATATCACATCTATCAATTACCTAGACTTAGATCAAGCATTCTATACCCACAAGTTTCAAGTTCAGAGCAAATCTTATGTCAAAACAATCTTATCCAAAACTTGAGATGATTCGAGGCTGAAAACTAGATACTTGAAAGGAATTATGGCAGAGCAACTATTCATCATTTCCATACAAAAGAGATTACCGTAGAGTTCATTTTATTAGTAGGCAAACCTTTGTACACTCTCACTTTTTATTTTATTCTCCAAACTTAAAAATCACACTTTACTAATAACTATATAACTCAAACTTTTTATTTGGTTTCCAAATTATGCATCTTTTTTTATTTTGATAAAACTGACATTTAAAGTAAAGAAAAGAAATACTTACCTGGATACACGGGGGATACCCTCCCTAAGCTAGATGTTGACATAGTCGTTCACTCTTGCAGTCCTGCACGTTAAGTCTCACTCTTCTTAAGCTTTCAAATCCTACACAACTCAAATAGATAACAAAACTTGTGGAATTGATTAAGTGTTAGGCCTATGAGTATCAGTTGTCTAGAGCCTTTGACATGTTTTTTTAGATTGGATCATTAAATTGCAGAAATTCAATCGTCAAACTCTTCTAAATTTTCAGGTTCAAGAAAAACTTTCAAACATTGGCCATTTACCTTGAATATGTTACATGTATCATCTTGAAGTGTGACGGCACCATGTGATGCAACTTCAATCACCATGAATGGTCCTTCCCATTTGCTTCGAAGCTTTCCATGACCGAAGAACTTCACTCTTAAGTTGAACAGCAGAACTTTATCTCCAGGCTTGAACTCCTTGTGCTTGATTCTCTTGTCATGCCATCTTTTTGTTCTCTCTTTGTAAATCTTGGAATTGTGATAAGCTTTTTCTCTCCATTCCTTTAGCTCAGATATTTGCATTTGACGTTTCCTTCCAGCTAGATGGAGATCTATGTTCCATTTCTTGATTGCCCAATGAGCTCTGAATTCCAATTCAATAGGCAAGTGGCATGATTTTCCATATACAAGTTGATAAGGTGACATACCAATGGGTGTTTTGTATGCAGTTCGATACGCCCATAGTGCATCATGAAGCTTGTACTTCCATTTCTTTCCCATCTCATCCATAGTCTTCTGCAAGATGTTCTTGATTTGCTTATTTGATGTTTCAGCTTGACAGCTTGTTTGGGGATGGTAGGGAGTCACAATGTTGTGTTTGACTCCATACTCTGCCAAGAATGGTCTGAAAGTCTTATCGATGAAATATGACCCTCCATCACTTATGACCATTCGTGGTGTGCCAAATCTTGGGAATATCACTTCATGAAACATCTTCTTAGCATGCTTGGAATCAGCAACTCGACATGGTAGTGCTTCTACCCACTTGGACACATAGTCAACTACCACCAAGATGTATTCAACATCTCTAGACTTTTGGAATGGTCCCATGTAATCAATCCCCCAAACATCAAACAACTCTATTTGGAGGTTGTTCTGGAGTGGCATTGCATCCCAAGCATTGATGTTTCCATGTTTCTGTAGCACATCTTCTCACAAACTCCTTTGTATCTTGATACATTGTTGGCCAGAAGAATCCACTTTGCCAGATCTTCGCATGAGTATGGAATGCTCCATAATGTCCTCCATAGGGTGATGTGTGGCATCTCACTATGATTTTCATGGCTTCAACCATTGGGACACATCTCCGTAGCAACCCATCAGCACAAACCCGATAGAGATATGGATCATCCCACAAGTGGTAATGAGCTTCATACCAGAGCTTCCTCTTGTCTCCTCCTGTGGAACATAACCTGCAACCATATAATTCACAATATCCGCGTACCATGGGTCGGAGTGCGTTACCTTGAGGAGTGTTTTGTCCCTCAGATAGTCATTAATAGGTAACTCATGTTCATTTTTATATTGAAGCCTAGACAAGTGATCAGCTACTGAATTTTCTACTCCTTTCTTATCTCTTATTTCAATGTCAAATTCTTGGAGCAAAAGAATCCATCTTATAAGCTGAGGTTTAGCATCCTTCTTAGTGAGCAGGTATTTAAGAGTAGCATGGTCTGTGTAAATGATTACCTTCGCTCCTACTAAGTAAAATTTAAACTTGTCTATTGCAAATACAACTGCCAACAACTCTTTTTCAGTGGTGGAATAATTGAGCTGTGGCCCAGTCAAGGTTTTGTTAGCATAGGATATAGTGTAGTACTTTTTATCCTTTGTTTGGCCTAAAACGGCTCCCACAGCAAAGTCGCTAGCATCACACATGATCTCGAAGGGTAGCTTCCAATCGGGTAGTTGAATGATTGGAGCTGAAATGAGTGCTTCTTTGAGGGTTTGAAAAGCTTCATGACACTCACTAGTGAAGATGAAAGGTGCATCTTGGGCTAAAAGGCTAGTCAGGGGTCTAGTGATTTGGGAAAAGTTTTTGATGAAACATCTATAGAACCCTGCATGGCCCAGAAAGCTTCTGATTCCTTTCACATTTGTGGGGCGTGGAAGTTGTTCAATTACTTCAATTTTTGCTCTATCCACTTCTATCCCATGTTCGGACACCTTGTGTCCTAGCACTATTCCTTCTCGAACCATAAAGTGGCATTTTTTCTAGTTCAGGACTAAGTGCTTTTCTTCACACCATTGTAAGACTTTGTCTAAATTCTCTAAACACTCATCGAAGGTTTTGCCATAGATGGTAAAGTCATCCATGAACACCTCCATGATTTTCTCGATCATGTCGGAGAAGATAGACATCATGCACCGTTGGAAAGAAGCTGGAGCATTACACAATCCGAACGACATTCGTCGGTATGCGTAAGTTCCATATGGGCATGTGAAAGTGGTCTTACTTTGGTCATCAGGATGGATTGGGATTTCATGATATCCGGAATATCCATCAAGGAAACAAAAGAAAGAGTGATTTGCAAGCCGTTCTAACATTTCATTAATAAAGGGTAATGGGAAGTGATCTTTCTTTGTAGCCTTGTTGAGTTTTCGGTAGTCAATGCACATTTGCCATCCTAACGACTGCCATTCCTCCTTTCTTTGGCACAACCTGGATAGGGCTAACCCACTCGCTATGTGGCACAGGATAAATAATCCTGGCATGCAACAACTTCAAAACCTCTTTCTTAACAACCTCTCGCATAGCGTTGTTAAGTCTCCGTTGTGGTTCTCTCGATGGTGATGAATCAAGATTGATGGGAATTCTATGAGTGCAGAGAGCGGGACTAATCCCTTTGAGGTCATGGAGCGAGTAACCTATGGCTGATTTATGTCTTTCTAGGATAGTGACAAGTCTATGGGTTTGTTCTTGGGAAAGCTTATCACTTATGATGACGGGAGTTTCTCAGTTCTTATTGAGAAAGACATATCTTAAGCCAGGTGGAAGGGGTTTCAGCTCGATTGAGGGTTGTGATGGCACCTCCATAGGGTCTAGTTCAATAGGCTAAGCTAGCTCTTCCTCTTCCTGAGTGAAGTGTTCATCATCAAGAGTTGGTTGGGCCAAGTCTTCTAGAGATGCCACTAAGATGTCCTCAATAGGGTCTTGTTTAAGCTTGGGTTCTACTATCGCGTTATGTGAGCGTGTGTAACACCTCCGGTGTTATATTAACTAAAACCTGCCATGTCATCATATGCACTGCAAAGCATTTATGTTTAAGTCAACCTTAATGTGCATTAACTAAAATAAGTTTACATTTCATAGGTTGATTGTGTTTCTGGAATGTTTGTCACATGAAATAATAAAACCCTATTTTTGAATGTCATCGCAAATGCTTAGTTTATACTCTATGTATTTGAGGTGTAAACTATGTTTACACTAGTGTCAAGCATAGTGTATAAGTCTAAGTCCAACCCTAAAAATGATTTCCATATTTGAAATTGAATTTGGATTCCAAAGCTTATTTCTAAGTCTGGCAATTCAAATTTAAATTCAAATTGAAAATGCTATAAAAGGTTTTTCAAAAGTCAACTTGGTCAACCAAGGGTGTCATTGGGTCAATGACCTAAAAATGTCCTTGGATGATGTCTGTGATCACTAATAACCAAACAATTAAGTTAGAAACCAAATTGAGTTTAAATTCTATTTTAAAAACCCTTAATTCTGAAACCTAGTTTTACCCCCTTTTCTCTAATTCAAAATCTATAAAGAATTCGGAGATACTCTAAAAAGATAGTTTGTAGATCTTGACAAGATCTACAAAGTTTGTATATAAAGTTTTTCAAGTTTCCAAAAGAAATTTCAAATAAATTTGAAAATACAGTTTTCTAGTATCTGTCCCCTTTTGATTTTAAAACCATAATTCAAAAATTTTGCATAATTTTGGAAAACTTTGTATATGAAGGAGGTTTGGTTTGGAAAGTTAAACATTTCATAGTTTTGAAGATTTTCAAGTTTTATTGAAAAATCAAAAGTAATTTCAAATGTTTGTTTCTAGGGTTTTATCCCCTTTTTGAATTTGAATTCAAATTTCAAAATCCAGACAGAATTTGAGGATACCAGTTAAAGGAAAAGTGTAGCTCTTGCAAAGTTATGCAAATGATATTTTTGGATATTTTCAAGTTCTTATATAAATTTTGGAGTAATTTGTATTTTGAAACGGATGGCAATTCTGTAATTTCTACGAACAGTACCGAAACCTATCGTCGGCCACCATCGCCGGCTTCTCAACGCGCGCCGCCGTCCACCGCCGCGAATATCTCGGTCGCCAGCTCGCCCCAGACACTTGAACCTTCGTCGTCGCCGTGTCGCCCACTCCTGCGTCGCCGATGGCCTATAAATACCGATCGGACGCCGCCGTTTTTCCTTCTTCCTCCTGCCGCCACCGCCGACGACCTTGCTCCGCCGCTTGAATTCACCATCGACGCTTCACTGCTGTCTGATTGCGCTTGCCAATAGCTTCGCCACATTCTCACGGTCATTTTGAGCCAGTTCGTGCTTGCTCTCCTCGCCCGAGCTGCCCGCACGCCGTCATCTTCTTCGCGGCCGGTCACCGCGCCGCCGCGAGCTCTTTCGTCGTCAACCACCGCACAGGTGAATATATATTACCTTTAACCCCGCAATCATGTTCTCCATGCTGTTATGCCTCTCATGCGCTTCTTGGCCGGTTGGATGGTGCACAGGAACGCCGGTGACACCGACCTTGCCATCGGATCACCGCCGCCGCCATCACCGCCGACGTCCGCAGCTCAACCCAGCCGCTCTGAGCCTCCATTAATGTGCGCACCAGCGCCGTGGTGAGCTCCTGCATCTATTTGCACCATCAATTTCATCATTCCCATGTTGTGGCCGCTGGTTATCGTAGCTTGCCGCCGATGCAACGTTGCCAGCGCCGCCGCATGCGAAGCCGCCGATGCTGGAGTTCTAGTCCGGTTTCATTTAGTTGCCAAATGAGTTCGCCTCAGTGCCCTGCATACGCTCGTATGCTCGCCGTCGCCGGAAACCACTCCGGTGAGCTCCGCTGCCGCGCCCGAGCTCCGCCGCGCCGCCCTGGCCGCCGGCGTGGGTGCCGCCGCCGCGCCGCCGCGCCGTTAGCTACCCTGTTCGACTCCCCGTGCCAAGCTGAGCCTAGTGGTCCAAGTCCGGTCGCCGGAGACCTCGTCGACGGCGAGTTATCGCCGGTCAACCGTCGGCGGGCCGTCGGTCAGCGCGGGAGTACTGTGCCGATTTTCTTTTTCTATTTTCAGAAAATGATTTAAATGCTATTTTCTTTGAAAAATCATAGTAATTCATATATAGCTCCAAAAATTCTGAAATTTTTTTTGAGTGTTCTTTATGATGTCATCGACCTAGGGAAAATATGAAATGCCAAATCTGAGTACTTTTTGCATATGTTAAAATTAGCCCTTTTAATTGAAAAATAGACCTTCAATGATTTTTAATAAATAAAATAATTGGCTTTTAATTCTAAAATTTGTTTTTCCATCTAATTAGGCTAAGAGCTTTCTAAAATAAAAATTTGGGCTCAATTTGATAACTTTAATTTTATGCCTTTATTTAATGCTTTTAAATAATTAATTAATCTCTTTAGTTAAGTTAATCATTATAGGATTTGTTTGACTTTGGGATTGATTGATGACCTTGGGTCATTAACCCTAATGACCTTTGGCACTTTAATTAATTATTTGCGCTTACCTTAATCATGTCATTAGGGCTTAATTAACGTTATTTTATGTGCTTAATTAATTCCTTAAATGGCGTAGTTAACCCTAATGAACTTAATAAGCAAAGTTTTGTGGGCTTGCAACTTTATCATAAAGAAAAGTTGTACTCGATCCCTTAATCTGATCATGCATCCATCGAGCATCATGTTTACTATTCCATCATGTTAAAGCATATTAATTATTGAATAGCTTTCGTTAACGGAGAGTTAACGTTGTCGCCCAGATCCGAAGGATGAGCAGATTCAAGAATCGGGAGTTGATCCAGAGTTCGAGACCGTCTACCCCGAACATCAAGGCAAGCCCCGGATGCATTCAAACCCTATTCTATTTATAAAGTTTTACCGCTTCAGCTATGATATGTTGCATTAAGTAATAGGAGTTGAGTGGAAACCCACCAATTGCATTACCTGTCTTATTTCCTTATTCCTTGTTACCTGTTCGGGAAGATAATTAGTGACGCTTAGCCCTGCTTATTTAATTAATTGTTCAAAGGCAAAAGAATGAAAAAGATGAGATTGGTTTTCTTGTTGGAATCTTGATATTAGTAATAAATCGAGTCCGGACGGCGAACTTGCATTGGGAATGGAGTCCCTTTGTAGTGTTTCCGTCTGTTGATGCCCTAGGTCCCGTCCGTTGGTGAACTGGTGATATCGAGAATTTAGAAATCCACATGCATGAAGTGGTATATGGATGGTTGGAGCCGTGTATATCATGGAGTGACCTAGCGTGGGCCAGAGATCCCATCTGTGTCATAGTGTGTTTTACTGTGGGGTTTAAGTTCCCACGTATCTCGGTACGCTGGGCCAAAGAGCTCACGTGTATCATGTGGTGATATATGGCTGCGGTTGTTATCCCGGTATATCGGTTCATCTAGGGTGCATCGGAGTTAAAGTCTCCGGTATTCCAGTGACCTAGGTCCCAGCTGGGCATGAAAATGGATTTGAATCGCCGTTGCTTCTCGGAGAAGAAGACTCGATCAGCGTTCATCATCATAGTAACAACTTGAACAAAGATTAAGGTTTAATAATGAAGTTGGTTGATAATTGGAGCTAGTCCAAGCAAACTTTTCTTTCTGTTAAGCTTTTTCGCAAAATTTCTTATCTCCTACAGACCTTACCTTGTCCCTCTAGCCTGCATTTCTTGAGTCTCCACCCCTCTTTTTCATCGGGTCAGTCTTGTTGAGTACTTTTGTACTCAGGGTTTGTTGAACCCTTGTTGTAGGTGAGCCTCATGGGCAGGAATGCTTCGCATCCTGCTGCATGACAGTCATCGAGGAAAGCGACGATGAGTAAAGTGTTTAGCTCTTGGGCAGAGCTTTTCGTTTGGTATTGTAATAAGGTTATCTACTGCTACTCCACTACTATTATGGTCTGTAAAATCTAAACTTATGATTGTAAATATTTGAACTCAAAGGTTTGTAAACTTATGTTATTGTAAGTCTTCCACTGTTTTACTCCATGGTATATTATTTATATCAAACTGTTGTAATACTGCAATGTCTCTCTACAACGATTGATCCTGCTCGGAGAATCGTGGATGATTCGGGATTTACCCGACAGACTTTTTAAGTCATATGGAACACAGTCATGGTTATTTGGAGTCTGTTTAGACAATAATCATGCGTATGGGCCATTTTATTTAGAAGGTTCTGCCACAGCGTGCAAGTGAAATAATGATAGGAGAATTTCCCAATTTTAAATGCAAGAGACCTTGGGTTGGTCGTTCTTGAAAGAGTGTACCAGAAGGTACACCAATTAAGAGGGACGTGTCTGAGATGTCATAGATGTGAAAATCTAGACGATACTCAGAGCCACTTATGTGCAAAGGAATAGACCTCATGACCCCATAACTTTCAAGAGTGACTCCAGAAGGAATCCTCAAATGCCTGTGAGATGGGATCAAGGACTCGTTGGGGCAAAGTTTTTCAGCTAAAGCTTTTGAAATGATGTTCATCCCAACGGTCGGACTATAGTGAGCCTCAATGGTTGTTTTCTTTAGGATGCAAGTGAGGACATCTGAGGGGGCAACGATTCGAGCTACCTCAGTGGATAACTCAGTTTTTGCCAACCACTCATGGCTCATAATGGCTGAAAGTCCTTTAATGTGTTCTAAAAGAAAAGCATCATTGTGTGGACCATGTGTAGGGTTATGAGGGTGCTACGCTAGCTAGAAAATAAAACTTTTTGACCTCATAAACCAGGATCTACTACTAGTTACATGTTACGGGATTACCACTAGACGTGTAGTGCAGTGGAAGATGACTCGATGTAGTCGTACCCATCGCAGCAGGCAGTGCAGTTGCATGGTCGTCCATCACCTCAATCCTCTCGTGCGGTTCGTCCTTGCGCTCCAAGTGCAGCGCCTCTAAGGTATCCACATGTGCGGGAAAGAAGCGTCATGCCTTGGACTGCTAGGTCCGTGAGAGCAACAGGGAGACATCGATGTGAGGTGGGCGGCGGCTAGATTAGGGTTCCCCTTGGGCGCCCCCACCCCTTCTGGTTGTATAGCCCTGCTAATGGGCTTTTCCCAGAAAAGGCCCATTAGCATCCCACCTTTAGGGTTTCCACTAACGCCCAACGTTTGGGCTCGTTAGCAGTCTCTAGGGCATATCTCCAACAATCTCCCACTTGCACTAGAGACAATCTCTAAGCCAAGTTTCAATGCTTCATCCCATTAAGTGTGTGACCCTATGGGTTCACGTGTAAGTAGACATGGTCTGAGTACTCTTACTCAACCAATAATTGATAGCGGCCTCTAGCAAGACATATCAACCCCTAAGTACACGTAAAGATCATATCTGATGAACCACCACAACGTTAAGTCCATGCTATTCCCTTTGCCTCACGATATTTGGTCTAGTTCCAAATCGACCACTCTTTCTCGATGTGTGACTCAGAATTCCAATTGGTTAACTCTTTAACCTTAGCACGGCCATGCATTTCTGGATCCAATCACTCAAGGGGCCCAGAGATATCTCTCTTGTGAATAGAGGGGCAAATTCCATCTTGACTAACCATTACTTGCAGCATGCTTTCCATCAAACCTGAAAACTACGTTTATAACTACCCAGTTACAGAGTAGCGTTTGATAGTCCCTAAGTAAGATGTTTCATATCTCAAGCACATGCGTTAGCCTCAGGTCTAAGGACATAGCATACATGTTTGTATATTGTGAGAATACTTCACAACTTCTCACGGTTGGGTCAGTCCAGCACCATATCTCCATATGTGCCCACATTATTGATGACAACGCCATGACCTATGACTTGTGAAACATAGTCATCAACCAATACATGTGCTAGTCATTAATATCGACCAGGGACAATTCTAGAATAACCACACAAGTATGAGTTTCACAAACAATTCACATAATTTTTGATCAATACAAGTTGCCTTTCATATGGATATTCAAATGCACAAAATGCTCAATGCATAAATCATGAATACATAAATTAATCATCTCTATGATTGTAGGTATGTAATACCCACAGCCCTCATGTGTGCCTCTTGCTTAGGCTGTGGAAGAGCCTTTGTCAAAGGATCTGCTACATTCAAATCCGTATGTATTTTGCACAATTTGATCTCTTCTCATTTCACAAACTCTCAAATGAGATGAAACTTTCGGAGTACATGTTTGTTCTTCTAGTGATCCCTAGGCTGCTTAGCCTGTGTAATCACCCCATTGTTAGCACAATGTAAATTCAATGGGCCCGACGCATTCGGAAACACACCAAGCTCAATGAGGAATCTCCTCAACCAAACACCTTCCTTTGCCCAGAAGCTGCAATGTACTTTGCTTCTGCTATAGAATCAGACTCTGTCTCCTGCTTGGAACTTTTCAGCTAACTGCACCACCATTTATTGTGAACATAAAACCTGATTAAGATAGTGAATCATCCCTGTCGGTTTGGAAACTAGCATCGGTGTAACAATTTACAATGAGCTCCTCCTCACCTCCATAGATTAGGAACACATCCTTAGTCCTTCGCAAGTACTTTAGGATGTTCTTAACAAGCATCCAGTGAGGTTCACCCGGATTAGCTTGGTACCTGCTCGCAACACTTAGAGCATATGAGACATCTGGGCGAGTACATATCATGGCATACATGATGAAACCAACGGTCGAAGCATATGGAACCTTACTCATGCGGTTGCGCTCTTCATCTGATGAAGGACACTGCTTGTCACTAAAGCGCATACCATGTGACATAGGCAAGAACCCTTTCTTGGACTATTCCATGTTGAACCGTTTCAACACCTTGTCAATATACGTGTCTTGGCTTAATCCTATTAGCCTTCTTGACCTATCTCTATAGATCTTAATTCCTAAGATGTATGCTGCTTCTCCTAAATCCTTCATAGAAAAACTATTATTCAGTGAAGTCTTTATAGATTGCAACATAGGAATATCATTCCCAATCAATAGTATGTCATCCACATACAAGATCAAAAACACAATAGCGCTCCCACTTACCTTCTGGTAAACACAAGGTTCTTCTTCATTCTGACAGAAGCCAAACCCTTTGACTACCTCATCAAAATGAATATTCCAACTCCGAGATGCTTGCTTTAACCCATAAATAGATTTCTTAAGCTTGCATATCTTTCTAGCATTATTAGGATCAACAAAATCTTTGGGCTGTATCATATACACGTCCTCTTCTAAATACCCATTTAGAAAGGCTGTTTTAACATCCATCTGCCATATCTCATAATCAAAATATGCAGCAATTGCTAGAATGATCCGAATAGATTTAAGCATCGCTACCGGTGAGAACGTCTCATCGTAGTCAATTCCTTGAACTTGCTGAAAACCTTTTGCAACAAGTCGAGCTTTATAGACGTGAATATTTCCATCCTTATCCTTCTTCTTAAAGATCCATTTGCTCTCTATGGGTCTAACCCCATCAGGCGGGTCAACCAAGTTCCAAACTTGATTGTCTCCCATGGAATCTATCTTGGATCTCATGGCACTTTGCCATTTCTCGGAATCTGGATCCATCATAGCTTTCGCATAATCTGCAGGTTCGTCATCATCTAACAATAACAAATCCCCATGCAATGCATGAAGTCTCGCTACTCTTCATGGTTGTGGTGGTGTCTCCACTGCCACGGGTGTCTCAACTTGCTCTGCTACATTAGCATCACTCGTAGAGTCAGTCCCTACTGGCTCATCTTGAACTTCTTCAAGATACACCTTTTATCCATTCTTTTCTCTTTTGAGAAACTCTTTCTCTAAGAAAACACTATTTTGAGTAACAAACACTATGCCCTCTGACCGGTTATAGACATAATACCCTAAAGTTTCCTTCGGATATCCCACGAAAAAGCACTTGTCCGATTTGGGTGTTAGTTTATCTGATATAAGTCATTTAACACAAACTTCACAACCCTAAATTTTTAGAAAAGACAAACTGGGACTCTTACCAGTCCACATCTCATATGGTGTCTTAACTACGAACTTAGATGGTACCCTATTCAATGTGAAAGCGGCTGTTTCTAGAGCGTATCCCCAAACGATAAAGGTAGGTCTGACTGGCTTATCATTGATCCAACCATGTCCAACAAGGTCCGATTACATTGCTCAGACACACCGTTTCTCTGAGGCATTTCGGGTGGCATAAGCTATGGAACAATTCCAAAACTCTTAAGATGTTTGCTAAACTCATGAGTTAGATATTCGCCTCCACGATCAGATCGCATGGCCTTGATCTTCTTGCCACGTTGATTCTCTACTTCATTCTGAAATTCTTTGAACTTTTCAAATATTTCAGACTTATGCTTCATTAGGTAGACATATCCATATCTACTAAAGTCATCAGTAAAAGTTATGAAGTATTGAAATCCGCCTCTAGCTGTTGTGCTCATTGGTCCACATACATCAGTATGTACAAGTTCCAACAAGTCAGATGCCCTCTTAGGAAATCCTTTGAATGGTGCCTTGGTCATCTTGCCTAGCAAGCAAGCCTCACATGTCTCGTATGATTCAAAATCAAACGAAGTTAGAAGACCATCATCATGGAGCCTCTTCATGTGATTCTCACTTATATGACCCAAACAACAATGCCACATATAGGTAGGACTTAACTCATTAAGCCGAGGCTGTTTAGCACTTACATTATAGACAGGTGCATCATCAAGATTTAAAATAAATAACCCATTCACAATAGATGCAAAAGCCACAAACACATCATTCTTTGAGATCACACAACCATTGTCTTTACTCGCAAATGAATAACCATCCTTCATCAAGCATGAAGGTGACACAATGTTTCGACTTAAACAAGGAACAAAATAACAATTATTCAATTCCAAAATAAATCCTGACGGCAAGGGAAGTTGCATCGTTTCAACGTTCAATGCAGCAACTCTTGCATTATTGCCTATGCGGAAATCAACTTCTTCTTTCTCCACGCTTCTACTTCTTATCATTTCCTGTATTGTATTGCAAATATGAGCAACCGATCCACTATTAAATACCTAAGAATTGATATAAGAGTTAGCGAGAAAAATGTTTATAACATGAACAACAAGAGTACAAGCAGTAGCAGTACCTTTACCGCCGCCATCATTCTCTAAGGACGCCAAGTACTCCTTGCAGTTTCTTATCCAGTGACCTTTTCCCTTATAATAAAAGCAATCTGAATTTGCAGATGGTCCAGCCTTGGCAGCAGATGGGTTTGGCTTACAAATCTCATCTTTGGCCTTGCCCTTCTTCTTCCTCCAAGAATTGCCCTTCCTCTTAAAATGAGGTCGGTTCTGGATCGCCAACACTTGGCTACTGTCGGCACCTTTCTTAATGTCGGCCTAGGCTATTTTTAGCATGCCACACAGTTCATTCAAGCCCCTCTCCGCTCCATGCATATGGTAGTTTGAGATGAAGTTTCCAAAGCTGGCCGGAAGTGATGCAAGAATGAAATCAGTAGCCAGCTCTTGGCCAATTGGGAAGCCTAGCTTCTCTAACCTCTGAGTGTAACCAACCATCTTGATTACATGTGGACCAACAGCTGCACCCTTTGCTAGCTTGGTTTCTGCAAGCGCCTTAGAGACATTGAACCTTTCAGTCCGTGCTTGAGTTTGAAACATATCTTCAAGCACCACGATCATATCGTCGCTGAATGATTGTTGTCGAACTGCATCTGCAGATCAGGTTCCATATAAGCAAGCATGAGGCAACTCACTTCAAGATCCGCATCACATGCTTTCTTGTAAGCGTTTTTCTTAGCACAGTTGCATTTTCACCAGGCTCATCTGGTAATGGGGTGTCTAGAATTTCTTCCTTTTTCTAAGCCAAGAGAACAATTCTCAGGTTGCGGATCCAATCCGTGTAATTTGTTCCATTCAACTTATCTTCCTCAAGAATTGTACGCAAAGAAAATGGTTGATTGCGAGCAGCCATCTACAACAAAAGTAACGCAAAATACTAAGACAATGTATTCATGATGAAGTAAATCACATTAACCATTTAACAGAATCTACTCCCACTAAAATCAATATCCCTCCATTGATACTTAGTTATTCAGGATCCATAACTACCAAGTCAACTAGTGGGCTTTAGCATCACCACTAGATAATAAGGTAGATCGATAGGCAACGCTTGCCAATCATATCACATATGATTCCTGTTGTTGGGTGACATCTCTATGTCTCGGTGCCCAACCTCCATATCCCAAAGTCCTTAACCGTTAAGATGACTTTGTCTAAGTTAACCAAACCCTTTTGTGTGTAAGTGTCCGACACAAAATTGTCACGTCAAGGAAAACTAGTGGCACCCTAATTTTATAGACCTACCACTAATCATACAGGACATGTGACAATGCTAGGTTTGGGAGGATATTTAAACTTATATATTTATGAGGGATCGTTCTACTTCTATCATCGCAAGCATGAATAGCAATAAATAAAAGTAGAACAAGTAATGAGAATCACATTCACACATAGTGACATGGTATGGACCTTAATCAAATGGTGATCTCCATCTCCATCATTTTGTCCATCATGGTGATATCCATCTCCATGATCTATGTGTGCCATCCTTCTTGTGATGAGTCCTTCAAGAACTATTTTACCGCAAGCTATACTAATTGCATAGTCGCGTAATCACAAGATGGCACGCAGGCCAATACATCAAATGGCAACACATATGGCTCCAGCCGTGTTGCTTACATAACACACAGGCTATGAATGAATTACATACATACACATGGGCCATACCATACACATCATACCCTGCAAAAACAAGTTAGGCGTAGAACGATTCTATGTGCATATGACTGGTAGCAACGGCGGTCCCTACACTTTCATCAGATTACACAGATCGCATCTATGGAATCGCTATGAAAATCTCATCAAATTGATCTCATCAACCTGAATCTGAACCATTCGGAGTCCCTCTATTCTCACTAGATCAATCCCATTGATCTATGCCCAGCATGTATGGTCTCACGTGTATCACTTAACTCAGGTGGCGGATTAAACCGACCGGTATGAGTAGATCGTTACACGCCCACGCATCAAGAGCATGAAAACAGATTGAGTTTCCATCTACCACCCCATTTCACAGATTGATCTAATCAAACCGTGCAACCAAGACTAGCAGATCGTGAGGGTGCTACGCTAGCCAGAAAATAAAACTTTTTGACCTCATAAACCAGGATCTACTGCTAGTTACAGGTTACGGGATTACCACTAGATGCGCAGGTGCAGCAGAAGATGACTCGATGTAGTCGTACGCATCGCAGCAGGTAGTGCAGTTGCGTGGTCGTCCGTCACCTCAATCCTCTCGCGCGGTTCGTCCTTGTGCTCCAAGTGCAGTGCCTCCAAGGTATCCACACGTGCGGGGAAGAAGCGTCACGCCTTGGACTACTAGGTCTGTGAGAGCAACACAGAGACGTCAGCGTGAGGTGGGCGGCGGCTGGATTAGGGTTCCCCTTGGGTGCCCCCACCCCTTCTGGTTATATAGCCCTGATAATGGGCTTTTCCCAGAAAAGGCCCATTAGCATCCCACCTTTAGGGTTTCCACTAACGCCCAATGTTTGGGCTCGTTAGCAGTCTCTAGGGCATATCTCCAACACCATGGTCATCCCCACATGGTGTAGAGTGCACCAGAGGCTTCACTTGGATAGGAAAATTTGAGGCATTCCCAAAATCTTCAAAAAGATCCACCTCAATTTTAGAGAGGAACGTGGAAGGATGAGGCTCATCATCTTCCACAATGTTGTGTTCCTAGAGTGGGAGGTTCTATGGCAACCAAATCATTAGAAGGGTTTGAAGGAATTTTAGATTCAGTTGCATGTACCTCCTCTTGTTGTTCGGGGCTTGGCTCGGCTTCTTCTTTGGGAAACTTATCAAAAATGGTAGTGTAGGGGGAGCTTTCAAGAATTTTCTCAAGAATAGCTTTTCCCTCACTAATGGTTTTATGCGGAAATGAACCTCCTGAAGCTAAGTCGAGGTGAAGAGCAGCTTGCTTACTAAGACCGATTTGGAAGTGGGTAAGACATGGTCAGGCAAGGAAAATTCTGGACCAGTGTAGATAAGGCTTAAGAACCTAGCCCAAGCTGCTCCTAGTGTCTCCTTATTTTTTGTTGGAATGTAAGAATTTTTATTCGAAGGGCTACAATTTGAGAAAGAGGGAAGAAGGCAAGACCAAACTTGGCTCAAAGTTCATCCCAGTTTCCATTTACAGCTCTTACGGAGTGAGCATACCACTGTTTTACTCTACCTAGAAGGGAGATCAGAAATAATTTCTATTTAAGGGTCTCTTGTGTCATGCCAGCGATGTTGCGGCAAGAACACAGTTGCTCAAATTCCCTAAGGTGGGTGTATGGATTTTCGTCTTCTAGCCCAGAGAAGGATTGCTCTAGAACCATGGCTATGAGAGCAGGGCGAAGCTCATAGCCATCTGTAAGAATGGGGTGTGATGATGGTGGAGGCTCCAACAAGTCGCCCTTTGGAGCCAAAAATTGGATGATAGGAGTGGAGTCCATATGGTAAAGGTGGTGATAAAAGGAAAAGGGTAAATGGACGAACTTGGTTCTAAACTAGCACAGCTTGTTGGTTCTAAACTAGCACAACTACCGATGTAGCTTTCACCCAGGAGTATTCTAGAGTATCGATTTTCACGGGGAACGTGCAAGTGACAAGGTCATCCAAGGATAAAGTGATTCTATGGGTAGAGAGGAATTTTAGGGTTTTCTAAGTGGTTCTATCTAATCAAAGGCTCACTATACTTTACTTACTTTGGAGCAACAGTACCTTTTTGACTCTCAAAGAAGACTGGAAAAAGGTAGTCGGGGGAAGGCTGCCAAAAAGCTCTACGAAACTCCAATCCCAACGTGGTAGACTACAAAGGCCTGACAGAGCTCTCACCTCTGGGGATACCACAACTATCCGTGAGAATTAGGCGCAAACTCAGGTAAACCCTAGCCTAGACACCACGCCTACGCTAACGCTTACTACTCTAATTTCACATGAAAACTAGAGCACTCAATACGAGCGGAGATCCAGTTAATAAAATAAAGCAAGAACTAAAATTAATCAAATAAAATACTCAAAAATAATAAATGAAGAACCTAGAGATTACTCAAAGATGAACCAGATGCTGTAAAAGTACAATATTGAAGAAGATCTGACAGATCCGGCTCCTCCGCAGCTCTCTCCTCTCCTCTCTAAATTACAACTAGATGAACTAGAACCAGATGAACTAGAACTAGAAGAAGTAGAACTAGAACTAGAAGAAATTCATCTAGAGGACCTCTACTTCTACTTGGATGGAGAATTGAAACCCTAGCTTTTGCTCTATAGGTAGATAATGGTGCCTTGGGGGTCCCTAGGGCTGCTTATATAGTCCGAGGTGGACTAGGGGGCAAGGAACTGCCACGTCATTGATCCGTATTACATTTACCACTCTCCGTTGTATCCATACGCCAAGTTCCGTGCACCATCGGATCAAACTGACTTTGAAACCCGGTGGATATACATCCTAGGAGGCGGTGGAGGAAGCTTCCAGAAGCTAGAGGTGAGGTGGTGCTGTAGCAGGCCGGCCAGCCCCACCTCCCAGGCCGGCCAGCCCACTTTCATGGCCAAACGGGCCCGTCTTCGCTATGGAGTCCTCTCGTGTCCTCAAGAACCTTCTAGTGCCACTTCCCGATCTGTTTGCGTAAGATGTCGTACCGTGGTTGGATTTTTCCCTCTCCAGATCCTGTTTTAGTCCCTGAAAAATATAGATTCACCAAAGCTCGTGGAATTCGTTAGTATCAAACCCTACAACTATGATTTGTGATCCTTTTCTTGTCATTTCATGCAATAGTTGATGGTTATAAATGGAGTTTAACGACCATCAACATTCCTCTAGTGTAGGCACCGATGGGCATGCTTATAAAATAGTTACATTTGTTCTGATGTGGATGTTCATTGGCTTTTGAAAAGAAAAAAGGTTCGCTTACTTTTAGGCCATCTTCCCATAATTATGCATCACAATTTCTTTCTGGGCCATCTTCATTGATGTCATGGCGGTGAAGCCAGATTGTGTTTAGAATAAGGATTTATATTATATAAAATATTTATTCTGTTGTCATGAGATCATTTATAATAGCTCTAGTAATATACATCCTTGTTTGTTGTGTCCAGAATAAGGCTTTATATGAAATATTGATTCTGTTGTCATGAGACCATTCATACATAGCTCCAGTAATTCATCCCAAAATGTTGTTATTTCAATTCAATCCTATATCCTGAACAACGTATACCATTGCATGAACCTAAGAACTAATATATGACTGCATACCACTTAACGACTTGGTTCTTCATGCCTATTCTCTTAAGACCCTTCAGTTATAGCAGGGCATATTTCAAAATTAAATTTGCTTGGTTACAACTACATATATTTCTTGCATACCTTCATCTATCCTACCTTTTAAGACTAAATTGACCTGTTAGCATACCAACGCTTTCCTTCCTTACGGGTGTACAGTGTTCAAACATGTTCAGTCTCCTTGGAATACACTCGCCGCCAAAATAAAGCTAACAAATGCGCAGGCAGACTCAACTAGCAACTGAACTACTGAAGCTTGTCTCCATTAAACTCTTGGACTGTAGACCACGGTTGTAAAGATCTCGGCACCAACACCCCCAACCATAATGTGCTACAAAACTATGTTCCGTACAATATGTTCGAAGTCAGATTGACGTGTATCCATCTGTGGCGTCACACATAAAATACCTGGCCTGCCTTAGGCACCTTAGGATATGTACATATTATCATAACCTACTTTCTGCCCGTTGTTGACGGTAGTTATCTATCAAATTCAAAGGTCAAATAAACATGAAAAGGGCATAAACATGTTTACCAATAGAGGTTTAGGGGTTAAACTGACAGAATTTCACGAGTTTTGGTGAATTACTATTTTGCTAGGACTAAACAGAGAAAATAGGGCTCATTTTGGATAGAATCCTACCACAACATGACTCCTTGCGCAAACGGATCGGGAAGGGACACTAGAAGGATGTGGAAGACTTCAGAAGACACCAGATCAAAGCGAGAGGCGAGGCGGCGTCGGGGGAGGCTGGCCGGCCCCACCCCTAGGCCGGCCGACCTGGGCCCACTTGCAAGTGTCCCCTTCTTCACGTGACGTGATACAATACAACTCTACAACGCATCTACACCCTTGTTCAAGGTCGGTTTGATCCGAGGGCCGTGGTGCACCCCTCCGGGGTATAAAAGAAGACCCAGACCCCTTGAGGCATCAGCTCAGATCTCTCTCATTATTGAAGGCGTAGTTCCAGTCAGAAACCCTAATCTCTCTAGAGCTCCACCAAATCTAGGGCATAGCTAGATAGAATTAGAATTAGAGGAGACAAGCATCGCTTGGATTCTGAATCGTATCGCGAGGACGCTCGGTAATAGCCTTGATCTTCTCTCTTGTATCAACATTATTGATTAATTGTCTTCTAGTTCATCGTTCATCTTCTAGTTCTTGTTCTAGTTCATCGTGTTCATCTTCTAGTTCATCATTCATCGTCTAGTTCATCGTTCACCGTCTAGTTCATCGTCTAGATCGTCTAGTTCTTAATCTAGTTCTTGTTCTTATCATTATTATTGTTGATCTAGATATGACTTCAATCTTCATTGTTTATGTGTTCTTAATTATAAGGTTTATGGGTTACTTTGATTATATGTTTAGCATAGTTGGATTATGTTCTTATGCAAACACAAGTTCTCATAGCACTCATCCAATGGATCCATGGGTGAGTGGTCGACAATGTGTAGACATGGTGTTTATACTCTGTTTACTTGCGGATGTACCCTATATTCCGGGCCAGCAAGTGGTAGATCGCGGGTGTGACATTCCTGTTGAGTCTTATATAGCACACTCCCCGAATATAGGCCGAGTAGGACCATGGTTTCATTGTGGAATATCTTGCTCTGTTCCTGAACCGCCTTAAGAAACGTCCCTTGTGTGTGGATATAGATGTAGTTTAGCCATGATTGCTAACATAATTGCACTAATCATTGTATTCTATGACCTATAATTGGAATGACTTAGGAGTTGTTTCTCTATTTTCTCTTTCTAGTCTAACACTAGTGCTATAGATTTGGAATGCCCTAGAGATTATCATAGACGGAACTCGTATCATTTATCTTATTACCTTTATCTTGAGACTGATCCTTGTTATGAGAAAGGATTATGATCTAGTTACTCTCTTATCATATGTGTGTGTAAAAGTTATAGCTCTTTTATTCTCTCCCCCTGTCCTCCCCAATGGTAAAGTATAAATAATGATAACTAGAACATTTCTGGGTGAAATGCTACAACGGGTGTATTTCATCTGTGCGCTTGCGGATAACCTTTATAATATTCCTTAGAGTAAGTGTCATGATCATAAGTATAATCATATTTCTGGCGCCGTGTTAGGGATGACAACCTAACTTAAGCGACGCTAAGAAGTGTCAACACCCGTGCATTGTGGACGTCGCTCAAACCTTATGTTATAACATCTGTACACGTTATAACCGACTTATGCAATACTGTGCTAGAAAGTGTTGTCAATATTATCTAGGACCAAAACTATGTGGTTAACGTGGACCGTTACAACACTTATCAAACCTATCTATCTCATATGTACATATGTACCATCATGCTACGAATCTCGTGTCAGTACGTATCAATGTTGTCTTACTAAACATTATATGACTGTTCAATCCTGCGTTGCTTCTTCACTTGCTTGAGCGTGCGCGCAATGGCGCGCGCGCAACGTACTAGTATATTTATAAGGGGTAATTGTACTTACATATATATACATATACGAGTGTCTACGTTTTACTGTGATTTGCCACTAGACTGACAATGTGGATGCTAAAAGGCACCGACTACCTTAGCTTCCATTGTTAAAAAAAAAGAATTGTCACTAACATGTTATGAAGAATGGTGATGAAAGTATTTGCACAACAAATGACCAACTTATGTAGAATTTCCTCTGTCCAAGAAAACATGCAACTATAGGGTGCGTGTCAGAAAAAGTAGTTTATGTTTGACTAAATTTCTAGTGAATATTATTCCTATTTATGATTTTAAATTAATTTATTAACAAAATATATTTCGTAATGAGTCTAATGGTATTTATTTGATACCATACATATTGATATTTTTATCTATAACTAGGTAAATGCCCGCTCATTGCAACGGAAAAAAATATTATGATGATCACATATGTATAAGTGTGTGTTATACTGTTACGCAAGGTCTGGGTCGAGTTGTTTTTTTGTCCAAACTCTTTTGTGCGTTCTATGAGTTGCATTTTGTCCAACTCCTTTATGTGTCCTTGGCCCCTCCAACCCACGTGGGTCCTCCTTCTGTTCCGCAAGACCGCACAATAGGCTATGGAGCCCCGTGGGATTGCCGCTCTAGGTAACATCCCAGCACACGTACTCGCCATCCACCCACCAAACGGTTCGTGGGCGTGCTCGTAGTGGAAGTGCTTGTGGTCGTGCTTATTTTTTTTACAATAGGTTGTGGTCGTTCTTGAAAAAATGATTCAATAGTATATGAAAACCACAGTTCTTTTATCCTGCTTAATGAAAAAAAAAACCACAGTTCATTCAACAGACACAAAATATAATAAAAAGACACAGGTGTAGACATGACAAACCACTCATTATTTTTTAATAATAAAAATACATATACATAAAATGTGTTGTACAATTAAAAATGTAATCTCTCAGTACTTTGACCAGGAGAATGTGCCCGCTTTGTAGGGGCACCAAGCTGCAGTTGGTCACCAATTAAAGATGACCCAGAAGATTTTAAGTCCAAGATATAGCATGTAACTTCTAGCAGCTGAAGCATGCAGATGGTTGAAGCTGCAGTTGGAAGTATTGTGTATATAAGTTGTTTGTTAATTTTTAAAGCTACAATGTTGTTGACTATCTCTTTTGAAAAAATATGTATCGACCCATGAGATATTATGTTTATTTATCGAGTTAGAACTTTTTTACACACTATGTTCAGAGCTCTTCTCTTTGACAACACAGTTTCTGACATACTAATTTAGTACATGACCATCTAATAGTTTCATTGAGAATGACAATACAAAGCACTCATGCCATGTTAAGAAGAGATCACTATAGATTGATCTAATCAGCAATAAGGGGAAATATTATATGCAAAGGGTTCAACATATTTCATTCCCATTGCAATCAGAAATCTGAAAATCATAGGTGAGGCAAAGTTTCTAAGATCATAGGACAACTTACATTGTAATCTCTAGCTCCTTGGTAGTCTTGGATAATCAGATCTTTCACTTCATCCCTGAAGTTACAACGGCCAAGGAGGCCTTTTGATAACATAAGTGTCCAATCTTCCGCAGCTTCTGCTACAGTCTAGCATGGTATTCTCTAAATCAAGGGCTTCTGCATATGGTAAAGCATCGATATGCCATTAATCTAATAGAAAAAGGACAACTTTTATTGTATTTATTAGGTAGCAAGGCGCATGATTCATAACCATGTGCCCTGATGGCGACATTCTATCTAAAACAACCGCAAGAGAAAGTAATAAATAGAGTACTTCCATTTACATGACTTTGCTCGAAATAGTTCGGCTAAAAAAGTTTAAGAAGTGTGCTCTTTCCACAACCATTGGGCCCAATAATTGCTATCTTTTCACCTCTCTCTACTATCAGATTAGCATTGCTTAATAAAATCTAGACACATCACAACAATTAGGATATGTGCAAAAATTTGAAGTAGAGAATATCACAGTATATAAATTCAAAAAACTAAAATCTTGGAAGAAATGGGCATTAACACAATAATGCTGATCTTATCCTCAAATCCACGAACATTTGGCCCTTGCAAGATAATGAACAGTAGGGAGGGAGGGAAAACCTAGACAGGCAGTACGGCAAAGAGCAAGTAGAGGCGGCGACAATCGTCGATTACAGTGGGTGTGAGGTGCGCCACGATCGTTAGGCCTGGCGAGGACCGTTGTTCACTCGTTCTGTTGCAGTCTCCGCGGTTTGCAGGTGGCGAGATCGGCGATCCGTTGCAGGCTCGGCGGACTGCAGGTCAAGTGCTGTGGCGTCTCGAGAATTCAGTTGGCGAACAATCCGCAGACCCGGCGAGGATCGTCGATCTATTGCAGGCTCGAAGGCGTTGATCGCCGAAGTTCGTCTCTCTGGCAAACATTGTGGCCGCCGATTTTATTTTGTAATGAACAGATTGCGCAGTTGCCAGCCAAGTCGCTAGGAGGAAGTCGTCTCCGTGATTGCGTTCGTTAATTGGTAATTGATGATTTGACTTCCCTTGTTGTCCCTGATTTCCTCTGTATTGTTGTGCATGCGAGGGAAACCGCCGGGCAAGTAATGGGGTGAGCCGGGTGGGATTTTTTTCGGCGTGATTTTCTGCCGAGGGGAGGGGTTGCGTGATTTCTTTTTTTAGCCGGGTAGTTATAGATCACAGGGTGGTTTTGGTGCTGCCAAGTGGATGTTGATATTTTGTATGTTTTAGTTATATAATATATAATATAAGAGAAAGAGATAAGAGATAAGAGATAAGAGATAGAGATTAATTAAATTTGAGATACAAACCATGGCACGTGCTAGAATTGCATGTCTACAATACACTCAAAAAAGAATAAGTGATGTGTGCAACAAAACACGTGTACGATGTAGAGCCATAATTTCTACTGTACCAATGACCTGGACTCTGGATTAGCATCTTTTCGAGATCTAGGAATTCTTAGCATCTATGGGAAAAGTTTGGCACTCTTTTGGCTTCTTTTCGTCTTAGATCCAATCGAAATGACCCTGATGTGATGGGCAGAAAAGGATCGCTGAGAATTTCTCATAAACATACAAGTTTTGATAGACAGGCTGATTAGCGTCCCTATCACGTTTCCATTTAGTAGCATGCCTACCCCAGGAACTGTAGACACACACCACAAGCAAAATGTGGATTACATCGATTCTACACGCCTTTTGTTTTCCCAAATATAGTATAAATGCTAACGCTCACCTTAACCATGCATACTCGTAACATAAATGTGTTCGAGAGATATAACTGGTAGATTTAAAGATCAATAAGTACTTAAATCATGGATATACGATATCAACTGCAAGTGATCTAGCCAATTGATTCTTGAATCCTAGTACTAATAATTATGTTAATAATAGCATGATTATAGATACTTATTGCCGATGAAAATAATTTAGATATGTTCCTTCTAGTCAGGTATGACGATGTTGTAACTCCTGGAATTTTTTGTCAGGATTATATATGTTTCTTATGGTGAACCTCCAATATTATCGCAGGGCTCATAGTTTTGACTTATTATATATTTTTAGTGATAAACAACTCAATCATGGATATAAAGACTTTTGTAAGAAATATGATAACCATAGTTTTGACTCATAGTTTTATTTGGATGATGTTTTGAGAAATTGTGACATTAAGAAAAAATTAGTTTTAGAACAAGATGCGTGTAAAACCACGCTTTAAGAAGAGATGGTTAGAGTGGAGTTTCTAATAAACGTAGAACTTTGGTTTTCAAAACTACAAAGATAGTTCAATCTAGATAGTTTATAGTTTTTTAAAACCAAAATATTTTACAAACTATGACTTTCTTTTAAAAATACTTTGATGGGAGTGGCCAAAGTGTGTATGTCATACGACATGTGTATTAGTTGTGAGTAAGTGTGCTCATGTCATTCCTTAAAAAAATGTCTGTTCATATCTACGGTCTACTTCGTTTGTCCTAAAAGGAATGTTATTCTGTATCTGAACTTTCATATGTTTAACTTAGTCATAGGAAAAATACGAGCATTTATGTGTCTAGATGGATTGAAATATACTTTATAATCAATCTAATGATACTTGTTTAACATAAAAAATGTTAAGACATTTTTTATATGGAGGTGGTTAAATTAATATTGTTGGACTTAAAAATAGGAATTATATTAAGGTTCGGTTTGGTTTATCATGGACTAGGGACTAGAGACTAGATATTAGTCCCATTTAGCCTCCAAGTTAGGACTAAAAGAGTGACTAGCAGTCCTTAATCCACTAGTCTCTTAAGAGGTGCTAATTAGGACTAGTGGTCCTTCTGTAGTCCCTAGTTTCCAATAGTCCCTAATCCCAGGAACCAAATAGACCCTAACATTATTTGTAGACCGGTGAGCATGTTTGTTTATTGAGTAAATTACACCCACCATACAACAACTATTCAAGTGGGTGCATATTAGTCTAACATGTTATAATTTATCCAATTTAATGCAAAAACTATCTATGTGGGTGCATCTTGGTACATCTTCTATTGTATTCAATTTGATGCGAGAACTTGTCTCTTTAGTGCATATATGGTCCAAGCATTGCAACGTGTCTTTATACACTCTGAGTACCATAACTGGAAGCTACGCACCCTAGCAGGCTCATCTCGATCATTCACCATTATCAGCTTTAATTGTTAACTACTGTGATATCAATTCTGAATTTGGCCAAATATAAAAGATGCCATTGATTTCATAAATACAAAAAATACCAAACCGGTCATTTTTCTTTCTATATTATAGTATTGTTTTCATCCTTTTACACCTGTAGCTATGATCATTCATGGCTCACTAAAGCTGATATATAGGTTGCCGATCACATAAGAATCAGGGACTAATAGTTGATAGCTTCTTTTCAAAAACAAGAATCGACAAAACTCAAATTCAAAATAAAAATTTAAATTTAATTTTTATATCGGCTAAATTCATAAAAGATATCAAAATGTAGTGAATTAAGAGACTAGGACTGGATATCGAGTCAACTATAGTTTTTCCCGAGAAATCTTATTATCATAGTCTCCTGACTTGTACGAGACCCAACTTTATGCTGAGCTTAAAGGGTCGAGCCGAAGTCGAAAGTCATTCCAAATCAAACCAGTTTTATTTTAAAAGAAAAATGAGTTGAATCGGAGCACTTTTGTATGAGCCATCGAGCCAACTCAACGAGCTTTTTGTCCACAGTGAGCTGAGACTGATTGATGAGATGAGCGTGCTAGGGTGTGTAGCTTATGATGATAGCGGTTTAGAGTGTATAAAGACACATTGTTACAATACTTGGACCGTATATGCACCAATAAGATAAATTCTCACATCAAATTAAACATATTATAAGATGTTAGACTAACGTGTACCCACCTCAATAGTTATTGTATTAAATTAAATAAATTACAAGATGTTAAACTAATATGCACCCACTTAGATAGTTATTGTATAGTGAGTGTAATTTACTCTCGTTTATTTGTCTACAATCGTTTATGTCTTTTTTTTTTTTGAATTTCGTTCGTTTATGTCTTTGAGGAACAAAATGGAGCGAGTGGTCAGACCAGTTGAAGACACCAACTCCTCCAGTCCTCCGGTCTTTCCAAGTCCCAAGTCCAACCCAAGTCTCAATTTGACACGTGGGCGAGCTAATGTGGCTTTCGGCACCATGCGCCCGATGCTGGTGACGCGCCAAGGGCCCCTACCGGCTCCCGCAGCAACCGGCAAGCCCGCCGCGAGGCCCCTACCACAGGTTTCTCCCGTCACTGACTCGGTGGTCCCACCAATCGCGGCCCCACCTGTCACAAGGAACGCGACGGTCCACCGGCGAGCGGCAACGAGCTGCCGGTGGCCCGGGCCCAACGCCCACAGCAACGGCACAGGCCCGCGCCGCTCTCTTTACCCCGGAACCAACCGGCAGTTTTTCCACGCGTCACAAGTTATCCTTCCACCCCTCCCTGTCCCGCTCCCGTGCACCCAGCGCACAAACACCCGCCACACCCCCGCCGCCTAAACCACCTCACGACACGGCAGCACCTTGGTCCACTGAGAACCACGGCGGCACCCCACACGCGGAGTCGCCGCCCAGCGCCCGTTTCGACCGCCGTGTGCTCCTCCCGTCCCTGCACCCACCGCATGAGCCCGTAGTCTCCGACCACCGTCACCTCCGCCTCGCGATTTGTGTGACGCGTCCCTGGTCCATACCACGCGTCCACGCGGAAGTGAGCCGCGCGCGCAGCCCCCGGCCCTTCACTGCTCTACTCCCTCCCACCGGCCACCGCGACCGCACCTACCCGACTACCCGTCCCGGCATCCCCCACCGGCCGAGCAACGCCCGCCGCTAGGCTGCTGCTGCTGCTACCCGCAGTCCCCACCCCACCCCACCCGCCGCGCCACCGCCTCCGCCGGGGCTGCGTTGACCGCCGTTGACCTCGGCCCGCCCGGCCGGCCGGCCGCCATGGACCCGCGCTTCCCGCCGCCGGCGCCGTCGTCCGGCTTCGGCGGGGGGTTCCCGGCACGGGGACACCACCGGCGGGCGGTCTCGGAGACGTTCATCCGGCTGCCGGACGCGGACCTGCTGCTGGACCCGGACGCGGACTTTGGATTCTCGGATCTCGACTGCTTCCCCTCGCTCTCCGACGACTCGCCCGCGGCGTCTGACCCCACGCCGGCGCCGCAGCCCCAGGCCCCGCCACCGCTGCCGCAGCAGCAGGCGGCTTCCCCGGCGTCTGCGTCGGCGCAGGCGCCGATACCGAGGCCGCCGAGCGGGGCGCACATGCGGAGCCTCTCCCTCGACGCCGCCTTCTTCGACGGCCTCTCCCTGCTGGGAGGAGGTGGTGGAGGCGTGGCGGGGCACAAGAGGAGCGGCTCCACGGACGGGTCCGAGGGCGAGTCCGCGCCGACGTCGTCGTCCGTGCTGCCGGACTACGCCAAGAAGGCCGTGTCTGACGACAAGCTCGCCGAGCTCGCGCTCCTCGACCCCAAGCGCGCCAAGAGGTGAGCAACCGCGAGCTGCCTTCCGTTGAAATTGCTTCCCCCCGCCGCTTGAGATGCTCCATGGAGCTGGAACGTGCTACCCTGTCCTGTATCCGGTCAAGTCCTGGTTTCAAGATCCGTATTCTTGTCGTGCGTTGAATTTCTTGAGCTCGAAGTTAATTTTCTGGTTCGCGGTGGTCCTCGGTGTGCAGGATCCTGGCGAACCGGCAGTCCGCGGCGAGGTCCAAGGAGAGGAAGATCAAGTACACCAGTGAGCTGGAGAGGAAGGTGCAGACGCTGCAGACAGAGGCCACCACGCTTTCGGCACAGCTCACGCTTCTTCAGGTAACCAATATTTTGCTTTGGTTGCTTTGACCAGGCACTATCATAACTTATTGTGCTTCCCTCCAGAGTGATCATGTGGTTGGGTGTACGAAACGTATGATTGCACCAGCCAGCGCTAATTATTTGACTGGGGCCACAATAGGAGATCAGCTATTATTTTATCCGACCACTCGAAGTTCTTTGCTCTCTTGCTGTGCTGGACAAGTGGGAAAACAAAACTTAGCTGACTCAAACCTTGGTTTGGTATGATTAACTATAAAAAGAAAGCAAAATGTTACTGTTACCATCACTCAAATCCTCTCCTTATGATTGGCTAGAGTAATGGTTTGCTGTTCTCGCTTATTGGTTTCACTCAGCTAACTTGGGTTAAAAACCTTTTATATCTTCTCCTTACTAGAGTTTTGCTGTTTCTTGAGGATTTCTTTCAAATTTAACTACCTTTGATCTTCAGGGTCAATTTGAATTCTCTCCTTGCTAGTTCATGGATAAATTTCTCCTGCGTCACAGGGATATTGAACCTTCCTTTATCAGATCATTTTGTAAACGATAAGGTTACAACCAATTTAGGCATTCTATTATTGATATTTGAACATGGGATTTTGAACATTTTGGTTACAAATGGTGTATTTTGGAAACTGTTTTATTATGCTTAGTGAATGCATGCTATTTCCTACTCACCAAGCTCTTTCCATGTTTGAGTTGTTATTAGTGCCTTTTAGTGTTAGTATGACCGATTGTCAGTGTCATTTGGTTGAGTTCTAGCATTCCTTGTTAGTATCATTTGGGATTTTGAACCTTTGGTCATAGATGATGTATGTTGGAAACAGTTTTATTTATTATACTTAGTGAATGCATGCTATTTCCTACCCATCAAGTTTTTCCAAGTTTTGAGTTGTTATTAGTACCTTTTGGTATGAGTATGACTAATTGCCAGTCTCATTTGGTTGAGTTTTAGCATTCCTTGCTAGTACTCATTGTTTCTGCATACACACTTCATTTTTTTCATAAGAAAATAAAATATCTGTGCCCTTACATTTCTCTGTCTTACCTCTATAGGTGAATAATTTTGACGATACGTCAACCCACTTTATGTTCTGTCTTTGCTGAAACAATCATGAGCATTAATGTATTATGCCATCGGCAGAAAAGTTACCCTCCAAGTTGCCTTGAATTGCAAATTTCTTTGGCATAACACATTAGTTTATGTAGCTATCCGCTTCCACTCTACACGATTGAGATTTCAATACACTACCTTATGATATTCTTACTAAAGAAACATCGAATGGTGTATTTCCCTAGACATATATATTTTACTACATATACTAGTAACTTAGTAATAAATTGGCATATAGTAGTGCTAGATAAACACTATTACATTGTGGATACTGTTTTTCTTCTCATTCTGTATTGTTCTAATGGATGTAGAGTAGATACCATGTCTATGCTGTTAGTAATTGCAACATTGTTTTTTCAGTTCATTGGTGCTTGCAAATTTATGATACATGGAGGCTGGGGTGAATATTCGAGACCAAAAGGTCATTATGTTTGGGGATACTTAGAACACTTCTTTTTGCTGCACGCTCTGAAGCAGAATAAGCTGATCCATGCAAGTGCACTTGCATCTTGAACTTCTGGTCCTGTATGGATTGTGAATGACGTGCCAGTGGATGCATGAATTAAAAGTTGCCACGTTATTTGCAGCCAAGCAACAATAATTTAGATGCGTAGCCTTTTCTTCATGGCCAACATGGCTCAAACATCGCAATAAATTTTGAAGTTCTCTATTTAACAATCTTGCCTGCAAGTATTGTTTTAGTTGATGTGACTGCTGAAGGATTTACTACACCTAAAAGTAGGGTCATAGTGGAGATGCCTCTGTACTTGATAGGTAGGTCATATCACAAATAGATGTTCTGATTGGAAGCTGAATTGATTGGAGATGAGGAATCAGATGGGCTGGTGTTAGGCCATAAGCTTTAGTTTTGGTGGTAGGGGACAGTTATCCTTTCTTTATCTCTATGCAAATTTGGCCGGTCATTTAAGCGGCAGAAGAACCAGAGTAAAAACATATTCTGAAGTGTTAAAACTGGATTCAGAATTTGTTGGCGAGTAAGACTACCTTTTTAGCTATTTTGATATTGTTGAATTGGAATGATTTCAAATTATTTGCTCCACTGGTAATCATCCTGAGACTCTGTGGTTTGTTGTTAGGATTGGTAGCTTATGCATTTGTTTGTTTTAGTTAGTCATCATCTCATGCAATTGTTGGTTTTGTTGCCCTTAATGTATTTATGGTTCAGCACATTCTAATATTGTTTCCTTTATCATGCTGCAATTTACTTATAATGCAGAGGGACACCTCTGGTTTAACCACCGAGAACAGGGAGCTGAAACTCCGGTTGCAGGCCATGGAAGAACAAGCTAAACTCCGAGATGGTATGTCCTAGTCTTTCTTTGGAAGGTGTTAAGCCACTGTCATATGAGCTATGAGGCCCAGAAAGAGACTCACTTTTCCTGTTTCAAGAACATCATGGGACAAATGATATCAACAGAGCAGTTATCTCGTGACCAAATTTTATTCCCCTAAAAAAAATAGTTTTATTCTGAGCAGATAGGCAGATATTGTTGAACTAGCCTATCAAGCAACTTGTTGAAACCCCGGTTGTTTTTGATGCAGCTCTAAATGATGCCCTGAGAGAAGAGGTCCAGCGGCTTAAGATAGCTGTAGGGCAGGTCGCTAACATGAACGGGAATCCCTTCAATGGAGGACTACCACAGCAGCAGCAGCAGATGCCAAGCTATTTCTCACAACCACAGCAGAGGCAATACTTCAGTGGCTACCAGGGCCAGCATCACAATCGGAACCATCACCCCCAGAACTCTTCAAACGGTGGTGGCCAGTCCTTGAGTGACTCCATGGATTTCATGTGAAACTGAGACAGCTCAGGAGTTGCCTGAGATCGTATACCAACTTCAACTAAAAGTACTGTAAAGGTAGCTGATGTATACCATATTCGGTATGATATGAATCATTGTAGGTTAGCTAGCTGTACCTTGCACCATTAATCAAAAGTTCATCCATGCATGACAACCTAATATCGCTTTTGTTCTGGGGGTTAAATTAAAATGGCTTGCTTGACTGGTTGACGAGTTGCGTGTCGTTGCCCTGTAAAGTTTTTCTTGTAATAGTAAAGGAATGGTTTCCGGTTGAAACTCGTGGTTCTCAGGCTGCTGAAAGCCATTGCATTTCATGATTAGCTATCATGTCTCACGGTCGGTGAAGTAATTCTGGCTTTATTGCACTCGTTTGACGGCGTAAACAGCTTGTCGGAGGTTGGCGTGACGTCTTTGCGCTCTCTCCTTCACGGGGAATCTTCTCTATCCACTTGTTTTTATGAAGCGTGAAAGTAGCTCATGGCATAAAAATCATCAGATTCAGTTTACGAAGCCTTCTGTTTTTTGTTTTATCTTCTGTACTGCCTTTTTTCCTATTTTATTCCGGTCTCTATAAGAGTTTGCACATAACCAACAATAACAACAACATAGTCTTTTATCCCAAATAAGTTAGGGTAGGCTAGAGATAAAATCCAAAAGAGGCATGAAAACAAAGAACACATAAATGATACAAGAAAAAAAATTACGGTTTAGGCCCGTTAATTGCTAGTCCCCAAGCGCTCCTATCCATAACTAAATCCTTAAGGATATTTTATTCCTTAAGGTCTCTCTTAACCGACTCGTCCTAAGTCAGTTTAGGTCGACCTCTACCTCTCTTTACATTATCGACCCGCTTTAGAACCCCACTACGCACCGGTGCCTTAGGAGGCCTCCGTTGGACATGGCCAAACCATCTCAACCGGTGTTGAATTAATTTTTCCTCAATTGGTGCCACCCCAACCCTATCCCGAATATAGTCGTTCCGGACTCTATCCCTCCTTGTGTGCCCACAACACCATTGTAACATACGCATCTCTGCTACACTCAATTGCTGGATATGTCACCTTTTTGTAGGCCAACATTCAGCACCGTATAACATCGCCGGACGAATCGCTGTCCTATAAAACTTACCTTTTAACTTCTGAGGCACCCTTCTGTCACAGAGGACGCCTGAAGCTTGACGCCATTTCAACCAACCGGCTGAAATTCTATGCCTAACATCTTCATCAATGTCACCATCCTTTTGTAGCATCGATCCTAAATACCGAAAAGTATCCTTCTTGGCCACCACTTGCCCATCGAGGCTAA
>CM041633.1:10053361-10094969 GCA_023333625.1 Bothriochloa decipiens
AAGATCGGTACTAATATACTTCTCCTCCATTCTTCAGGCATCTTGTTGACCAGAAAATGAGGTTAAAAAGCTTAGTTAACCATACTATCGCTCTGGCACCTAGGCATCTCCACATCTCAATGGGGATACCGTCAGGGCCCATCGTTTTACCTCCCTTCATCCTCTTCAAAGCCTCCCCTATCTCTGCCTCCTGAAATCTCCTCACTAAACGTCTGTTGGTATCGTCAAATGAGTCATCCAACTCTAAGGTAAGACCCTCATTCTCCCCATTAAATAACTTGTCAAAGTACTCTCTCCACCTGTCCTTGATCTCCTCATCCCTCACTAAAAGTTGATCCGTCCCATCCTTGATGCATTTGATTTGGTTGATGTCCCTCGTCTTCCTCTCGCGGATCCTAGCCATCCTATAAATGTCCTTCTCCCCTTCCTTCATGCCTAGTCGCTGATAAAGGTCATCATACGCCTGACCTTTTGCTACACTCACCGCTCGTTTTGCAGCCCTCTTCGCTATTTTATAGCCCTTAATGTTAGCTTCACTCTTGTCATGATGGAGGCGCTTGAACCACTCCTTCTTCTCTCTAATAGCCCTTTGCACCTCGTCATTCCACCAACAGGTATCTTTCGCTTCCCGTTTGCCTCCCCTACTCACTCTAAACACATCCGAAGCCACCTTCCGAACACATGTTGCCATCTTTAGCCACATGTCATCTGCATCTTCTCCTTCTTCCCATGGCCCCTCATCTAACATCCTCTCCTTAAATGTTTGCGCTGCTTTCCCCCTAAGCTTCCACCATTTTGTTCTCTCAATCTTGGCCCGATTGTCCAGATGGACACGTACCCGAAAGCGAAAATCCGCCACCACAAGCTTGTGTTGAGGGACAACACACTCCCCAGGTAACACCTTAAAATCTAAGCAAGCACGTCTATCCCCCCTCCTTGCAAGGATAAAGACGATCTGACTCAGGTGTTGTCCGCTATGAAAGTCACTAGATGGGATTCCCTCTTCTTAAAGACGGTGTTCGCTATCAACAAATCATAGGCCAACACGAAGTTCAAAACATCCTCCCCCTCTTGATTTCTACTACCATACCCGAAACCCCCATGCACCCGCTCGAAACCTACATTAGTCGCACCCACATGGCCGTTGAGGTCTCCTCCTATGAAGAGTTTCTCGCTGATAGGCACAGTACTAACCATGCTATCGAGATCTTTCCAAAACTGTCTCTTGGTGCTCTCGCAAAGACCTACCTGTGGGGCATAGGCACTAATCACATTCAGAGCCAAATCTCCAACTACCAACCGGACTAGGATAATCCGGTCGCCTTGCCTCCGCACCTCAACTACTCCATCCTTAAGACTCCTATCGATCAAGATGCCTACAACATTCCTACCCGATGTTGTCCCCGTGTACCAAAGTTTTTAGCCAGTATCCTCCACCTCCTTCGCCTTCTGGCCCTTCCATTTAGTCTCCTGAACGCATAGAATATTTACACGTCTCCTAATTGCTGTATCGACTAGCTCTCTTAACTTACCTGTTAGGGACCCTACATTCCAGCTACCTAGACGAATCCTAGTTGGCTCGGCTAGCTTCCTTACCCTTCGCACCCGTCGAGGGAAGTGCGAAGACCCTTGCTTATTTTTCACTACACCCGGGCGCAGATGTAGCGCGTCATAAAGGTTGCGACGACCTGACCCTTGTTCATTTATCATCATACCCGGATCACGATACGACGCACCACTAAGGGGATGACGACCCAGCCCTTGCACATTTGACACTACACCCGGGTTTCGATGTAGCGCGTCGCTAAGAGGGTTACGCCCCAACGAATCTCTTGTAGGTTTCATATCCATGAGAGTGGCTGGTTTTGAAATGTTGGCTAGCCGCACTTAACACACCCTCCTCCTTTATCCGGGCTTGGGACCGGCTACATTGAAATGACTCAAGAAAGTCTTCCAATCAACATAGGCGAAGTTAGTTTGCACACAACCAATCTATTATTTTTTTATTATATCATGGATCTAGAGCAAAACCAAGCAAATGTGATACTATATATTAAGCGCCAAGTCTTTTAGAAGACATGCTCCAGTACGCACCAATTATACTTTTTCTTCCCTTTAGAATATTTTTATTGTCTTGGAAACATTTTTATGGCTTATGAGGAACAACTATGGTATATCCCTAGAGCAATGCTACGCTACACCTTTTACTTGTCAGGAGGTAATACCTCAAACAAATCTGAACCCTTGATTGTCGTTGATTTTTTAAATTAATCAATTAATTAATTAACCTGAAAAAAAAAGATTTTAAATCCTCAAATCCCGGGAGGCATGAGCGGGCTCATGTCCCTTCCTTTTTTTCTGTTCCTTTGCATGCAACTTGTTTTTTTCCCCTTGTGTACATTATGGTAATACAATTAAAACTATGTTGCATGATTGAGATGACATATTTTAAAAAGCCTCACGCTGTCGTGTAACGAAAAACTTACACTACACGTAACAAAAGTTGTCACGGACCTCATATATTGGTATTATTTTGTTTGAAAAGTTGCACCAAAGACTACACATTTTTCCTTTGAGCACATTATAAAAAAAAAGTTAATCAGTAAAGCACAATGCATATATCACGTATGTACATATCACGTTCTAAAAAACGCACATGTATATATCATGTTCCAGAAAGGTTTCCATCATATCATGTACCGTAGTACCGTACCATATAGTACACTCCTTTGTCACGTTAATAAAAAATCATTGCTAACTCTTCATCACGTTCAAAAAATCAATACCAAACTTTCCAAAAAGAAATAGACAGCATATTTGGACTCTTCATTTCCTTCCAAAATTAGAAATAATTAAATATATAATATTATTATTACCTCCTATAAAGTAATATGTGATAAAAAAACACCTAGATCGACGGTCCACGGTTATTTGAGTATACCACAGCAAAGCCCATATCCCTAGGACAAGCATTCTTTTAATGCTTCCAGTTGAACAGAATTTCTTTTCATAAACCATTATATAATTTCTTAATTCGAACACTATTTTCTTCGAGTAGAAAATTTGGATTTTATATGTGGACCTATTTTTTAACGGCGGATTGTCATATTCTTGTCATCAATCAGATGAGGCACAGGAGCCCATAAATAAAGAGATGACGAAAAGGACCCAAGAACCAAAGATGGCGCAAAATTTGTACGAGATGTTGGTGGCTTAATTTGTCACGCTTCGAGTGTCATGTCATGGCCTTATGGGCCTTTAGGTCTGGTATAGGTGGATGGATGGTGGTTTAAATTTAGTTGAATTATTTTCTACTCATATATTTTAAATTATAAGTTGTTCTATAGATGTGTTCTAAACTAAACTTGTCTAATTCTGATCCAGCTATAAAAAAATATAACATTTATATCATTAAATAAATATACCATTAATATTTCATGATACATCTTTTTAATAAATATAATGAGACCATCAGTGCACTGAAGCAAGCCTAGACTATTAACATAATTTGCATAGGGAACCAGTTTCAAATAGTTTTTTCCGAGACCGAGTCTACGCTCGAGTGGCTAGCAACGGCAGTGGCCAAGCAAGCCGGCGCAGGTTCGATTCATGGGAATCACACTTGCGTCTCTCACCGGGACTAGCTCCCATATTTAAATCTACAGTCTCGTCTCGCGTGGTGCTATAATGGGACCGTGACGTTCCCGTCATCTACGAAGCTACGATGGTTTCGGTGATCTCCAGAAGAACGCAGTCTTCTACTCTGTGTGTAATTGTAGGTCTGGTTTTGCACATGTAGTGTGAGTGTGGTGTAAATGGGTGCGTGCGTATGTGTGTTTGAATATATGCTACAACTATACCAAGACGAGAGGTTTCAAAAAAAAATCTTTTTTCAGGAAAACAGGTTTTAATAAATTGTTATAAACCAGCCCGGCCAGACCACGTAGTAGGCGGCGTCTCAACTCCGACATGCCCCTCTCCGTCCACCAACGCGGCGCCGAGTCAGGAGCCGACCAGCGAGGCAGCGACAGCAACTACGCCCCAATTGGCCTGGCCTGAGCAGCTCCGACCTCCGACCCCAATGCAGGTAGCACCTCGATTCGAACCACGCTTTCCACATGGAGATTCTCTGACTCGCGCCGCGTTGTCTTGTCCCGCCGCAGGGCTCGTTGTCGTCGCGGCACGGCGCGCGTGGGTCGCGTGGCCCGCACATGGGCCGTCATGGGGGAACGAAGCAATCAAACAGGAGCCAGCCGGGAGGGTGCTGTGCGGTGCCTATCGGCGCGAGCCGATTCGTCGTCCGTGCGATTTGCAGCTGCAGGTGAGAAATCAGTTGACCATCCATTGCTGCCCTTGTTTCATGATGTGCTGCTTATTGTATAACCAAACCTGATTTTTTTTTTGTTGGTCTATGTGCTAGGATGGAAACGAACTATTCACCACAGTTGCCAGTTGATTTTACTTATATCTACACAAGCACAATTTGCTGTTTAATTACACAAGCACTCTTACATTTCGGAGTTGATGCTGGAATCTTTACCATTAGCTACCTGCCTACCTCATACAGCGCATTATGTCATTGGTGGGGCCATGCTGTAACATTAATTTTGTAACCCCTAGAAAATTTGTGCCGACAGAAAAAAAAAAAGAGGCTGATGTAACCATTAGTATCTTGAGATAATGTGCCAATCTAGACTTGTCTTTTGTTTGACCTAGAGGAAGACTAGCTTCTTGACCGAGAACCATGTTTTTATCTTCAGAAGATGCATGCACCATGCCCAGCCTGACACGCTGTCTGCATTATTTCAACTAGTTAACCACTTGGTGATTCTTCATTTTTCAGTTCTTCATTGTGTAACTTATGCTTTATTAGGAAGTGTATATTGGTAATCAAAGGTGATACTTTAAGGAACCTTTGGCCATGCTGGTTATAAGGAGACCACACTGAGCTTATGCTCAGAATATACGAGACAACAGGCCTTTGTCTTCTGCTATTGCCAGAGATGCTTACAACTACTTAAGGCATTTCATTGGAGGAATTTCTAATTATCTTTGTCCACTAGGTTATATCACGTTGATGAAAATGCTGATAGGTTTAGCTCATATGCTCAGTGATGCTCGTCACATCCCCCAATATATGACTAGTAGTCTAGGAGCAAAGTGAATTCGTTATAAACATTTATGTAAATGGCCAATTCCATCAATGTCTCCTGAAATCACCACGAAGGTGTCACGTATATTATACTTAAATTTAAATGCTTTCTTTCCTTTTCCAACTGCATTGCTTGCTAGCTATGATTAGGATGATACTGAGGCATTCCACCTGCCGGCCTTAACTCATCTGATGTCATTGACGGAAGGCGTTCCATGAGCATGGTAAGCTACTAAGTGCATGAAGCCATGGTTGACTAAACGGACCATAAAGTTATTGTCCCTATCAGTTTCAGGCAATTAATTAGAGCCCTTCATGATGAAACCTGGGACATATATATATATATATATATATATATGATACTTGAATTCACTAAAGCATATAACTCTGGCACCAGATCATTTACTTATTTTTTCTGGCAAAACCTGTGCAGCTGTTACATTTTTATATATTTGGTTTCGAAGATAGTTGTGTGATTTCATAAAAAAAAAAAGGATAGTTGTGTGACTGTTCTGTAACTATCCCAAACTGTCAGTTTCATTTTAGAAGCAATCAATTTTCGTTTTTTTTCCAAATATTGTTAAATTGTGCTCTGAAATCCTTTCTATGTTGAACATGAGAAGGAGAGTGCTAAATTGCTAAATGAATTCATAGTGCAGACTTAATCTCTTATGATGTGCTGGTTCCACCATCTTAGCTTGTCCTTGTGTACCAAAAACATTTCTGACTAATGCCTTTTTTTTTTTTTGGAGGGGTGAGGTGGGGGGATGGAATCAACACATCATCAGTATTTGCATGTTTGCAACTGAAGTTCTGCTGTGCGTCATTATACTCTATCCCCAAGCTGCTGCCACTGCCGTTCTCTGGAATCAATCATATTCCTTGGCAGGGTGAAGGCCGGGACAAATGGTTCAGATTAATAGGAACATGCAGCTTGGAGCCAAGAAGTTTGTGTGGCTATATTGTTTTCTGGAAGTTCCTCTTTGCAACAACTCTCCACTCTTTAAAACAAGAAGCGTTGTTGAATTGTCCTCATTCAATTCCACTGTATTAGCAACATCTAGTAATTATTAATATGGCGAGAGAAAATGACTGCAATGACTATATTAAGAATCTGCCAAAAGATAGCTACTTTATTAGCATCCTACAATAACGGCCCTGTATGATTGCCTGCTTGACAAGAAATAAAGAATTCAGTCTCGAAGCAAGTTGGTGTCATGAGCTCATTGGTCACTGACTCACTGATAGGTATTGAACACACATTGATATATGTAAACTGTCTTTCAGCTGGTCATATCAAATATAAAGTTTAAGTGTGTATACATATTTTTATATAATACACATCATAGAAGTTTAAGCGTCACATTTTTTCTGGATCAGGTTATATTCGGAACACATACGGTGCACAGTGTTGAAGTTCGAAGCATATGCTCTGCATCTAGGGTTGCATTTTATTGTTTTTTTTAATTATAATTGCTACTTGACTACATTCTAAGATCACACAGCATATATAGAATTTCTTATTCGTATATGTATCACAAAATGCTTACACGTAGCAAGAAGCACTACAGGAATATGCCCTCAGGGCCTTCTTCTTCTTTCTGACAGGCCACCAAAAATGACAGCACAGTTTATTTTCGGGAGTATGTATACCTGAAGTTGGTAGAGGCACACAAAGAGCCAAGCACCTTTGGTCAGATCCATGTTGCACTATGGCTACCAAATGAATAAGACAGTTTAGCTTGCATTAGCATGAGGGTCCGCATGCTTTTCTCTTCCAACCTTGTCTCCCACTTTGCCTCCTCGTTTTGTATATAAGTGAACTAAATCATATTGGCCAAACCAACTCTATGGTAGACAGCAAGCAAATGGAGACCATTTCATATCCTTGTTCTCCTCTTCTCTTCTTTCCTACACATGAAGAGAGTAGCTATTCACTATGGTCTCCTCAACTTACCCTCCATGAGAATGCCACCATACCTGTTGATCCTTCCCCTGATGCAAGAGAAGATTGTGAGTTCTTCAACACCGTTGTCATTGATTCTAGTGATTCCCATGACCAATATGCCTTTGACTTTGATGTGTCCACCCATTGTGATGAGAGGTTTCTGTGCCAAGAGAGTGCTAACCTGGCAGCTATCCAAGATGAGCTCATGGAGGAGAACAGTTTGAGTGATCTCCTTCTCACTGGTGCAGATGCTGTTGAGGCTGGGGATTCAAGCCTTGCCTTGGCAGTGCTTTCAAAACTTAATGGCCTCCTGGCTAACACCTGTGAGAATGCTGCAACCAGCTCTTTCAGTCGCCTGGCCTACCACTTTGCCCAAGGCCTGCAATCCCGAATGTCTGGTGCATGTTCTCCATGCTACCCACCAGATCCATCGCAGTCTGGTATCATGTCGGCACACCAGATGATCCAAGAGCTATCACCATATGTCAAGTTTGCACACTTCACAGCCAATCAAGCCATTCTAGATGCCACCATAGATGACATGGATATTCATGTCGTTGACTTCAACCTTGGTGAGGGCATACAGTGGTCATCAGTCATGTCAGACCTTGCTCGTCTTGGCGGCAAGTCACTCCACCTTACAGCAATCATAACAGATGCTGTTTACAATGATGACACTCATCAGGCAGCTGCACGGCGGCTTTTAGAGTTTGCCGAATCCTTGAACCTTCCCTTCCAGTTCAACTCTCTTTGTGTATGGCATGAAGGGGACCTAGATGACTTCTCCAGAAACTGTGGAGGCTCAGTGGTTGTCTCTTGTGACACAACGAACTTGTGTTACAGATCGGGTAGCAAGTTACAGATGCTGCTACTTGGCTGTGTGAGGAAGTTACAACCCAAGTCAGTGGTGGTCATAGAAGAGGAGCTGGTCAGAATTGGGAAAGAGGCCTGTTTATCACAGGCCTCCTTTGTGGAGTTCTTCTTTGAGGCATTGCACCATTTCACCGCGGTGTCTGAGTCCCTGTCGAGCTGTTTCAGCACTTGTAGCAGCAACAGGGCGTGCCTGAGGCTTGTGGAGAAGGATATGGTGGGGCCAAAGATACAGGACTTCGTGGGGCAGTACGGGTCCGTGAGGCCAGAGGCCTCTGGTGCTCCAAATGCTTTGGAAGGGTTTAAATCTTGTGAGCTGAGTGCTTGCAACATTTCTCAGGCGAGGATTCTGGTTGGGCTGTTTAACAGGAGCTTTGGGACCGCGCATGAGAAGGGCAGGCTTCAGTTGCGCTGGAAGTCCAGACCTTTGATCTCTGTGTCTGTTTGGACTCCTGTACGAAAGGAAATGAGTTTGTGATTGTTTCATTTGGCGTAATTTTTCTTGTAGGAGTTTGCATTGGAGATCTATTTTGTTGGAATATTATTTGTAGAATGCAACTATGCAAATGCTAGAATTATTTTAGATGTGTGGGCGATTATTCGGCTGGTGTCAACTTCATTACTATTCCAATTCCAAGCCTCATGATGATTTTTATTAAGCTATAGACTGAGCAACCAAAGGCCGTAGCTTCCCCGCTGCCTAAAAAAATGACGTGCTCATGCCGTGACGGACACGACCCTCGCTCCCTGAATCTCACCTCCCTTCTTACAACTGGCTATCTTCCTCAGCCACGACGACCGCGCCGCCTGACCCCTCCGCCTCCACATGCCTGCCACGACGAGGACAAGGTCGACCAGGCTGCTGCTGCGTGCGAGGACGTGCTTTCACGGTTATCAGCTGCCGTAGGTGAGCAGGGACGGACCCTGCCGCTCCTCCCTCAGCCCTTACCATCGCGCAGGGCGACCAGTTCCTCTCAACGGCGGTCAGCGGGCCGGTGCCCGGCGGAGACACTAGCTCGGTCAGCCTCTGCCTCCGCGAGATCCGCTGCCTTCCCCTTCCCTCTGTGTACTCACTGACGTGTGTTTCCGGTAAACAACAACTCTGTTTTTATTTTTTCTCTTCTGTTAGCAACTTCTTTACGCGTGGGCACTTGGGCAGCTAGAAAATTCAGCGAGCTTCTTTTTTTTTTTTTGCGAGGAAAAAATTCAGCTAGCTTGTACAAGAGCTCGTAGTCATTTTGATCACCTCAGCTCACAAGTCCTGGCTCTCTTTGCAGACCCATTCGGTTACTTCTTCCCAAGCAGGGTTCATCATGGAGGCACTGATTTCAGCAGTTGCAGGTGAACTTGTCAGCCGGTTCATCTCTTTCGTGGCACGGAACTTCTGCGATCGTAAGCTGAATGCGGATGACCATAGAAGGTTGGAGCAGGTCCTGCTGAGGATTCATACCATCGTCGAGGAAGCAGAGGGGAGGTGCATCACAAATCGAGGAATGCTGCTACAGCTGAAGATGCTTATCGAGGGCATGTACGAAGGGCACTACATCCTTGACAGGTTTAAGATTCAGTCTGCTGAAGAAGGCGAGGTGAGCCATCAGAATCAATCGTTTGTCATAACTGCTGCCAAGCGTCTTCGTTTTACTTCTGCTACCACAAAGAACACTCCAGTAGCTTTTAGTGCCGGGGGCACCGCAAGCCTGAAAGGTGTTCTTGGCAGTTTAGAAGCAAAGATTCAGGATATGAGGGAGTTCGTCATGCTACTTGGCAGCTGCCCACGCCTGCCTCGTCAGCCATACTGTACATATCTGTTCATGGATAAGTGCATGTTTGGTCGCCACGCCGAGAAAGAGCATGTCATCAATTTCTTGCTGTGCAATGATGATACTCAGGATGACTGCCCAAATCTTGGCATCCTTCCGATCATCGGTCCGCACCGAGTTGGGAAGAAAACCCTTGTGCAACATGCTTGCAAGGATGAGAGGGTATGCAGTTTGTTCTCCAAGATACTGTTCTTCAGAGGGGATGATCTAGAGAGCGGAGAATTCACGGCAAGTTTAGAGGCTGCCTCCGGGAAGAAGTGCTTGTTTGTTGTTGAGTTCAGTTGGAATGTGGATGAGGCAGCATGGGCAAACCTCAAATCCTGTTTTCAGAAGGTCGCGGGTCATGGAAGTAAAGTTCTTCTGATAGGAAGAACTCATGAAGTTGCTAAGTTCGGGACGGCAATGCCCATCTGGATGAAGAGTTTATCTCAAGAAGAGTACTGGTACTACTTCAAGGCACTTGCTTTCGGAAGCATGGATCCTGATGAGCATCCAAGACTTGCTTCTTTGGGCATGCAGCTGGCTACTGAACTAAAAGGTTCATTCCTGGGCGCAAATGTACTTGGTGAGATGTTAAGATCTAATCCTAACACTCAATTCTGGCATGCCATCTTGTCAAGCGTAAGAGCGCTGGTACAGGAACACATGTTTTCCCTTGGGGTACACCCTGAAGACCTCCTTGAGAGAAATGTTCCTGTTGGTTTCACTAATGTTTCCTTTCTGGGTGCCCAAAGTCAGGGATGCCTGGTGTATGATCTTAGGGAGGCTGACCCTGGACAAGAAGTGCTGCCATTGCCGACGTCACGAGAAGTGCTGACGGGTGTCAATGTTCCTGCTGAGGACAAGTTTGATGTGCTGGTATGGAAATCTCGCATCCCACCTTACTGCAGCTACATAGCTACCTATGAGAGACAGAAGGCGCCCCGGCGCATAGTTGGCAAGAAGAATCGTCTGTCTCTGAGAGAAATACCATCGTAGTTGTTCGCTGGCTAACATATTTCTCAGAAAGGTGCATGTTGCTAGCATCCTCAGGCATTTTCGTTCTTGATTGAGACTGTCTGCTGGTGTATGATCTCAAGGGAAGCCTAGGCATGTCCATAGCGAGCTGCCCAGATTATTAGATTAACATCAAAATGACAACAGATGGATGTGGATGGTTGGAATTTGAAGTTTTCTTGTGATGGAGTGCTTGATGTGCCAGCATGGAAGTCTCCGCGTCCCTCCTTTCGGCTGACAATATATTTACCTCCGTGAAGCCAAAGCTCAGGTCGTCAGGCGTATGAATAGAATCACCTGGTAGTTAGACATATGCCTAGGCATGATCTTGCTTGAAAAAGAAACAAATTGATGTAACTGCATTGTGAACTACTGTAGCGTATATCTGGCCTCTTAGGCTGCTCTCTTTTTGTTAGCATTTTGGATACCTAAAATACAGTCCAATGCCTTGTACCAAGAACGTGTTGCTTTATATTTAACCTCTCCTAACCTTACTGTTGTCTACTCTCTCTATCCCAAAAAAGAAGTCATTCCAGACTTGGACTAGGTGAAACTTAAATCTTTCTTTTAAGCTAAGTCTGACTGCATTTATAGAAAATAATATGTGAACATCCTGATCGGTATGAATCATCTAATCATGCCAACCGAATTAAAAGCACTTGTAGAAGATTAAAAGCAGGTGTAGATGCGACGTGGACGTGGTGTGGCGGTGGCTGTGACGTCAGACCCGCTTTTAAATTTATGCTGGGACTGGGAGATTGATAGTGGTTGATCATGTCAGCAACGAGTTGAAAATAAAGATGACATGTTTACCAAGAAAGTGGTGAGCAGTGGATGACCTTTTTAAATATGTGTATTGTTCCTTTGTTTAAAATTATAGACCACTTTAGCTTTGTACCAAGTCAAACTTCTCTCTAGTTTTCAAATAAATGCATCATCAAGATATTTCTTGAAGAATTAAATGAAATTGTTATGATGTTGTGTGTTGGTGCATTTTTCTATTATAAGATGGTTAAATTTGACTTAAGATAAAGCCAACGTGACACCGATAATTTGACTACCTTCATCCGAAAATACAAGTGCATAGACAAAATCCCTTAAGGCCCATTTGGATCCATAGAATTTTTGGAATTGAATTTATTGTATAAGAGTTGTGAAAGAAGAACTTAAGATTTCATAACTTTTAAAAGTTTACATATAAGTCTATCTTAAATTTATAGGGTGGCGGATGATAAATGAATTCCATAGATTTCTTCTTTTCCCAACTTAAGTAATATAGATTGTATTTAACGGATTTTATGTATTCTTCTTTCATAACTATAGTTTATACTACGAATTCAATTCCAAGAATTCAGGACATCCAAAAAGATCCTTACATTATTTGACAAAGGTAGTAACAAATTATTGTCTTAACTCATAATACCATGCTTCTAATTGGATTTAAATCCTAATCTGGACAATAAAACTAAAGCGCTTGGGAGGAACTATGTCATTTTGTATAATAGTAACGAAGAAAACAACCTCCTAACAATGTGTTACCTCAAAGCAGGGTCAAAAGTTTTAAAAATGTGCTATCTTAAAGCCTTAGATTGATGGTAGAGGTGTAAATCCACACCCCTAACAAGGGAGCTAGATTTAGTTCATAAACAGAGCATTACCGGTTGATGTGATATTTCTAAGGAAGTCCTTGAGTAACATTTTTTTAACGGATGGACTAGAGATAGTCCATGAACTAGTGCTCTTTCAGTCTCAATCTTATGTGTGCCCACATCACCATCCAAAAGATTTTCTTTTGTGGGCAGGTCTTGGTGACGTTGAATCTTAGTTCTCATCCAGTAGACAGAGATGATAACACATCAGCCCCAGCCTGCTGCTCCATTCATTTTTTTGCTAGCTCAGATAAAATTTCTTCATATAGACGTGTAAGCCTTGCACTATGCCTACAAAATTAATTCGTGCAAACTTATGTTCGGGCCCATCAGGGGTGTGACTACGACATTCACCTATAGGGTATATATGTAATCAGAATGGAAGGTGTAGTTTACATATATAGTTTTAGAAAAAAAATATTAACATTTACGAGTTCATATAAATAGACTATGGAGACATATTCCATAAGGAATTCAGTGGAGCTAATTTTGTCTTACATGCTAGATTTTTCTATAAATCTTAGAATGGAAGAAACAATAATTATTAGACTAAGCATGGTCCATCGGATTGACCATAGAACATCAACTTTTAATTTAAAAGTGTACCTGTCGGCATAGGTTCAAACAACAGAACTAATCCGAATTCATTCAAGTGTCGAATTCATATCATACTTGATATTCATGTTTTTTTTTCTTTCTGCTTGTAGACAGTTTACAATTAGATCATTTCAAATATATTATTGGGAAAAAAAAGAACACTAGTGCCAACGGAAACACAGAATCATATATACCATCACAACGTTTCCTTTAAAAATTGCAATAAGAGAAAAAGAATCACAAAGGAAAAAGAAAGCTCCTTGAAAAGTTTATCTTTACCGTTAACACCGATCATTCAAATTTCACTGCTCAAGAAGTCAAATATTTTAATTTTAACTAAGCATATATAAGAAATTATTATTTTATATGGACATAATAATGATAAATTATTGAATATATTTTATAATACTCTCTTAGTTAAACAATAGAAGTCATTTTCGCTTCCTAAGAAGTTATACTTTTAAACTTTCAACAATTATATATAAATAAAAAAGAATATTAATATTCATGTATAGTATATAATTAGTGTCATTAGATAGATCGTCGAATATACTTTCATAATAAACTTATTTAGAGATCAAAATATTGCAGGCATTTCCTATAAATTTAGTCAAAGTTGATAAAGTTTGACTTTTAAGCTTCCTAGTCCTTTTTTGGATAGAGAGTAAACTTATTTAGAGACATAAATATCGCTAATATTTTATATAAACCTAATCATATGAAAGAAATTTTTACCTATACAAAATCCTATACAACTTTTTTTTAGACCGAGAGAGTAGATCCTTTGCAAGCATTGGATGGGTAAAAGGAAGACATGACAAGCGACACATGCTTATTGGAGAATCGCATCACTTGCGGTTCTGGTGGACCCAGTCAGAGATTCATTACATATCCAACCAAGTTAATCCCTCACTCACATCATATCAACCTTTTTTTCCAAAGGGATTCCATTTTGCACTTGTATGGATATGGATTGGTTCAATCCGCATTTTAGACAGAAGCCACGAGGAAGGCCATCAGTCAAGTCAACATCGAGGGCATCTTGGTCTTTCTTGTTCACCCTGCACCTCATTCATCCATTATTGTTGTAAAATACTATTGTAACCACAAATTGATAACGACAGGAACACAAAGTCACAAGGAACTGTGCAAGGTTTTGGAGCCTTGTTTTATAGAAGATGGCTTTGGAAACATGTAGGAAAAATTCTAACCATCTTCGTAGCAATTTCATAGTCACTTTCAAAATTGTTGAAGTCCATGTATGTAATTGATTGGAGTAGACGAATAGACGACTTCTCTAAGAAAAAAAAGATGGATTATCCACTTATATAAAAATGTGCTTGAATTCAACAAACTACTCTGCTCCCTGCTGTTAGCTTACGTAGTCACAGGTCACTAGTGATTCATGGATTTCGATCTCTAATGGCTTTGTGACTAACTTTAACTACAATACATATGTGCCACATGAAAATACCTAATGGCGCACTTTTTGGGCCAGCAACGAAGTTGCGTGCCTTTTTTTCTCCACTCCACACCAACAGCAAGCAGACAAATGTTCCACATGTTCTCTGAATTCATGTGCACATTAGGTGGTAGTACAATCATCATGATAAACAAACAAATGGAAACCTTAAACATGTTTGCTACAACAATGGAAAACATAGAGAGATCTCAAAATCTTATTTTTATGACATTCAATCTAATAGTGTGATACTAGATGCGGTGGATTGTTCAAAATCCTTCTTGCTAGTCACACAGCACACCTATTCACTGCAAATAAATCTTTTTGACCGTAAATCTAAGTGTGCAGTATGAGTGTCTACTGTGGACCCAACTCCGCCCCACCCCAACAAAAAAAAAATACAATTCTAAGTTCTCGATAAGTGATATGATCAAGTTTATAAAAAACTATATTGACATTTATATCTGTAAATAGATTTATTATGAGAATAATTCGATTATATTTATTAGGAGGCTTGAGCATTTTTAACCCTATTTTAAAGCCCGTCTGTAATTTTGCCTTTATTTTTTAACTTTATAATTTTACCCCTATAATTCTTAAACGAAGGAAAATTTAGGACGACCTTGCCCTTGCGTTGGCGGCGGCGGCGGATGGCGGCGGTGGGCCTGAGGAGGGCGTCGGCGAGAGCTCGTCCCCGCCTCGCGACCCCGCGCCCGCGCCCGCTGACTCCGGCGGGAGCGGCTGCGGCGGCGGCCGCCGGGACATCTGCCGCGAGGTGTTCGAGCGCCTCGTCAGCGACGCCACGCGGCGGGGTCCCAGCTCCTCGCCCAGCTCGAGGCCCACTTCAATCGGCTCCCCATGAGGTGAGCCACTCGCAGACTCGCTAGTCTCGTCTCGTCTCCGCCACTCCAACCACTGCCCCCAGACCTCGGAAGCAGCTGCCTGCGCCCTCGAGTGGAACGATTTGGGATAGGAAAGGTTTCTCAAATGGTTTGGGGAATCCGGAATCCCTGGAGTTTGTGGCCGGATTCACGAAATCCGCGTCAGTTGGTATGCTTAGGGGCTCATCTCATATCACTTGGTACTACGATCGGTCTTGTTCAGCTCTGCTCGGTTGACTTTGAACGGGCGGTCTTCAGATTAAACTAAGTGCGAGCATTTGTTTATTTGACTTTGAACGGGTGTGCTCTGCTTCTTCGAGTCCGAGGGGCGTGCTTTAGTTGCAACATTTCTAGTATGTCTGCCATGGTAGTAGCAGTCTAGTAATTTGATTTTTGAATTGCCGTGGCTATAGTCTTGTAATTTGATATTTGGACTTGGATTAACTCAGAGATTGAACTGTTCTCGTCTGAGTTATGGGAGATCAGCAGTGCCATTTTGTTTATTTGACACTGATGGGTGTGTTCCATACTCCCACTCCCAGGAAGAATATTTGGTTCCTTGGAAGCCTTCTTGTTACACCTTATTTTACATTTTAGTCTTGTAAATTAATGTCTAAAATTCACTCATTAGGGTCATCTATTATTTCATTGGTACCTCCAATACTTCAATTAATGTTATTCTTCTACTTCATTACCGTGTAGCTACAAGCTGGATGTGAATATTGACAAAGCAGAGGACGTGTTATTCCATCAGAAAGTTTTGGCAGAAGCAAAGGATCCTGATAGGCGCCCAGCGTTCGCTGTCCGTTTCCTCAGGGTAACTATTTTTTTTTCTTTCTGCATTATGTCTCCTATTGGCTGGATTTTGTTTACGCTCAGCAAGCAGTTAAGGTCTCTGTAAAATTCTGGGTATTGAGGAAACTGTCATTAGAAGTCACAGGAACAAACTAGTACTAGACATCTTTCTTTTTTCTTCCCAACAGTTTTCCTTGAAAGCAATTTACCTGTGTATCATAGCACAATAACCATTTTATGTAACAGTAAATCAATTATGTCAAATGACTTATTCTTTTTTATTAATTGATGCCTGTTTATATCTGGTATCACCAGCACAAAGTAGAGTTAATTATTGACATTAAAACTTTGATCAAAGCTTGAAGAGCTAAATGTGGACGAGACAACTAATTCTGATGCACATGAAGAAGGGGCTGATGTTGGTGAAGCTCTTTCTACCAGGTACTCATGCACAGTGCTAGTGTGGTGCTTTTTGTAGTTTTGACTCTCGAGTGACCGTGACGGACAAGTTATGTGCTGTTTCGAACCCAACATTTACTTCCAGACTGTTTGAAGATACAACCTATTGTTAGATTATGATCTGAGATATACAGTGTAGCAGCAGAACATGCATAACAGAGGGAAAAAAATATTCACAAATTAAACAAAATGGTAACTGTTGGTTGCTTTCCATAGTTTCCTTGGATTTGTTAAGTAATGTACTTGATGTTCCAGACTAATTGTAGAAATATGCTATTGATCTCACTATTTTGCTAGTGACTTACTGAAGTTAGAAGTGTTATTAGACGTTAAGATCATGAAACCAACAGTTAACCGAACCATAGTTACTTAATGCAGCTCTGGATTTATTTTACCACATGCCACATAACTGCATATGCTTTGTTTGCCTCCTTTTATATATCGTGCTATATGTGAAATCATAGTGCTCCATGAGAAACCAATTCATTTTTTTTAGCTTAGTTATTTTTGCTCTCTAATTGGGCTGATGCTTAGCATGTTAACAGATTAAGGTATATACATAAATGCAATTTTAATATATTATTGTTTCATAGGCGCAGTGCAACAGTAAAATGGTACACTACAGAGGTGCATCACCTCACAGTTAACTCTTATCAAATTTAGAAACTGCTTTTACTTGCACTAGTTCACGTTCACACCATGCACCCATACTCTTATCTAATAAATTCCCAGTGCTCAAGCCTCTTATGATTGGACTAACCTTCTCTCTGGTTATCTGCATATTTCACAGGTCAAAGAAATCATACACACACATTCATGAGATTCTATTCTCCACTAAGGACAAACCCAAGCTCCTGAGTCAGGTCAGTAATACTGCAGTTATGAATGGAAACCTAAAGCATCTTAATTATTTACTACTGTTCCAAATTATAAGATGTTTTAACTTTTCTAGATACATTGCTTTTACTATGTATCTAGATTAGTGTATATCTAAGTGCATAGCAAAAGCTATTATCTAGAAAAGTCAAAACATATTATAATTTGGGATAGATGAGCTTGCCTATGCCTTTAATGACATTGGCTGTCTCTTATTTATCTTATGTATCAATGCTAGCAATGATTGTTACTTTGTGCGCCTTTTGATTTCCTGGGAACCATGACGTATGTAACCATGTTTATCTTCTTGTTCTGACAGCTGTCTGCTTTGCTTTCTGACATTGGACTGAACATCAGGGAGGCACATGTGTTCTCAACAACCGATGGTTATTCTCTTGATGTTTTTGTTGTCGACGGTTGGCCCATTGAGGTAATTTTAGTGTCTTATTATATTATGTGTCGAATTGCTTAGATGACAAAATTATAGTGCTGATGCATACTGATATCTTGTAACCTTTTACTTGATATTTTCTTTTGAACTAATGTTCTTGTAGTTATTTAGGAAACGGATAAGATTTAGGTTAATGCCGTTATGTGATGACTACTTTACTCTATTGACATGGCAATCAAATGGATGAGTTGTCTTGCTTGACCTTGAATGAGCGTGATGTCCTTATTGGGATGCATAGAGAAAAATTTGATCCTATTCTATGTGAACAACAATGATATATCACTACAATGTTTATCGTTTGAAAAGAGCATTGTTGTCCTATTTCTATATGAACATTTTTTTGTCACTGCTCAAGATGATAATTCAGCTTCATGTGAGCAGGAAACTGATGGTTTGCATAAGGCACTAGAAGCATCAATTTTGAGAAATGAGGTATGCTGCATAATCCATTCACAGCTTTACGACATTCTTGCTGTTCAATTGGGATATATTCAATATGTACTGATCCTGTGATCCAATATCCTCAAGCTAATATCATATTTCTGGATCTTTGTATAATAACTAAGGGTTCATGGTCTGGCTCCGAATCCTCAGCTTCCGAAAGATCACTGTCATTCCTAGCACAGGATAGTGAATCAGATATTGACACAAGACTTTTGAAGATTGTAAAGAAGGTTGCTTCAGGATCTTGTGGGGACATGTGAGTCATTGTTACGCTTCTGAGTTTAGTGGCAGATTTGTCATATCTAGTAGTGTCTTCTTCATATGATGCATGTGTTCTTGTGTGAAGGTTTTTTGGGACCTACAATGGTGAGGAGGTTGCTGTTAAAAGTTCTTAATCCTGAGAATTTGAACCAAAGTGCATGGAGTGAATTTAAGCAAGAAATCTTCATGTTAAGATATTTCACATTTCTCTGAATAATCTGTGTATCATTGTTTTTTCTTTTTTGGATAACATAAAGGTTATCATTGTTGTGTGTACTCTTAAACTTGTACACCTAATTATGGTGTGCTCAGAAATTGATCTCTAAAAATCGGCATAAGTAGGCATGCTTTTACCTCCACCAGCTTGTCTGTTGCAAGCACAAACAAATATAGCCTTCACCTTCCGCACTTCTTTTCAGGGAAGTTGATCATCCGAATATTGTCCGCTTCATTGGTTCATGCACAAAGCCACCTCAGTTTTACATAATTACAGGTGAGGCTTCATGCAAGCAGACGCTAAATTTTAGAAAGCATAAGAACTGAATTTTCTTTTGCATCAATAGTCAGACTTCCAAGTATTCAGTACCATGACTTAAAGTAAGAAGAAGCTACTGTTGGAATACCATATCCTTGCCTTGGGAAATTGTATTTTTCCTCTGAAATGGAGATCATGTTATTATTTGCCCCTTTGAAGTATATATATGTCTTAGAGAGTTCATTTGGGGTAGTAACTTTAATATCTGTTTTTTTTGCCTTGCAGAGTGCATGTCTAGAGGAAGTCTGTTTGATTTCTTGCACAATGAGCATAATGTGTTGGATCTCTCAACACTTCTGAAGTTCACACTAGATGTATGCCGAGGGATGTCCTACTTGCATCAGAAAGGCATTATCCACAGAGATTTAAAGTCTGCCAACCTTTTATTGGATAAAGATCATGTATGTATCCAATCATTATTAAGTTCTTTCATTGGAGCTAAGTATTTTGCAGGCAGTGGCTGTCGAAAATATTTGTGGGCACGGATTATATTTTTCGCTTCTTTGCTCATATTATGGTCATGAATATGCATTTAAAAGTACTAAATATGTCAAGACAATTCATTTTATTCTCATTTCTCCAGGTTGTTAAAGTAGCAGATTTTGGTCTAGCTCGTTTTCAGGATGGAGGGGGTGCTATGACTGCTGAAACTGGGACATATAGATGGATGGCACCTGAGGTATTAGCCACTGGAACAATTTTTCTTCTGTTAAATCTAGCCAAAGCTCAAAATACAATTTCTAATGTTTTACTTTTATCTGCCTTAATATTTCCAACTGGACTTATAATATGTTTGAAAGGGTATTCACAGTGAATATTTTTACTACCAATTGTATACACATGGATCTAATAGTTGTTTAGAAAATTGTCATATTCATATATTTCCAACTATTGATATGGAAAAGAAATGGAAATCCTTTAATCACTTCCATTTTCATGTGTAGATTATAAATCATCAGCCCTATGACAACAAAGCAGACGTCTACAGTTTTGCTCTTGTACTTTGGGAGCTCATGACATCCAAGGTTTCTATTCTATCTCATGGGATTTTTGCAGGCTTGCAGCTTATTCCAACCAAAAAAATTGAACAAAATTATCAGTTATCGTTACCTGTGCTTTTGCCTTTAAAAATGTTGTTTTCCAATTTTCCAGATTCCATATAATACCATGAGCCCCCTCCAAGCAGCTGTTGGTGTGAGGCAGGTTGGTTCTTACAATCTTGTGTAGCATATTTTTTTCTGTTCATACACTTCCCCACTTTCAGAAGTTACTCTACTTGAAGGGGGAACAAGAGTTTAATTCCCTATTTGATTTCAATGTAGCCACGAGCAGCTGTTTGAGAAAATATACAGTTGCTAGAAACAGTATTTTTTTGAGATGTGTCAATGTTAAATATTATACTGACTGTACCAGGGATTGCGGCCACAAGTTCCAGAAAATGCGCATCCTAGGCTCATAAACTTGATGCAGAGATGTTGGGAAGCCATCCCGCCTGATCGCCCTTCATTTGCAGAGATCATTCCTGAGCTAGAGGATATCCAGGCACAAGCACAGGTATCACCACAAAGCCCTCACAGTCAATTTCAAATGTATCCTACTCTTGTTGGTTCTGAGAACATGCCGTGCCTCACTGCTGTTAGCCTGTTACAGAGAACATCAGGGGAGACGAGCCAGAAACAGAAGGACGACAACCCAGGCAGTAGTAAAGATTGATTGACCGTCAGCATGTACATGTTGACAACTTCTCTCATCTGATCACTAACAGCTGAGAAAGAGTTTTGATGCCAGAGAAAATAAAATAGCGAATCGTTTCTAGGTTTTGCCTCCAACTCTTGAGGCTCTTGGTATTATCCTTGCTTCACACTCTTAGGTCGGTCCCATTTTTCTTGCATAAGAGTAATATCTTTGAATTGCGGCTTGATATATGTGAATATTCGAATGAGAATTACTGCTGCTTGTTTCGCAAAAAAAAAAAAGAGAATTACTGCTGCTTGTCATGCAAAATTGCATGTTTGTCGGGGCTTGTGAGTTTGCATATTGAGGTTTTCATGATTATGTCAGGTGTTATGGATGCCTGTAGGTGACTCACTGGTTCTGGAAGCGAGGTGCCTCCATGCTCAGGTTCTCCTGACTTCCTGCAAGAAAAATGCGGTGCTATGCGCATCGGTGTTTACAGCAGTAGTTTTGTAACTCCTCTGGATTGGAGTTGCCTCGATCTCGACGTGCACAGGAGCCTCAGAAGATGTCGAAACCTGACGACGATGAGTTCGTATCATATGATGTTCTCCGTCGTCATTTTCTCAATCAGAAAAGAAAATGGGATTGCGCAAGAGATTGTACCGAGGACAGAGATTGTCTCTAGTTTTGTTAGAGCGTGTGCCTCCTAGTGTCCGTCAGTCGCACAATTTTGTATTAGTGATAAGGACAAAATGGAATCCTGTCGTGCTGGCTATTTCGGATTGGTAGGAAATTGGAAACTCCACCAGGAGCCGGTGTTAGATTCGCAGCAGGCCAGGAGCATCATCTTCTTGAAATAGTGTTCACTGTTCAGCCTAAGGAGGGGCCAGGCTAAGATGTTTTCAGGGGTGCTCGCTCGCCAGCATGGGAGAACAGAACACAAGCATTGTTAGCAACAATCACTTTGGACTAATTACTTGGTAAACATTTTTCTATGATTGTTAGCATGAGTATTATACAATACAATGACTCGATTTTCTAGACCCAATCTTCGGGTACTGCGATTCAAATTGGCGATCAACTACATTTTTCTTTGAATCAAGTTGTTAACATCGGTGCTAACATCAAAGTAGCCATCAGCATAACGGCAGGAATGACGTGTAGATGTGTAATCTCCCTAGCAAATCAATACTATACAAGTATATAAAAACATCATCAAGTGCTCCCGTGCTCCTCAGGCCTCAGCAGGTGGTCTTGTGTTCTCCACACGCCTCCGCGTCCGAGCGTGTGGTGCCGCAAGCGTTTTGCTGCGTCCCATTGTTCCTTCCATCCATCCAATACGTACACACTGCCGTCCAGTCTGCCGCCAGCCCCGGGGGCCATCGGCCATGGCCACCACCGTTGGCAACGACGACGTCAACTTAAGCTCACCGTCGTTGTTCTCGGCCCGGGCACCGCCACCGAAGTTTCTTCTGTTATAAGTGCATTTCGTCGGATCGACTAGGTAGATCAAGTCGGGGTGGTTCATAGTGAAGTGTAGTAATCATTCAACGTAGACACTCTAGTGGGGAACAGAGAGGTAGAGAGGGAGATGAGAGGATCAAACGGAGGCCCTCGGAGGTGTTCGCAGAGGGAGCAGAGGAGGATCCGGCCATCGCGTGTTCGTTGATGCAGTCTGCACGCGGGCAACGATGGTCGGTGTAGAGGTTGAGAAGGTGCGGACGTCGAGGCGGGGTGATGGCTCCTAGTGGTGCTTCCCGCCGCTGGCAGCACACCCTCTCGATCGGACTAGGGTTAGGACAGTGGGGTGGCGGCTGTGAGTTGAACCTCGTCGTCTGTGTCCTGGCCCTACCTCCTATGTATGGTGCTGTGCGATGGGGGCCCACCAGCCGTGTCATTGGACTGGGCGTCCCTAGTCAGGATGTGAGTCAAGGCCCAATTAGGCCGTTGGGCCTAATCGGTGGGAGATTAATTCTAACATTCTCCCCCTTGATCTCTCAACATTCTCATCATTCTCTAAATTCTTACTTCAACCTTTCAATTTTAATATTTCTTACTTCTGTCCCATTCCATTATAGATCAGTGCATAGAGCATGTTCCATCGTCACGGTCAAATGCCGATAGATTTAACAACTATAATACACCTCTCTGTTTTAAAATTGATTCTTTATTTATTCTGGGCCCTTATTGTCCGGAAACCATAGACTATACCATAAACCTATATCGACTGTGTGTTCTGTGTACACACTGGGTGGTAAGTCTTTAGTAAGCGGATCCATAAGTACTTCTTATCACATAGATGTTCAATACTTCTAGTATGATTCCGGACTTTCTCCTTTACAACGAATGCACTCATGTCAATGTGTTTGGCAGCACACTTGACCCGTTGTCATAGGAGTAAAAATACTTAAATGGCTATTGCTGTTGTCAACCATTATCAATTCCAGGTATAGGTTCTCTTAACCATTTTGCCTGTCCTCTAAGCCTCATAATATGCCATAGCATAACTTTGCATCATTCATGATATCATAATTATTTCTTTGAAGCTTTTCCACAATAAAGCTTCAACAACGAGTATTAGTGATTGTGGATTTCACTACACATCTCACTGAACTTTCATTCTTTGTACCCACAACTATTTGAGAGTACTTGATCTCATTTAACATGAGACTATAAATCCTTTCAAGACATTCTTTATTTCATTCCAGTGATCTATGTCTGGATTGGACTCCTGCCTAAACATCCCGGATATATCAACTATGTCAGGGTAAGTTTCTTATTTAATTCATCAAGCTTCCAACAGCTGAAGCATATAGGACGTCCATTTTTATCAATCTCATTTTAGTTCTTTAAAACATTTAAAATTCCAAAATTTATTACCCTTGACTATAAGAACAGGCATAGGTTTTCTTTGTAAGCATACTCTATTTCTTCAAAATCTTTTCTAAGTATGCCTTTATGATAGTTCTAATACCCCTCTTCTCTTTCAATCGATGAGTTTCAACTCGAGTGATTCTTCATGGAGATTCTTCTTGTTAAAAACTTGAGGACAAAACTTCTTTTTCTCTATCAGTAGATTAACATCACTACTAGTAAGCAAGATGTCATCAACATATAGAATTAGAAAATGAATTTCTCATTCATAAACTTTGCATAAATGCAATTGTCCTCTATATTCTCTTTAAAACCCAAATCTTTCTTTTGATTCATCAACTTTAAATTCTATTTTCTAGAGACTTGCTCTAATCCTCAAAAGATTTCTTTAAGCAACATCCCTTATGTTCTTTTCCATCCATGACAAAAAGCCTCAGGTTATGCCATGCAAATTATTCACATAAATCCTCATTAAGGAATGTCATCTTTACATCTATCCGATTGTAACTTTAAATCGTAATGTGCCACTAATATTCATTGTAATTGATTCATTCTCTTTGTGTAAATCTTTCATCACAAGTTGCGCTATATATCTTTCTTCGTTCCCTCCAGAGCCACATTACGTCTTGTAGACCCATTACAGCCTACTGTTTTGGCTCCATTAGGAATTTCTTCTAAATCTCGAACATCATTGGTATTTATCGATTTCATTTCATCTACCTTTGTTTCTTGCCATTTGGATGAGTGAACGTCTCTCATGGCTTCTACAAAAGAGATGGGATCATCTTTCATTTGAATTTCTTTATCAACAATGACTTCATAGTCACGAAAACAATTATTTTTCTCATTCTTTGAGACCTACTAGAACCTCGTGGCACTTCTTTCATATGGGGCTGTTATTGCTCTTCATTGCCAAGAGGCAAATATCGCAAGATCCTTATTTACTTATTCGTCTTCATAAAGAGCAAACAACAGGTGTTGTATATGTCATACAACATCAACAGGGATTGAGCAATTTATTGCTTTCAAACATAGTAGTGGGCATTCAATCCCACTTCTATTCAATTCTTTAGGTATCTACATATCATGCTCCCCCAGATTATTCCATCCTTTGTAAGGATGGTGTATCTTCAAATTTCTTATTTAGGTTTAATCTGTTATAACTTCTTACGACGCTTTGAGCACCGTTTTAGTATCTCTTACTATGCTATCTTCCTATTGGAATCTAGCTATTTCTTTACTTAGGGGTATTATTATTGTGACTGTTGTACTCCCTCAACGATCACATTCATCTTTTATAGATCACTCTTCTTCATATCATATTCATATTCATATCACATTTATCTCTTGTTCATAATGTACATCATGCATCACATTGTCAAAAATATAGGGGAGTATCTTTCTTGATTTTCTATTTCTTTCTTGATCTCACAAATAATCTCCCCTCGAAATGTGGCAAGAACGTTTCTGTCATAATTTCAAAACAATTCAAAATTCTTATAAATGAGGAAACTTTCATTACTTACTTCATCCACATGACTATATCATGCAAGACAAAAGTTGTTTCTTAAATCTTATGAGAGTACACTTTTCTCATTTTATTCCATAATTTCAACAGAGTTCTTCAAAATTTCTTGCAAGTCTTACTTGCATATCATTCTTGTCTTTTGGTTCATTTTCAATTCTATCTTCTCCCGCCATGAAGGATTCTTCCCTATAAGGGACACAAGTGCCAAAATTGGCTCTTTGAATATTCAATCATCAAATTCAGAAATCAATTCAAATGCTCTTTAATACACATGATTAATCCAACGTTGGTCAAATTAGATATGCATATTAAATTAGATCTCTTGTCATGATGAATGAGGCTCAAAATAAATTCTTTTCATAAAGGGTACATGAAAGAGATTTCTTAAACAAGACCCTCAATGACATATTTCTTTCTTTTGGATCAATATCCTATAATTCTTTCTTTGAAGCCATTCTTTAAGGAGAACAAAGTTCCACATGTAATGGCCTTTCTTTTCATGCAAAACTTATACTTCCATCTTCTGGGTCATATGTACCCAGATCATTCTCTTTTCTGCCTTCAAAAGGCAGTAAGTTCTTTATCTGAAAAATATTCAACAATAATCATCAATAATGCTCATTAAACTTTAAAATCTTTATGTTCTATTCTATATCACCGTTGGGTAGAAATAGAATAAAACAATATTCTTCTATATTAATTCCACATCACCGTTGGGCAGAAATAGAATCAACATATGAAATTCAATTATCTTAGTAAAACATATCTCCTCAAAATTAAATTCTCCCATTGGTTCGAATTTAATTAGAGGATGATCATTATTGTTGCAGCGAAAACACAAAAATAAATTCTTTTTATTTCATGAGCATTTCTTTGTCTTTCAATTCTTTCTAAAAAATTGGTCATTGTGATACAAAATTTATCAGAGATTCAAACTTCAAATTCAAACTTATAATATTTTTTCTTTCATATTCTAAATCACCGTTGGGCAGAAATAGAATAAAACATCATTCTTCTACATCAATTCTAAATCACCGTTGGGCAGAAATAGAATCAATGCATATAAATTGTAAAACATATCATGATATTGCTATTAAACAACTTTGCTCAGAAAATAACAATACCATAATTCACTGAATTCTATTAACTTTTCTTCAAATTAAATTCTCTCATTGGTTCGAATTCAGTTAGAAGAATCATCATCATTGCAGCGGAAACATGAAAAAATGTCTTTCTAGTTCATTAGCATTTCTTGATCATTGCCATTTCTTCAAGATTCTTTGAAGATCTGAACTTCAAAATTCAAAACTCATAAATGAACTTACAATATTGTTATCATCAACGTTGGTCAGAAAATAACAGTATCATAATTTCTCTAAACATAAAACTGACTATTTCTCTAATTAAAATATTCCTGTTGGTTCCAACTTTAGTTGGAGAATGAACTTTTTCATCATTCACTGAATAACTTCAACTGCTCTCCAAATTAAATTTTGCCATTGGTTCGAATTTAATGAGAAGGCAATAATTCTTTTCTTTGCAGCGGAAAATATGAATAATTCTATTCATAATATTAATATTCAGAAGTATTTATATGTACTTTTTCTTGTCTCTGAAAATTTTATACCGTTGGTTTAAAATTTTCTAGAAAATTTAAACATCAATTCATCAAGTTTTCAATTCTTCAACAAATATATCAAAATTGGCTTCTAAAAATGATGAAATAAATTCATCATAATTCTATTTTTCCAGACAAAAGTTCCAATTCATTACGTTCTCTGGACAAAATTATCGTTGGAGAAAATTTGCACAGAAAGAAAAATCTTGTCAAAATTTGATTCAAATTCATTTAAGATTCATTTTAAATCAATTTCTAGAAATGCATAAGCTTCACTATTCATTCAGGGCCAAAAATCCATCTTTTCGGCCAGTTGGCCGAGGCGGCCCAGCAACGGCGGCTCAAAAACATCGGCCCAGCGTTGTCGGCCCATCAAAGCCTTTTTTTATTATCGATTCTGAAAATTCAAAAATTTATTCGAAAAAGTCATTGTTCCTCAATGGGCCAAGTCTGACCATTCAGTCCTTCAGCCATTTCGGCCCACGACGGCGGTGGCAGCAAACCCGCCTGGGCCGAATTCATCCCGATGGTGTCGGTGCATCACGACCGTCCGTGGTGATCCGACGGCGTAGCGTTGATTCACGAGATCAAAACCGTAGTCGCCGCGCTGGACACCAAAACCCTAATTCATTCTTCTCCTTCTCTTCTCTCTCTCTTGTTTCTTACTGCGGAGCAGCAGGACAATGGCGCACCCACGGCGGTCTGCGTCGTGTTTGGAGAAGAAGGGGCTGCGCCGCCGCTGGCCCCCTCGCCAGCGAGCGTGCTCGCCTTTGGCTGAGCGTGCCACCGTCGAGTGGCCTCGCGGGTGGTGCTCGTTCGCCCGAGGTGGACCTCGCTGGTGTTGACTCCGTTGGTTGCCTTCGGTCGGCAGCATCAACGGCAGAGAATCCAGGTAAATCTTCTTACCGACGGTTGGGTTCGAATTTAGGGTTTCAGGGTTTGGGTTCTAGGGTTTGTGTGTTTCGGGTTCAACAGGGTATCCCTTTCTTCCTCACCCACCCGATCCGTTGGGATCAATGTGATTCATGTGGGTTAAAGTTAGGGTTTCATTTTGTGTTCTTGTCTGATCCGGGATCGGGTTCTAGAATTAGGGTTTCAGACTGGGATGCCAAAGGTTCTTTCTGATCCGTTTGGATCGGTTGCTTCTTTGTTCGAGTTCGTTGGGCTTAGGGTTAGGGTTCATAGATCAGTTCGGTTCTTGATGTTCTTCTGAACTCTTCCCTTCCCCTCTCCCCGATCCATACTGGATCGGTTTTCTTGTCCCAAAACCGAGATCTAGACCTAGGTTTGCTCCGATACCATTGTTATAAGTGCATTTCGTCGGATTGACTAGGTAGATCAAGTCGGGGTGGTTCATAGTGAAGTGTAGTAATCACTCAACCTAGACACTCTACTGGGGAACAGAGAGGTAGAGAGGGAGATGAGAGGATCATACCGAGGCCCTCGGAGGTGTTCACAGAGGGAGCAGAGGAGGATCCGGCCATCGCGTGTTCGTTGATGCAGTCTGCACGCGGGCAACGATGGTCAGTGTAGAGGTTGAGCGGGTGCAGATGTCAAGGCTGCGATGATGGCTTCTGGTGGTGCTTCCCGCCGCTGGCAGCACACCCTCTCGATCGGACTAGGGTTAGGACAGTGGGTGGTGGCTGTGAGTTGAACCTCGTCATCTGTGCCCTGGCCCCCACCTCCTATTTATGGTGCTGTGCGACGGGGGCCCACCAGCCATGTCATTGGGCTGGGCGTCCCCAGTCAGGACGCGAGTGAAGGCCCAATTAGGCCGTTGGGCCTAATCGGTGGCAGATCAATTCTAACTTCTTTGACAACCAAGCCTCCGCCGCCGCCGTCGGCGCGGCAGCACGTGCAGTGCCTGCGCGTCGCGGTGCTGGACGCGAGCACGGGCTGGTGTCGACGGCGGCGCTCATGCTAGGCGTGGGCGCCGCGCGTCCGGGTGACGACGACGTGGATGACCTGCACGGCGGCGTCCTCGCGGGGCTCGCGGGCCTCGTCGCCGGTGCCTGCAGCATGGCCATCGGTGAGTACGTGTTCGTGCACACACAGCTGGACGTCGAGCTTGCCGAGCTTAAGCGCGCGGCCGCCGTGGACGAGGAGTCGGCGACGGAGGGTGACGAGGGAGCACCACCGGACGGGTCAGCAACTGCGAGCCTATCGAGCCCGGGCCAGGCGGCTGCAGCCTCGGCGGTGTCATTCGTGGCCGGGGCGGCGGTCCCGCTCCTCGCGGCATGGTTCGTCACCGGGTACAGGGCGTGGGTGGCGGTGGTCATGGCGACGGCGACCGCCACGCTGGCGGTCTTCGGCTAGCTCGGGGCCGTGCTGGGCCGGTCACCCGGTGGACGGGCCGGGCTGAGAGCCGTGGTAGGCGGCCTGGTGGCCATGGGGATCACGTATGGACTCATGAAGCTGCCCAGGATCCATGGAGTTTGATGGGCCGGAAATACCGGTGGATCCATGCTGGGGCCGCACAGCGGAACGGATACAAGACATCTCATTTCACTGATTCTCATTCCACTGATTTTACTGACAGAAAGCACCCTAATAGTCAATGTTCGCCACCACTGCCGTGCTGCGCTTGCCGCTACCGGGCAAGCTAGCATGCTTCCCAACGTCCACATTTGTAAAATCCGTGAATGTCCATATTATTTTACGTGTTTGTGATCTTAACTAAGCAGGTTTAATTTATTTATAGGACGTACTTTATTATATATTTACAAATAGTGTAGATCTAAGCGGTGGAGGATCTAGAAAACATAAGCCAAGATAGGCTTATCTTATAATCTTTCATCCTTAACTTCTTCTTCCAAACTTGAATAAGTGCAAATTTGTAGGAGGGTCGTAGAAAGGGATCTATGGTCCGAGCGGCAAAGGCGGGACCGTTGGGGCTTGAGCCCACCCCGCCAAATTTGTAGGAGGGTCTTAGAAAGGGATCTATGGTCCGAGCGGCAAATGCGGGGCCCTGGGGGCTTGAGCCCACCCCGCCTCGGTGTTGGATCCGCCTCCGTATTCTATAATTTGGAGTGGATAGAGTAGAGTCTATATTGATACAACCTTTGCATTCATTATGATTACAATCTCACTTAGAAAACATGTGACCGGTAGTGCCTCTACCGTGATGAAAGCTGTTCGCATGTATGTTCATATTTCTACTAGTGAGTACTAACTCTGTCCCAAAAAAGAAAACAACTATGGGTTACGTGTCCATGTACAGTAGTTTACATTTGACTTAAGTTTCTAGTGAATGATAATCATATCTATGGCTCCAAACTAATTTATATAAAAAATAAATTTGTAATTAATCTAATGATGCTTATTTCATATTATTAATAATAGTAATAATTTTGTATCTATCATTGGACAAACTTAAGATACTGAAACGTGGTACTGTGCTACAATTGCATTCTTCCTGAGACGGAGGTAGCAGAAGATACTAGAAGTCATGCTAAAGTTTTATCTAGAACAATTGATTGCTATCTTGTATGTGCCAATAACGAAAAGTAGTAGAGTAACTGATCCTTAATTCCAGTGCATAAATTTGGCAAAGTTTAGTTACCGCCAAACATTCTTAGTAGAAAACTTGGATTGTATTAAGAATTTTGCAAAACCTTAGAAAACTAAATATTACTTGCGACTATTGTTATTAGAGAACATATATAGGATACACTCATAATTGATAAATTTACTGAAAGTGTGAAATACAACTATACAACATCTATTATATATTCAAAATGAATCACAATGCCTCACAGGGGAGAACTTGCCTTTAAATATATTAGGGGTCTTATTAGAAACCATGGCGGTTTAGAGCACATTATTTTCTTTGAAAGTACCAACTATAACCCTGCAATATAAGTTTAGCTGGATTGAAAAAAAAAACATTGAGAAACTACATGAAGAGCCATTATGGCAAACTTTTGTATGTGAGGATAATCTTGTACTTCGTTATTTTTTGGTGCCTGCTTTTCCATTGTAAGTTTACATCACCATCTTGTCTTTGGGTCAACTTTTATATGAGTGTACATTTTATCCCGTTTTACTTATAATTTTTTGTCCAATAGGCAGTCCAGCGCTCTCTAAGGTTGGAGATACAAAAACCTACCAAAAAAGTCCTACCAACAAAACATTAGAAGCTGAAGCTTTTGTGCTGAGGAACAACACATCTGTACCTGAGGCAAAATTTACAGTCAAATTCTGTATTAGATATATGTGTGGCGATCATCACTGCTATTGCTGTGAGAACAAAACGCCAATTCGTTGCTACATTATAATGGATGCTTGTAAGCTTATGTGCCCTGCATGCAACCCAAAGTGCCCACCATTGCCACAATCTTAAACAGGGACGATGGAGGCGCTACAGGATTCGGTTTCTTTGCAGAGTGCAGGCCGTACTCGGCAAAGCCTGCTTTGCACTCGGAAAAGGTTTTGCCGAGTGCAGCACTTGGCAAAGGGCACCCGGCAAAGAATTCATCGGCAAAGAATTCTTTGCCGAGTGCCAAGTGTCGGGCACTCTGCAAAGCCTTTGCTGAGTGTCACATCAGCACTCGACAAAATTAACGTCCACCGTCACTTGACGGCTTCTTTGCCGAGTGCTTACGTGGCAGGCACTCGGCAAAGAGTTCTTATTTTTTTTAAAAAATAAGCTTTGCCGAGTGCTGCCGTGACAGGCACTCGGTAAAGATTTTTTTAAAAAAAATAAGCTTTGCCAAGTGCTGGCACTCGGCAAACCAATGGTCATTTTGCCAAGTGCCGTGCCAGCACTCGGCAAAGCTGGTTTTCTAGGAAAAATTTACCCAGTTTGCACTCAGCAAAGCTGGGTAAATTTTTTTCTATTTTTTCTATTTTTTTACATTTCATCCATGCAATATCACATATATTGAGCACAAAACCATACAATAACACATATATCACATTCCATCCTCAATTTCATCCATAACAAATCAATACAAATCCATACATAAGTTCATCCATCCAAAAGCGAAACAATTTCATCCATAAGTCCATGAACATGACAGGTCCAAAAATGAAACGACAGCTACCTACTGTGACCTGGCGTCCCCATGGCTCCCAGAGTGTGAGGAGCCCCCACCTTGCCACGGAGTCCACCCTTGCTGCTGTGTTGCGTAGTACGTCCACCCGGGCGGCGGAAGAGGGCCGCTTGCCCACCCGGAGTGCCCCTGCTGTGTAGGCGGAGGAGGAACGCCACCTGGCCACGTGTACTGTGGAGTCGGGCCAACCGGCCACACGTGCTGTGGAGAAGGGCCACCTGAAGGAGTCAGGTTCGAACCCGTCGACTGTGTCTGTACAAAGGAGAGGCGATCTCATTAATACCTGCAGGATGGCCGCATAAGCTAAAGCAATAAACAACCATGTATACTCATCAGAGTCCCTATAGGACTAGGAGGAGGGGGTGGAGCGAACAGCGAGGTAGGCAACGGAGGCAGGACCAAACCCAGGATCTGAAGGCCCTGGAAGAAGGTCGCCACGTCGTGCATCTGACGTGCCGAGTGCTGCTGGACAGCCTCCAGCTGACGCACCGACTGCCGCTGGACAGCCTCCAGCTGCCGCTGATGGGCCTCCACGGAAAAATTCATGTACCTGTAGTTCAAATTTGGAGTAGTCGAAAAAATTTAACGAAACAAAAATAATTAAGAAAATATAGCAAAAAAATCAAAATTGTCCAACTTTTGAAATTGAGATGTAATTACTGTAGCAAGATCTCATAAAAAATTGGGACGAAAAAAATAAAAAAAATATTAATTTGCCGAGTGCCACAAGGCGAGCCGGCCTGGCAGCACATGAGCCTGCCACGTGGCAGCTCTTTGCCGAGTGCCTGACGGCGGGTACTCGGCAAAGTTGACGGCCATGGATGCCGTTTGGCCCTGGCACTCTTTGCCGAGTAACCAGGTTTACCGAGCGCCGGGCACTCGGCAAAGAACTTATTTTTCGAGTGCCGGACTTTGCCGAGCGTGAGGCACTCGGCAAAGAGTACTTTGCCGAGTGCTGTGTCTGACACTCGGCAAAGTGGCTCTTTGCCAAGTGCCCGATTTTTGGCACTCGACAAACCCTGTAGCACTCGGCAAAGATGATGATTCCTGTAGTTAAGGTCATCTATAAGCTTTCTTATGGTCTATCATTAATGGAGAGCAAATAATTAATGTAATGGTGTTCAATATATATAACTAGGTGACACCCCGCGCGATGCCACGGAAACTTATAGTATTATATATCTAATTGAACATTCGATTGAACATATACATTTTTTTCATATGTAAAAGTCGAAAGAATATATAAAAGATACAAAATCATATGTAGTCAGCAATGACAAAAGTAAGGTTAGGAACAAAACATGACTGACGTAGTACTTTTTTATTGCAAAAGCGAAATTAGGAACAAAACATAAGGAAAGGATAGCCATTCAGAATTCAGAATACAACACAATGAATTCGGAGCAGTGGAAACCTGTGTGCTAGAACACATTCTTGTGTGTACCTAGATAAAAAAAAAAAGACAGATTTCACTGGTGCAATAACAAAGAAGGGATAGTTTGTCCATGAAGACCAAAGACGTTCAGACAAAAGTAATAAAAAAAACATCTTACTCGTCCTCCGTCGATCCGAGAAACTAAGCCTCGGCCAAGGGCGCTGCGTTGGGTAACACTATCGTCAACTTTCGTTGCCTCGAGAAGGCTTGGCTGGGGGTGACATAAATATTAGAGTCAGGCGACTGCTCGGTTGCTTGGCGGCGGTTTCTGATCGATGCATCAATCGGCCACTTCAAGTTCTGAGGATCTGAACAGATGCATCAATTGTGCGACTGGCTCAGACGAGATGACTTTGATAGAAGGACGCTAGTTAATTTTGATAGAGGAAGTGGATGACGTGGAGACGAAGTGGATGACGTGGTTTAAGGAGATGTTAGAGAATTAGATAGTGGGTCTTAGCTTTATAGGAGTTTATAATTTAGGATAATAATGTGTTTTGATGTATGGGGTTATGGTTTGCAATATGTAAGCCTAGGATTCCATCAGTGACTAAGTGCTTTGGCACAAAATCTTTTGAACCTATTGTAACTTGTAAGTGAAATATAAAGGTTTGATACAAGTCTAGATATTTCAAAAGTTACTGCAAGTCATCAAAAAGTTCTAAAAGTTTAACCTCAGTATTTTCCAAAATAATGCTAGATATCGAATACGACTTCAGGTTGATGTATAATAATATGTTGCATATTCCATAAATTAGAATTAAAATTTAAAAAATACAAAAAGTATCTAACCCCAAATTTTCTTATATTCGAGTTCCTTTTGTATGGCCGTTTAGTAGTGAAGTTTAACAGGAAAATGATAGCCTCTGCCGTGCATAGAACAGAACCGGTGGAACTGATGACCGACAGCAGCATCTTCTTCCTCATGTCGACCTCGACCATCCACTCCCCCTCCAAGATGTCAGGGGAACTGACCCTGAAGTAGATTTTTTTTAGATAAAGGATAATATTTCATACCTAACTTCATCTATCAATAGGTAGAATCAGGCCAATTATTACAAAGTTGAGGCACAGGACAGGAAAACAAAAGACAAAATAAACTAGGAGCTCTAGAAGTCATCCATGGCATTCTAGCTTGTTACAAGATAAGAATACACCGCGAAATATACGGCAACAACACTAAGAATTTCGGGAGATACCTATGCTGGCACCAACACTAATAACCAACGAGAATCTTCTAAAAGCGACGTCTTCAACAAGAGCATGACATACGAAGATGCCATCACCACCTGACTAGGCAGACCGGTCTTGGATTTTTACCCCGAAAGATCTCTATGGCGTCCTGTGTTGAAGAGAGGTGACGACGCCTCCAACAAGAAAGTGGCACCCACGGGCGTCACCGTCATCAAAACGCAGCAGCTGTCTCACCAAAATCCATGCCGTTACGCCAGTGACCATTGAGGAAGACCGTCGCCAGACCCGTAACAGTAGAGTTCTTGGGAAGTGCACCACTAGCATGTAGATATAGCCTCAATCGGAGGCGACGCCAGACGGCCACCACACCTCCACTCAGGCCATCCACACCTCCACGCACAAGCGCACCGAAGCCCCAGAACCGGCAGGTGTACCGGATCCATCGCCCGAAGCCCAGATACGGCCATCATCGGGAGCGGCGCTAAACGGCCACCGCCCGCGCAGCCACCACGCCTCGAAGCTTCAGATCCGGCCTCACGCCATCGGTCGCCGGGTCTCCTCCACCTCTGCTTCCTCCACCCGCACCTCCTCCTCCTCTGCCAACCAGATCCAGCCGCCGGAACGGTACCGGATGTGCAAACCTAGCCTAGAGGGAACCGAATCTGACTGCCTGAGGACCGAATCCGCCGATCCCATCGTCACGAGGCTCCTCAACCGCATGGTCTGGCCATCGGAGAACCGAAGTCTTCGGCCCGCCGTTGGCCGGCCGCCGCAGCCCAGACCGCCGTCTCCACGGGCGTCAACAAGCCCATAGATCACTGGAATCGGTGAAGAGGCGCCCTCGCCGCCACTTCATCGCCACAGCTCGAAAGGGCCTAGCCGCCGCCATCACGGCAGCCCGCACGAGAGAGGAGGGAGGGGGCTAGAGGCGGCGCGGCGTGGGCGAAGCCGCCCGAGTCGCCCGCGCGGGGGACGACATGGGGGGCGGCGGCTAGGTTACGCGAGGGGGCTCGACCCTGAAGCAGATGGCGCCGGGGTTGTCCACTCTCAAGATGGGGCAGCACGGTTGCACACGCGGGGGAGGCCCTTACGGGCCAGCAGCGCCCAGAGCTCCTCGCAGTCGAGCACGGCGTCCTTCACCCACGCCATTGGTTGGGCAGGTTCGCTGGTCCGGCCAGGAGCGTCACAAACGCCCTCACCACAGCATTATCGATTGACTAGGATCGATTGACTGGGAAGATAGTTAGATGGGCCGAGAGCTACAACAATTTGTTCAGATGGGCTGGACGCGTGCGCGCTTTCCGGCGCTACGTACAGCCCAAGAGACGTTCAACATAGCTAGGGCTAATTTTCTTCCAAAAAAAACGCAGCCGCCATTGGTGTCCTCCATCACCTTCGCCTTGTGTGAAGATGCTGAGGCGGCTTGGCCATGGTCATTGTTGGTTTGGTCCAACGCGTCGACGACCTTGGGCCTTCTAAGATGCTGACGCTCCACTTCCGTTGGTGTACGATCCGTCAGTGATCATCATCACGTTCCAGGTTCCGGCGACACGGACCCGCCACCTCTGCCTCGCCGGCCGCCACCAACGCACGCTGGGCGATTCTGAACTATCTCGTCTGCCGCCGGGACGAATCCATCGTCCCGGACGCCAAGAACATGGCGGATTGCCGCACCTCCGCTTTCGGTGGCGGACAGCTCCGTGTCTCCTTGAGCCTCGCGCCGCCGCCCGAGAGCTCTTTCCTCTACTACGACTGGACGGGCAGCGCCGAGCTCGACCCTCGGGAGTTTCGAGTCATGGCGGCCCAGGGCGACGCCGTTCTTTTGGAGGCTCTCTACACGTACGACTACTTCGTGTATAGAGCCGGCGCTGCCACGAGGCCGCGCGCTATCGCTGTCGCATCTCCCCGCCCGTGATGTCCCCACGGTGGGAGAGCGGCTCAGGGGCGTCGTCCGGCAGACACCAAGTGACCGAATGCTGCTCAAGAAGGACACAGGACTCCTGCGACGCGGCGAGGACGACGAGCTCCTGGTGGCGCAGCTCGAGTTGACGCAGAGTGGTGTCCGTGCTCCACGTCGGCAGGAGCGAGGAGTGGGAGCTCAAGCCGGCGGCGCCAATAGTCTACGATGGCGAGAGAGACGACAACAGCGCCGACAAAGGAGACAGACCGTGGTGGTCGTTGTTGTCGTCTCTCATCGGCGATAAGGTCGTCCCCGTCGACGACAGGTTCCTGTGCTGGGTCGACTATGGCCAAGGCTTCGTACTCGTGTGCGACATAGCGGAGGAGAGTCCCAGCAAGGTACGGTACGTGCCGCTGCCCGTGGTGCCCCTTCCATGGGCGGACTACTACGAGGACGGCAGGCGCCCGGTGATCGAGCATTCTCGGGACATATGTGGCGTCGGCGTCGGCGCATTGAAGTTCGTCAGCATTGACCTCCGCTGCTGTTGCTGCGCGCGGTCCAGCAATGCCTTCTTGGTGACCACTTGGACGCTGGCGCTGAGGACGGACGGGGACGATGGGCCGCCAATGGCGTGGGTCAAGGACGCCGCGCTCGACAGCGAGGAGCTCTGGGCGATGCTGGGCTACGATGGCCTCCCGCGCGTGCACCCAACGTGCCCTGTGTTGAGCTAATTGGACAACCCAGACGTCGTCTGCTTCAGCGTCGCCGGGATGGAGTTCGACAGCTTCGAGGAAAGGAAGGCATGGATGGTGGAGGTCGACATGAGGACGGAGGTGTTGGTGTCCGTCGTTTGCAGCACCCGCCGTGGTTATGGTCCATATTACAAAGCCCTCATTTGCCGGTAAAGCTTCAGTACTAAGCACTACAGGATTCGCTTTCTTTGCCGACTGTAATGCGCACTCGGCAAAGGCAGAATTACAGTCGGCAAAGGCTTTGCCGACTGCAATTCCACGTGGCAGTCGACAAAGGGCTGTCGGCAAAGAAAACGTCGGCGAAGGCGGCTTTGCCGAGTGCCACGTGGCATGCAGTCGGCAAAGGCTTTGCCGAGTGCCACGTCGGCACTCGGCAAAACCACGTGGCGCCGTCAGCCTGACGGGTGGCTTTGCCGAGTGCTGACGGAGGGGCACTCGGCAAAGAAAAAAATTATTTTTTTTGAAAATTTCTTTGCCGAGTGCCGGCACTCGGTAAAGAAAAATTTTTTTAAAAAAATTCTTTGCCGAGTGCTGACACTCGGCAAAGGCATGACCCCTTTACCGAGTGCCGGCACTCGGCAAAGAAAAAAATTTTAAAAAAATTCTTTGCCGAGTGCTGACACTCGGCAAAGGCGTGACCCCTTTGCCGAGTGCCACGCTGGCATTCGGCAAAGCTGGGGATTTTCCAGCTTTGCCGAGTGTCAGCATTCGGCAAAGCTGGCAAAATTTTTTTTCCTATTTTCTTGCATCCAAACGTTGCAAAATCATAATTTATATCACAATTTCACCGGGACCACAAGTAGCACCATTTATATCACAATTTCATCACATTTATCACCACCGTCACCATATATATCACAATAACACATATATCTCACAATAGCATCTCTTATCACCACCACAAGTCCATTACAACCATGAAGTTCAACGCAACGAGTCGAACACCACAACTCGAGGTCCATCACATGAAGTTCAACACAACAAGTCTAGGTCCATCACGAAGAGAAGAAATACATGACAGAGACTTCGACGATACTCAAGTCCAGGAGCATAAGACAAGCGACAAGTACCTAGCTCGTCGCGCCGTCCCCGGAGCCGTCAGGTTGTCCGTCCCCAGAGCCCCAGGGTTTTCCCACGGAACCCACCCTGGATCACGCGGCGCCGACCAGTACGGCCGCCCTCCGCCCACCGGCCACGAGTAAGGTGTAGGAGGGCCACGCGGAGGTGGATACAGTGGAGAAGGGCCACCCGGAGGTGGATACGGCATCATCTGAGGGCGGGCACCTCTAGGAGACGGGTTCGAACCCGCCGATTGTACCTGCACAAGTTAAAGGCCAAGTGATGTCATTAGTATCTGCAAGATGGACGCACAAGCTAAAGCAAGAGTTAATGTATTCACCAGGGTCCCAGCAGGAGTGACAGGAGCAGGCACAGGAAAAGACGGTGGAGGAGGCGGTGGAGCGAATAATTCAGGCGGTGGAGGCGGCCCGGGGATCTGTAGGGATTGGAAGTAGCCGGCAAAGCTCTGCATTTGACTATTGTAGTGTTGCTGCATTGCTGTCAGGTGCTGCTGGTAAGCCATCTGTTGCGCATGCAACTGCGCCTGCATCTGCGCCTGCATCTGCGCCATCTGCTCCTGCACCTGGGCCTGCAATATTACATCCGCAGTATTGATTGTAAGTATAGGTGTGAAACGAGTGAACGACGAACAAAACCACACTTGCCTAGAACTGTGACATGCTCGGCTGCCGAGACGCTATGGGGATGTCGGTGGAGCTCGTGGGCCTGGATCGAACCTGGCTCAGCGTGAAAGCATCGGACGGGTCGACGGCGCTGTGGGCCATGTACTACCGGTCGTGCTGCTTCCCTGGTCCCAACCTCTGCAGGAGGTCTGTGTCCAGGGGCTCGGCGGTGGGGTCGAACGTCTCCCCGTAGCGCTGGCGAGCCGCGGCGGTATACTCGGTCGCCTTCTCATAGGCAGTGGGGTTGCTATACACCTCGTGCCCGTCCTCCGGGTTGTAGACGTTGTCCGGCGCTGTCGCCTTGCCCTTGTGGGAGAGGAGGTACCTGGTGAACTGGTTGATTTCCTGCCCACCGTGCGCCTGCGACTGCATTGAAAACAGAAACATGGTTACAAGTAATGACAGTTGAGGGCTACAAAAAAGACATGAACGGATGCATACCCATCTTCTCATGTATGTTGGGAGGGGCTGGCTCCCTTGGTGGTGTGGCACCCCTCGCATCTGCAGGCGGCGGCCCCGACGGTCGTTGCGCCTCTCGTACACCTCGTCCGTTTGCCACATGCGCACAATCTCCTCCCAGCAGTCCCTGTGGTTGTCGCACCACCCCGGACAGAACTGCATGACATCAAGTATTTGACATATGAGAAGATTAGTGTAATGTTTCACGGAAGGAGTCTGAACAAATGTTTTCCTACTTAATTACATGCATGTATTGAGCGAAGGTGAGGTCGGTCTCCCTCGAGTTCATGATCTGGTGGATTTCGGGCTTCTTGATGGACTCTACATGCACGTCGGCGTAGTAGTCACGGATGGCCTGTATGCGCGCCTCATGGTACAGGTCCTTGAGACGATGTTTGCAGACCGCCTCCTACACTCGCGCCGCCTGGTCCGCTTTACCCTCCTCGCACGTGAAGAAGTCCTGCACACAGACACATCATGTAGCATTGCATTGTTTTAAGAAGTCTGACGAATGCATACTATTTAGCAATGCAGTGCGATGAAAGACTCACCCAAAACTCCCTCTTTATCTTTGCCGCGAGGGTCTCGCCACCCACGTTGATGAGGTAGAACTGAGCCCACCTCGTGGGCACCTTCAACTCGCCGTCCACGTTGACAAGGCCAGGGTAGTACTCCTTAATCAGGAGGCCCTGGATGCCATTGATATGGCGTGATTCACCTTCTCCGCTCACAAACGCCCAGGTACTGCACGAGTCATTAAGAACAATTGTTAGTTCACAGTTCGATTTTCAATATGTCATATGAACAAGTAGTGAAATCAATAATGGTTACTTACGTTTGGCCCACGGGTGTAATCACCGGGCGTCTGTTGAATTGCGGTCGCACCCTAGGAAGCTGCGTGGGCCCGCACGAGTACACCTTGGCCACGCCTGACGAAGTCAAAGCCGTATGGCCTGGTGTGGGCACGGCGTCGTCGGCGTCGGCGCCGTCGGCGTCGGCGGCGGCGGCGTCGTCGTCCTCGTCGTCCGTCGTCGTCTCCTCGTGCGAGGACGAGAACGGCAGCCTCCTCGTCACCTGGCGACATCCGCTACGGGGTTGCGACCCCCTACTGGACGACCCTCCCACCAACACCTCCTCCTCCTCCTCGTGATCGTTGGCGGTCTCCTGCGGGGGGACCTGGTACGCCGAGCGTACGGCTCGATGCGGCCGCTGCCGCCGTCCGCCTGGCATTTTGCCAAGTGCCTGCAATGACAAAGAACAAAAGAGTTAGCATAAATAAATGACAAGTACTTGTAAAGAAACATAATAATAACAATATAGTATTACATGGCCTCGTAATTATCTCCGCGAACGGCAATATCACGGGCGTGGAGTCGTCATCACTATCACTATCGTCTTCATCGCTATCCATATTGTCGAGCTCTCTTAAGTCATCACTGTCATCATCATCCTCATCACCTCCATAGTCATCATCATGTTCATCCTCCTGGACAACTCCATCGCGCTGCATCTGCCATCGCTCAAGCATTCTTAAGTCCTTGGCATCCTGCACCTCCTCACCCTCGTCCTCATCGATTTCGTTGTCTACTTCCATGCCCATGAGCGAACCAATGTCTATCTTCAAAGTACCTTCTAGCCCCTCAGGTTGGTAGAACTCATCTTGGTTTGGGTCAAAGTCGTAATCATCGTCGTTTGGGAGAGGCGGTTTGCCGCGCGGCGACACCAAATGCACAAGGCTCCAACCCGCAAGCTTCTCATCTTTTTGGCACGCCCATGGGAGGTAATAAACTTGCGTGGCGTCTCGGTTGGCCACAATGTAGACATCGTCTCCTTTATAGCTGGAGTCCTGTCGAATCTCGACTTGCCCTATCATAAGGTCTTGCCTCGTGACATCGGGATCGAACCAATGGCATTTGAATACCACCGGCTTGAAAGTCTCAGCACCCTTAAAGTTGAGCTCGTATATCTCTTCAACTATGCCATAGTAGTCCTTCTGATCCGTGCTGGCCGTACGAACCACATGGTTTTTAGGTTGGGTCGACTCTCCTCGTGCCTTCTCGTGCGGCGGCCGGCGGCGGAGCGGGCGTCGCCTTTGCCGAGTGCCACGTCGGCAGCACTCGGCAAAGAGGGCACTTTGCCGAGCACCACTTGGAAGGCACTCGGCAAAGTGCCTCGGCCG
>CM041633.1:10095369-10127148 GCA_023333625.1 Bothriochloa decipiens
AAAAACACTTTCCACGCGCGTGACTCGGCGTGTTCCGACACCAACACGGTCGAAATTTCACGCGAGGCCCTGTACACGGCCTCAACATGCTCCAAACATCATGAATATCAATTTTTAAATCACCGGATTCTATTATTTCATGTACCTGCAGTTCAAATCTGGAGTTGCCGGAAAAAATCAAAGAAACAGAAAAAATCAATGGAATATAGCTGAATAAATCAAAATGACCCCAAACTTGGAATTTGGGATGTACTTAATGTAGCAAGGCAACACAAAAAAACTGGGATCGAAAATCAAAAAAAAAATTCTTTGCCCACTGCCATCTGTGGCAGTCGGCAAAGAATTTTTGCCGACTGCCATACAGGCTGGCAGTCGGCAAAGCCTACACCTTTGCCAACTGCTGACGGTGTGGCAGTCGGCAAAGGTGACGGCGTGGATGCCGTCTGGCCCTGGCCGGCCTTTGCCTACTGCATGGCTTTGCCGACTGCCAGGCAGTCGGCAAAGCCAGGCAGTAGGCAAAGCCTGCTTTGCCGACTGCCTGAGATTCCAGTCGGCAAAGAGCCCTCTTTGCCGAGTGTCGAAAAAAACAGTTGGCAAAAATTTTTGCAGTCGGCAAAGCACCAGTTTCCTGTAGTGAAGCGACGGTAAACTAGCACCTGGTAGAAAATAAATTCGAATTAAGAAATTTTTGATAGTTCCGTCTTAACAATTTTTTTTGAATTTAGTTCACGGAATTACGTCAGATCTAATAAACATGTATCCTGGTAAAGTTAAATTTGCACTTAGAGCACATGCGTCCATATATACTCTCATCTGGCATCCTGAGCCCGAACTCGCTTGATGATATTTTAGAATTCCAACCCAATAACCATGTGGTTTTTTAGCAAAACTTTTTAAGCCATAGGATGAAGATCCAACACCCTCCACCTCTTCTTCTACCTCCAACCTTCTTCTTCTACCACAATCACAAATCATATAGAATAGATTACAGAGTTAATTTTTTTCTATGGAAGGATAACTTACAATGCCACCCCCCCATGACCGCACAATCACAGAACCAGGATAGAAACGGGGTCGGATCCAGTGACGGAACCAGCGACTTTAATTAAGAGGTGCCGTATAATTATGATCGTAATTTTTTATATGATAAGATATACTAATAATATATTTCAACAGATCTTTTAAAAAAATTAACACTACTTATAACCAAAATCATGATTTTTTTAATGAAAAATGAGTAAAAGTTAATATGTTTATACAATAAATATGTACCTATTCTACAGATTCTACCGTGCATGGGGGGGCCACAGCCCCTGCTGGCCCCCTTGGTTCCATCACTGGTCGGATCCACTGCTGTTGGTGGATCTCACCGCCGCCGGCGTCGAGGGAGGGAGGAAGGAAGTCACGTCAGGCACGGCGGCACACGGGCGGAGGCGAGGCACAGGGGCGCGGCGCACGAGCTTGCCGGTGGGCACCGTCAGGGATGGGTCGGGGAGGTGCCCTGACGGGTCGGGGAGGTGCGCCGGCCATGGTGCCGTCGGGTCGCGCTAAGGGAGGGACACAGTTGCGGTGGGCTCGCCAGCGTCGGGGAGGCGTGCGGTCGCCGTTGTGGGGGCTCGCCGGCGTCGGGGATGCGCGCTGTCACCTGAGGCGGAGGAGACGAAGAGCCCGCGCGTCTGGTAGTCGGGACGCGATGCCGTGGAGAGTCAGGGAACGAGATGAATGGGCGGGGGCTCCATATGTCAGTGGCTCCAAAAAATCGTGTGTTTTCTTCCCTTAAAACACACGTTAGCAATTCCCTAACTTTTAGAACTTTGATGACTCCTTTGGAATGCAGTACATGAATCAGTTTATTCAACTCAAAAGCTTGGTGGGCAATTCATCCTTAAAAAACAAGACAACACGTCGGAGCACAAGAACTAGAAGTAGAAGTCACAATATTTGCATTTATACAGGCGATGGATCACAAAGCATATACAGGTACACAAGAAATGTCGATCAAATAGCTAGTAAAATTCCAGAACTTCAAGAAACACATGCAGCTTGGATCAACCATCACTCATCGATGATTTATTTGCATTGTTCCAAATCAAGATACAAGAAGCATGAGGACGATCAGAGACAAATCCATCGCCCCACACATGAGCTTACACGAGGAAGTAGGAAATCAACACAAAAAACAAAGATCCTCTCTACCTGAGGGGACGAACAGGGGACCAATAAGAAGTGAGTGGGGGAACTCCATGGGAGGCCTGGCCTCTCTCCTGCAACAGGCTACAGCTTGAGGAAGAAGAACAGTCCTCGATGCATCTTCACCTACATAGCTGCTTATTCTTGGATCCAAAGGTACTTATACTTCAAATGCCCCTCGATCTCTCCATCGCCCAAAGCCATTTTTCTATAGCTCAGAGCTGCTGAAATTTGGACCCGGTGGATTTGAAGAAACATGTAGTGTGGGGTTTGAAAGAGATGACCTGCATTGCAGCGACAGGTCACACTGCAAGAGGGATTGTGTGTACATGCATTGAACCTGGACGCCCCGCTCTCTTTAGCGTTTGCATTTGGGCTAGCATGATTTTTGGCCTTTTTGGGATTTGGGAATATGAGTCATTGATTCTCTTTGGTGTCGTCCCATCTCTGCTTTTTTTGCTGCCTTTATGCTGCATGCCCATTCAGCAGTCACGCACACAAAGCCACAACAACTAGATCGACCACTGGGTTTGGGCACATTTTATACTAGCATGGGACTACCGGATTAGGCAACGTGTTTTGCAATTGTTTTGTAAATGATTGCTGTCATCGTCCTGCATTTCATTAATACTATTGGTGAACATGTAAGCTGCACCGACATGCACCATCCAGGACAACAGGCTACATGCCAATATGCTACTCCTATAAGATATGATATCCCCAATTCAAAATTGACAGCTCTTGCCCATTAAGAATCTCGGCACGTATGTTTAATTTGGCCTCTATCTGTTAAACCTAGATTAACCACAATAGGAAACTACAGATGGATTTTTCTTCTGGCCTTTATACCCGAATTTGCTAACGCTTTTCCGTTTCAAAAAGAAAAAAGAATTTGCTAACGGTTTCATCAAGGTATATGTAAGCAATGCCCCCGAGTCTAGAGAACTAAATATCATCAGTAAATATACCTAAATGCACCTACATATCTGCTGATGAATGATAACGAGTCACATCACAGAATATGACCGAAACCAAAACATTCACATGATGGGGCAATAATCACACTTCATCACATATTCACATATGGTAGCTACTACCCAACTTTTGTACCATACGCATATGCATTTTTCTGCCACTGATATACTATCTGTCACAGTGCAGGTGTCTAATGGAAATTCAGCGAGAATGACTACATGAAAACTTCGAAAGAAAAACCGAGATCTACATGTGAACATGTGACATGTCGTACGTTAATCTGAAAGAAATGTGCGTGGGCAGAAACCGAACAACGACGGCGCATCAGCTAGCGCTCAATCTGTTGGAGATAAGGGAATTTGCAGCTTCCGGGCGCTTTTTGCTAGCTCCATGTGCTTTCCACGATTCCAAACTCGTAGCCGAGCAAAGGTCTCGCCGGATTCTCTTCGCTCATGGTTAACCTAGGCTGCATCACGGCTAGGTGCATCCTCTACTCCATTCACTCCAATACCAAGAACCACGTACAATGCTCACAGGCGGCGTCAGCTAGCTAGCTTGCTTAACTCTTTGGTCTAGACTTATAAATGGCAGCCAGCTCTGAGCTCTCGTCATCAGCGGCGGATTAAACAAGTGAAGTAGTCTCCACACGGGAAATGTTGCAAGTAAGAGTCCTGGTTGGTTGGCTGTCACCTGGTGTTAGTGAAGTGTTTTGGGGGACATGGGGTGGCAAGCAGCAATTCGTGCTGGCTGGCTAGCTATGTCCCTCTGAATGCAGCATGCACTTTTTTTTTCTAAGTGGTACTTTGGAGATCGTGCTAGATCGACCACCAAGCATATGATTTAAGATAGTGGGGGGGCGGGGACAATTAGGTTTGTTGTCCTCGGGAGTTCTCTACAAGCACTTCATGAGGCACTATTTTGATAGCTTTTGTGAAGTGTTTGGGGGAACTCTGAATGCCACTGACCATTTGCTAGAGGTTGGCCAAGCATGTGCCACATGAAAAGATATAAAGAAGGCCACATTTGGAGAGTATATCAAGTTGGTGTCCCCAGCAAATACTTCACAAGGCACTCTGTTTGAAGCTTTTGTGAAGTGTTTGGGAGAACTCTCGGTGCCACTAATCATTTATCAAATATTGATCTTGTGTGTGGCACTCGAAATAATTTAAGATGATGAGCCATGTCTTGAAAGAATTAGATTTGGTGTCCCCAGGAGTTCCCTACAAGCACTTCACGAGGCATCGTTTTGAGAGCTTCTGTGAAGTGTTTGGGGAAACTCTTGGTGTCACAAATCATTTGCATCTGCTAGATGTTGGTCATGTGCCATGTGATATGAGCTATAGGCTAGGGCAACGTTTTGTGTTACTAGGCGTTCCATACAAGCACTTCACGAGACCTTGACTTAATAAAGGGTCCTTGTGAAGTGTTTGGGGGAACTCTTGGTATCATAAAGCATTTAGTTATAAAAATATATGATGGCCACATGAATACTATGTGCGATACAACTTTGAACAATGTTCGGTATTACCATGAGTTCCCTTCAAGCACTTCACATGAGGCGCCATTAAAAAAACTCGATTAGGTGTAATGTGAAGTGTTTGGGGGAACTCTTGGTGATACTCAACTTCCGTATGCGCCTTGGAGTTGGTGATACCCAGCACTCATGTAAGTTCTCAAGACCCTAACTCTTAAATCATGGTTTCAACAACTTCCAAGTTCCATAGATGCATGTGCATTCTGAGCTCTAGATATGTTTATTCATATGTTTTCTATTTTTGACACTACTATATGCCAATACCTAGCGCTACCGAGCCACATACACTTTTCACGCTCAAGCATCAAAATGTAAAGCTCTAGGCACTTTCTATTCATTCTAGCTCAACCTTATACTACGACACACCTACAAGGCTGAGCCACACTGTGCAAATGTGTGCAATTATGTTTCTTCATAGGAGATGCCCCTATGGAAGTAAGATTGATATATGTATGAATTTTCTGCTTCGCCCTTGAAATAGATTAACTATATCCATTTGATAATTTTAGTGTGATTCATCTTAGTATATTGCCCGTGCTAACACTATGGCACATCTATCAATTCAAATCGAAGAACCAACGAATATCTTTTAGTAATAAGCATAGATTTAGAATGAGAACAAGATTATTTACCGGAATATCTACCATCCGATCCAGTGCCTTGAACAAGGTTGTTTCTGCAGTTGAATGCATATTTTACTCATGCAATTATTACCAGCCGAAATGCTTAATGACAATTCTCTCATTAATTAGAAGCATATAGCCATCTAATCTATAGACCCTGTTATCAATCGGTAACTGTTAGATCTACTTTATTTTGCTATAAAATTACCTACCTTTGCCATTATTAGAGGTGTGTGTGGTTTTCACCTCTTGTATCAGCGAAGTGTGCAGTCGATCTTTCGAAAGTCAGAGTTCTTTTGCAGGTTTCGACGTGGAGCGGGGAGCAGGCTCTCACAGTTTTTGCCACGTGGGCCATGTTAGTCACAAAAGGAAAGACATGAGCAGGGAATACGAATAAGAAGGCAGAAGTTGGGAGAGGGGGCACGCTCTAGACACGACGATGATGCCCCGGACAAAAGTGAAATATTCTGAGAATACGTAGTAGATGGCCCTAGACAAAAGTGGAATATTCTAAGAATAGGTAGTAGATGTAAGAGCAAAATCGTCATGTAAAAGCCTATAAGCTTCATCCATTTCGCTATTCCCTGTTTCAACGTTTCTCATCACTTCACTTGAGTGTCAATTGCGGTGTTCATCGTCGGCATACGCCAAGAACAACATTTGAAGCGTTGCAAGATAATTTATATATGTGGTAGATGATGTTTTCGTCTCTTCAAATAGAATTCAGTGTCTTCAAAAACTCAGTTTTAATAGTATAAGTATTTTTTTAAGACATACTCAACATAGTGTCTTGAACTAAACATTCATGCCCCATTTCTAACATTAGCATTTTTTTATGTTTCTTTTGTTTTTCTATAAAAAGAAAATTTGATCATGTAAAATTGTTGTGTGCCAAAGGGGTCCTCAAAGTTCTAAAAGTAGACATAGAACAACCTTGCCCAAAATGATTTATGGAGCTGACACGTATACATATGTTTCTCTTGCATTAATGTGACGTCAACAAAGAAGTAATTTACTTATAATCAACTAAAGAAATTTCAAATATCAAGCAGTAGGTGTTCGATCAACATGCCAGCTGATGAGATAATCTGCCGTAATTCCATGAACGATCGATTCGAAGAAGAATTGCTAAGAACACGACTATCCCAAATGTTAGGATCTACCCACGGTTGGTCCTTCGTATGGACAACAGTGCACATGGGGAGCAGCGAGGAGGCATCAATCAACAGAGATTACCGTTAATCTTTTTCCTAGCTTTCTCTTTGTAACCTAATTTGCGACTTGAATCAAGTTATCTATCTGTGAGCAATCCAGTTGGGTTGCTGACACCAAATTTCGTATTCGACCAGAAATTAAGCGTTTCAGTAGTGAAGTTTTACCGGCAAATGATGGTCTTCGTTTTGCGGATAGCGGCTGCAGCAGCGGACAAGGGACAAAAGCGTCTTCTTCGTCATGTCGACCTGGACCTCCGCCTCGTCGACCGTGAAGCACACGACGTCTGGGTTGTCCAAGCTCACCACTGGCCACGCCGGATGCACAGGCGGGAGGCCGTCGTAGACTGGCAGCGCCCAGAGCTCCTCGCAGTCGAGCGAGGCGTCCTTGACCCACACCATTGGCCCACCGTCCGTCCTCAGGGCCAGGGTCCAGGTGGTCACCAAGAAGGCATTGCTAGACGCCGCATATGTCCCGAGAATGCTCGATCCCTGTGTCGTCATGGTAGTCAAATGGCACCACCGGCAGCGGCACGTACTGGAGCTTGCTGGGACTCTCCTCAGCCATGTCGCACACGAGGACGAAGCCTTGGTCATAGTCGACCCAGCACATGAAACCTGTCGCCGACGGGGACGGCCTTATCGCCTATGTGAAACGACAATGACGACCACCACGGTATGTCTCCTTTGCCGCCTTTGCTGCCGTCGCCGTAGACTCCTGTATCCTTCTTGCGCAGCCTGCGGTCGCTTGGTTTACGGCGGACGCCCCTGACCCGCTCTCCCACCGTGGGGACATCGCGGGCGGGGAGCTGGGACAGCAATGGCGGCCCCGTGGCAGTGCCTGCTCTGCACACGAAGTAGTCAGCCATGTAATAAGCGTCCAAGAGGACGGCGTTGCCGTGGGCCGCTCGGCACTGCTCGTCCAGTCGCCACGTCATCATGTTCATCCACCCAGACGTGGCGGAGGCCAGGGCGGTCATGGAGATCCTACGCCTGTTCGCGCAAGCATCAGGCCTTAACACCAACCTGGCCAAGTGCTCCATCACAGCAATATTCATACCAGAGGAAAACCTACAGCAACTGCAAGAGGTCCTGGTCTGTCAAGCGGCGGAATTCCCGATAACCTACCTCGGCCTGCCACTAAGCACCAAGAAGATCCCAAAAGCCAGGATTCAGTCAGCGGTGGACGCAGTTGCGAGGAAGCTGCCTCCTTGCCATGGGCCTCTAATGGCCAAGAGCGGGCGACTGATTTGGATCAAGTCAGTCCTCTCGGCCATCCCGATCTACACCATCCTGGCGGACGGCCTACCTCCACGGGCAATAGAGGAGATCAACTGCATCTGCAGGCGATTCCTATGGACGGGCACGAAGGGTTTGGTGCGCGGCAAGTGCATCGTCGCATGGCCAACGGTCTGCCGCCCCCACAGACTTCGGGGGTTTAGGCATCCCGGACCTACGACTTGCCTCCATAGCACTGTAGATGAGATGACTATGGTTGCAGCAGACTGACGAATACAGAGCTTGGGCCGACCTACCGATCAGCGTCACCAGGGATGTTGAGGCCTTCTTCCAGAGCCTTTTACCTGTGTGCCATCAAGAAAGTTGCACCAGACCTGTGTGCCACTCGAAAGTTTAACCCGACCTGTGTGCCATCATCCATCTTCGTTTTTTCCCACACACCATTCCGTCCATCTCCTGTCAGTTTTTCACGGTTTAACTGCCCTGACATGTGGACCCAGCTTGTGCCAAAGTCCAAAATACCCTTATGTCCATCTCTTGCATGGCCTTGCCGTTGGCTAGGATATCCCACTCGCCGCGGCTCTGCTCGTCGCGGAGGTAGTCAAACCCGCGCAGAAGTTGTCGATCATCCGCTACGCCAACTTCAGCATGCTCGCGCGCGCCCATGGTTGCCGCGGCAGAGCTCGCGCGCACGGCCATGGTGGCCGCGGCGGAGCTCGCGTGCACCGCCCATGGGGGGCCGCGACGGAGCTCGCGTCCACGCCCATGGTGGCGTGGCCACGGTGAAGCTCGCGCGCGCGCCCATGGGGACCGCGGCGGAGCTCGCGTGCCGCCCATGGTGGCCGCGGCGGAGCTGCTCAAATGGAGACGGAGGCACCATCAAAATTTCAACACAAAGAGAAAATTCAGTCGAACAAAATTCTGACAAAATTCATCACTTGTATTTACCAACCATGGTTGCATATTTATAGCAATCTCCCAAATCTTTTCGAGAGGATGAGATCCTACACAACCGTGGTTGCCATCCTGAGTAGGCTATGCTAAGAGCATCTCTAACAGTCTGCCAATACATCTTTCCCAACAAGAGGATAATGGGGGTAGTCCAACACCACTATTTGATTCATTGGGGAGAGGTGCTGCAGCAGTCACCCAATAATTGACCCCCAATAGATGTGGGTCCCATATGTCAGCGAAAAATCAATTTCTCCCTTCGTTCCTTTTTCTTTTTCCCCGTCTTCCTTTTTCCCGCGAGATGTGTCTCTCTCGCCGCTTCCTTCTCTGGCACATGCTGCCGACGCCGCTCTCTCGCCTACCCCAGCTGTCGCGTTCTCTCCCCCGAGCGCGCCTCCACACTAGGGTCGAGCTCCGCCGTCGGGATCGAGCGCGGCGAGGCCATCTTCGCCGGCCTCAAGCTCCGCCATCGGGATCGAGCGGCGGCGTACGGTGCCGGTCCCACCATCGTCGCCATCCCCGTCCGCCACCGCAACTCCGGCAACCCGTCCGCGGGGTCGCCACTCTGGATCCGCACGACCGGCCCCGGCGAGAGGGGCAGGGCCATCCTTGCGCTGTCCTCACCGTCCGCCGGCTTCTCCGCCGCTGCAGCACCAGTACCGCACGGCGCGGGTCGAGTGGGCAGCGAGGATCCAGCGGCACGAGGAAGCACACCGGCGAGGATCCAACGGCACCCGCACGGTGGCCGTTGCTTGTGAAACTTCATTCGCGCCACAAATTCAGGTATGCGGGGCTGGATCGTGGGGAGGGGATGTTCCTCTTTCTTTTGCGGGGTCGTGGGTTGGATTTGAGGGGAATGAGAAAATTTTTTCTCATTGGGGAGAGGATTGGGGAACTGTTAGAGCATGGAAATCCCTCAAATTCCAGTTTTTTCTCATTGGGGTGTGTGATTGGGGAGACTGTTGGAGATGCTGTGAGCTAGCAGCTAACGGGCGTCGGGTGGCATGCACTTGCCATCGTGAGCACGACGGACAGCAGCTAGCGCCCTCGCGCACGGAGGCGCCTGGCCTCGTCCAGCCATGGCGTCGGTGCGTCAGTCGGAGATGCTGGCGTAGCGGACCGCGGACGTACTCATCGACGACGCCACGGCTCCAGGACATACTCGCACGCGCGCTGCAGCTTTGGTGGTTCACACGCGCGCTCGCTTGTCCACGGCAGCGGCGGCGGCTGCTTCGACCTATGGCCGGAAACGACAGGGGCCACCTCCGCCAGTGCTTTGACTCCCAACTAGCGCACGCGGGGTACGCTGGGGCTTAAGCACCACTGCTAGCCGTCGATGGTGGCCGCGGCGGAGCTCGCGCGCGCTCCCATGGGGGCCGCTGCAGAGCTCGCGCGCGCCGCCCATGGTGGCCGCGGCGGAGCGGAATCGGATCCCCTGCAGTCACCCCCGGCGACTTCAGCCAGCAGTCACCGATCCAGGCCGTGTATTTTGCATCCAACCGTAGCCCTGCAAAACTCCAATTGGTACAAGGACAGCAGCTTTGCCTTACAGCAGCTTTGCCTTTTGCCACTGAGTCTCTCCTTCCCCTTCGCCGCTGTCTTCCACGTTGAAACGGGCGCACACGTGTCGTCTTCCAGTTCTGCAAGACCGCAACCGGCTTCACGCGACGCAGCACGAGGGCAGCATGCCTCAGCGCACTGGTCGTCCTTCCCCATTGTTGTTGTCTTCCTCGTTGCAATCGGGCCCGCACAGCACGAGTGCACCATGTCCTAGCCGGAGGCGACTGAACTCACGAGCGCACCATGTCCTAGCCGGAGGCGACCGGCGAGTGCGGTGGCCGGTGCAGGCCTGTTGCAAAACGTGTGGCCGATGGCCGGCGCACGAGAGCGAGCACCTGGCTGGCGCGACGCCACGCTTGTGCACGTGGGCGGCGACCGATGTGAGGCCATGGTGCCTGCGAGCGGCGAGCCGACGAGCGGGGCAGCATGTGGAGGCGTAGTAGCGAGGTGTACGTAGTGCAGTAACCACCTGCGATGGCGACGACCTGTACCTGCGGCGGAACCACTTGGGATGGCGATGGTGATGACCTGCAGGTCACTACCGTTGGCGCAAGGCCTTCTCCTTCTCTTCCGTAGCATTAATTCCTTCTCCGGTGATAGGTGGTTCAGCAACGAGGAAACGGTTCTCGTGGCTGTCTTCCTCATGGCCGGCTTCATGTGCTTCCCCAACAATCTGCTCCCGTAGCCTCATCCTTGTGTGGACCCTCCTTCCTCCGGGCGGATAAGAAGGCCCACGCAGAGCGCGAGGAGGTTCTCGTGAGCACTCACGAATCGCGATGAAGCCGGTGGTGGTGCAGTGCCTGGGCGGCCAAGAAACCCGAAGCGTCAAGGAGTTCCCCGCGGGGGCGGGGGCGAGCTGCTATGGAAGGACAAGCTCGACGCTGTCGAGTAGCTTGCGCCTTGCGGTAGTAGCTGGCGTCGGCGGCGGGGACGAAGGTCGAAGGACCAAGTCCCATTCCCATACCGGCCTTTGGGCTGAGATGGGCCGAGTCCCAGCGCACGAAAGCCTAATTGAAGCCGGTCACCGTTAGATCTCAGTGAATGGTCCGATGCCCCCTGACTGCTGGCTGAAGTCGCTGGGGGTGACTGCAGGGGATCCAATTCCGGCGGAGATCGGCCCCCTCCCCCGCACGGCTTGAGATGGGAGAAGAAAGAGAAGGAGAGAGAAAGTGAGAGAAAGAGGAGAGGATGGGCCCATTAGAGGGCAAGGTGGTCCTTTCACCCACCTGGTTGACACCGTTAGACATAAAAACGGACGGAATGGTATGGAGGTAAAAAAAAATTGTGTCATGGCACACAGGTCAGGTTACACTTTTGAGTGACACACAGGGCTGGTGCAACTTTCTTGATAGCACATAGGTAAAAGGCTCCTTCTTCCAGGTCTCCACCTACACGGTGCTAGGCAACGGGCTAAAGACCAAGTTCTGGACAGGTCGGTGGATCCAGGGACAGTCCGTCAGGGACATTGCGCCGTTGGTCCTGGACTACGTCGGCCGCAGAGACATAGCGAACATGTCAGTCGTGGAGGCACTGCCGGGTAGAGCTTGGATCAGACAAATCTCAGGCGGGATTTCTGTGCCGGCCAAGACATGGGAATATCTACGCCTCTGGGATAGGGTACTGCAGGTGCAGCTAAACGACCAAGACGACCAGCTCGTCTGGAGATGGACAGCACAGGGAACGTACTCATCCAGATCAGTATACAGAGCGGTGCAGATGACCTCCCACCCTATACCGGGATGCCGCAAAATATGGAAAACATGGGCGCCACTGAGGGTTAAGATCTTCATGTGGTTCGCGGTACGGAGGAGACATTGGACAACAGACAGAAGGCGACGGCACGGGCTGGACGCAGACGCCAACTGCTACCTCTGTGACCAGAAACTAGAATCCATCGATCACATCATTGCCTCATGCCCCTTCTTGCGGCAAATTCGGTGGACAATACTTGCAGTATTGGAAGCTGACGCAAGCCAGGTGGGCGGGCCGTCCATTCTCAACTGGTGGGACCAATGGCGCCGAAGATGGCACGGCGACAAGAGGAAGGGCGCCGACACCCTCTTCGCAGCAGTGGCATGGGAAATCTGGAACGAGAGGAATGTGCGATGCTTCAGGAAAACCCCAACATCCTCCACCTAGCTGCTCCACAGCATCAAGCGCACCGCCGACTTTTGGATCGAGACCGGACCGCACAATTTGAGTCGTCTAGTATGCGAGTAGTCGGCATGTAAATCGGGGAGCGGGGTTCTGCGCGTGACTTGTAAACTCCTCTTCTTAATACAAAAGATGGACAAACGTTCTGCGTATTCGGGAAGAAGAAGTAGATTCCATATCGCTGGAACCAGCATCGAGGTGACTGACGGATCGTACACCAACGACAGTGGAGCGGCGGCATCGGAGAAGGCCCAAGCTCGACGCGTTCGACCAACAACCCAGACCAAGCCGTCTCAGCATCTTGGCAAAAGGTGAAGCTCACTGATGGAGGCCACGAACTCACGATTCACACCAATGGCGGCTGTGATGCTCGCCCGAGTTTTTTTTTAAGAAAAAAAATAGCCCTAGTTAACAGTATTTGTTTAGGAAATAGCCCTAGTTGACAGTTATCGAAATTTCCTTGCTGATGGGTTCGATATCTCTTGGGCTATGCAGGCAGCTCTGGAAGCCATACACACGTCCAGCCCATCTAAACAGCTTGTTGATGCTCTCGGGCCTCGGCCCATCAAATTATTATCTTACAAACAATGCATGTGGAAGGACTGTCTCGTTGTGTGCCTTGTTGTCAAATTTTGTTTAGCAACACCACTGAAACGTGAAATTTACCGTTGAACACCGCCATCTTGGTAATTAGCTTAGTATACCATTATAAAAATAAGGTTATTCACCAGACATCGCAGTCGTTAAAATATTCATATCCGTGGTTTGAAAGAGAAAAAGGAGCATGAATAGAGAATATTGCTACCGCAGTCGTTCACCTCTTGATTTGACTCCCTCCGTTGCCTCGGCCCGCATTGTATGCCAGCCCACCCCGCTCACCCCTCCGCATCATCGTCCCATCTCCCAAAATGGTGCATCGCTGCTTTTGCGCCTCCATGCCGCCACAGCCCTGGTTTCCCACTGCTGCCGGCACGACGACCACAGTGTGAAGACGTTTGTGGCACCTGATGGGAAGAAGAACGGCACGAGGTTAGAGGACACAAAGTTTCCGTCATCAAAAACGCTCACAACCACAAAGGGTGGGCCAAAGGTTAGAGGGCCTGGAGGGGCAAGCAAGGGTGGAAGGGGAGCGGCGGTGCATAGTTGGGCCCGCCAAGGACATGTTGCGCCAACCACAAACACTTGAGTTCTAGGCACCGATCATATTATGAGGCTAGGGTCGACGCCTCCTCCAGGCGATTGAAAGTGAGCGTTGGTGCAGCAGGTGGTGTCTTCTATGATGATGCTGATGTGGTTGCTACAACATTTTTCGACGATGGTGCCTTTTGAGGTAATGGAGGACGAGTTGTAGAACATAGAACTTAGTGGCATGAGGAAGAAGATGATCGAGTAAGGAGAAGGGGAGGAGTTACCGCATTTAAGGAGTCTCAGCTCAAAGGGGATGAACCTCGATGGATTCCCACAAGGGTAACACAGACATTTCGCATCATCCCTATTCCCATCACGTTCGGCCAAGGCCAAGAGCGTGCGAGTGCAAGTGTGCAGCTCATGCACGGTTCGTATACTGTTTGGTCTCCTGCTCTCCCTCTTTTGTCTGTAGGAGCACTAACTAGCTACCAGGGTCGTTCCGGGAAAATTAGAGGCCTTGTACGATACTAAAAAATGAGGCCTATTAGCTTAGAAAAAAAGACTAAATATATGATATGATAAAGCATGCAGTACATTGCAATAAGATATATATCAAGATTCAAGAATGGTACCTATGTCGCATAATCTTTACTTGAATAACATCATTCTTTTAGTGTTCTTTGAAATGAAGTCTTCAATGATATGCTCATAATCAATCTTCTCCAACATTTTTCCTTCAAGTGCTATTATAGCCAAATCATTAAGTCTTTCTTGTGTCATTGTAGAACGCAAATAAGTCTTCAATAGCTTCAACTTAGAAAAGCTTCGCTCTGCTGATGCAACGGTGACAAGAATAGTCAATAGAACTCTATATGCAATTGTTGCATTAGGAAAACAACTATGCTCCTTTAAAAATCGCAAAATTTCAACAGGCCCCATTCTTTCTTTTGGAATAAATCTTGTAGAAACTTCAACTCCATATATAGTTCTTTGGCATCAATATCAGATTTGTCATCCTTTGTAAGGACAGCCTCAAGATTATCATAAGAAGACTTCAAGAGTTGGTTATCCAATGACTGCAATGTTTCCGAAGTAAATAAGAAACCAAATTTTTTTTGGTAATCTTTGTACTGCTCAAATCTTGTTGTAAGAGAGGCAATAGCTTGATCAATAACAGTGTTAAAATACTCTACTCTAAATAACTCCTCTGGAGACATTGTGGCAATATTTATGTCTTCTGGGTTTCAATCGTGATGCCTCTTTCTTGTAATTTTTCTTTTTTTAGTGAATGTAGTACCAATATCCATCTCAAGTGCAATTTCTTTGGCCGACTTCAAAGCTTCTAAGAAACCAGTTTCCCTATAGCCCTCGAAGAAAGAAATAAGCCCTTGCACTTTCTTGATAGCAACATCAATAAGCATATCCTTTTCTTGCATTTGTTTGCTTACTAAATTAGCAGCATACAGTACCTCATACCAAATGACAACCGCCACTATAAAATCATATTGTCCAAGTTCATTATTTGCCAGACCTTTAGCCTCACTGCTCTTTGCTAGATCATTATCAGTTTCAGATACCTAAAATTAAAAGAAGGAAAATATTTTTAATATATGAGATAACCAATAAAAGTACATTAGTAAATCAGTGCCAATATGAAAATGTTGGATACCTGAAGTAGAGCCTCCCGAATGTCTACACACGCAAATCTGATAGCTTTAACACTATCAATGTGACTCTCCCATCATGTAGCTGAAACTGACTTGAGAGTCAGTCCAGTTATGTTATCTTTTAGAATCTGCCATTTTTTAGTAGAGTTAGCAAATGTTGTATAGATACGTTGGATGATTCCAAAGAAGTCTTTAGCTCTGCCACAAGTCTTAGTAGCCATATCACAAAGTGTTAAATTGAGGCTATGACAACCACAAGCAGAATAGAAAGCTCTAGGATTTACATCCAAAAGCTTCCTTTGTACACCTTGATATTTTTCTTTCATATTTGAACCATTATCATAGCCTTGTCATCTCACATCATCTATGTCAAGATCAAGAATCTTTAGCTCATTGTCTAGCACATCAAAAAGTGCCTGTCGAGTCGTGTCAATTACATCTAAGAATCCTAGAAAGGATTCTTCAACATGACCTGATGTTGAGTCCACATATCTTATAATTAAAGACATTTGTTCTTGGTGACTTGTATCAGGGGTACAATCAAATATGACAGAGAAATACTTTGCACTCTTTATCTTCTTAATAATTTCAGACTTAATAGCAGAAGCAAGCAAGTGTATCAACTCATTCTGAATCCTAGGACCAAGATAATGAACGGGAGTTTCTTCATTTGTAATCCGACGGACATGCTCTTGAATAACTGGATCAAATTCAGCCAACATCTCTACTAAGCCCAAAAAATTCCCATTGCTATCATCATATAGTTTGCTGTTATTTCCACGAAATGCAAGATTATGCTTGGCAAGAAATTTTACTATGCCAACAATTCTAAATAAAACCTTCCTCCAATGGTCCTTTTCTTTCTCAAGTTGTCGTTGAGCAGCTTTGTCAATAGTTTGATCAGTTTGCAATCTGTTACGCAACTCATACCAAGCTGTCATGCTCAAAACATGATCTGCACTTGTCTCATGCTCTTTGAGTCTCTTCCCAAGATGTATCCAGTCATTACAACCCTCATTTGCCAACTGACCTTTTCGATGCCCTTTTGTAAATAATTTACAACTAAAAAAATACTCTATCGAGTTCTTTAGAATAAACAAGCCAATCCCTGTCACAACTTTCTCCATTTAATAGAATTCTATTATAGAATAGTGAAGAAAATCCTCTTCTAGATATCTTGTCCTTAGGCCCCTTCTGAATTGAGAGGTCTCTTTTAGGGCCCTTTTGTGCTAAGATGTCTACTTGTTTACTTTTAAGTGAACCCTAATATCTTGGATCAAATATATCATGCTGAAAAGAGTCACCGGCATCCAAAGAAGGATTCAAGTCTTCACTGTTATTGTCTATCTAAGTATTTGTGTTGTCACGATGAGCTTCCTCAACTTCAACATTATTTTTTGGAGGATCTATAGGATCATTGTCAACATTATTGTCAACTACTTGCCTCTGGCTGTGCCCCTGATCAGGTATTGGATTATTAGATGACACTTGTGACTGTTTCTTAACAAATCTATCCATAGATCCTTTCTGAGATTTGACTAATTTATCTATTCTTTGTTTTTTCTTTTGCTTTTGCCAACCCGATTCATATTTTCTAGACTGATTTGCAGAAGACATGGCTTCAAATTTGCTAGATGAAAGATCAAAAGAACAAAATTTAGCTTTTGCATTTGCGCTGTGATTGCAGATGAATTGAAAAAAAAGAATCATCAATAATACCTTGCGCTGTTGCCGTCAGTCGATAGTCCAGTCGTCACGGCCTGAGCACCTTGTGCACACTCGACGCCGGTAACTATTGCAAGGCCTGGTGGGCGGCGCCGGCGGCCGATAGGGTAGGGCTTTTAGCGTTGGGGACGGGGATTGGAATTAGGAAGTCGAACAGGTTGCGATCTGCTGCTGTGTTGCGTTGCGATGGAAACAAAGAGACGTCGACGGACAGCCGGCTAAAAAATCATTCTTTATTGGGCTTCAGCGTTCACTTGAGTTGAGTGCTAATGGGCCAAACAGCGTGTTGCTATCTATACGTAGTATATGTAGTATGTATGTACATATTTGGAGGCCTATACAAATTGGAGGCCGTGTGCGGTCGCACACTTCGCACATGCGAAGGAACGGCCCTGCTAGCTACCTACTTAAGTTGAGCACCTTGTGAGTGTATCATATGATACTAATCTTATTTCCACATAGCGCTTATCGTGGGCCTTTGTATTCTCTTTGATTAATTGCTACACCAATTATGGGCCTGGCCTAACCAACCAAATGTTTCTAAATATCAGGCAAATAGCAATTTAGCATACGAGTAAAGGTTCAGGATGGCAGAATGAGTTCAGGTTTAGGGTGCCAGATGAAGATGTTTAGATCTGACCTAATTCCGTGAACTAATAAATTCAAAAAATAGCTAAGAAGTAAGAACTAACCCAAATTTCCTATTCCAATTTATTTTCTACCTGGCGCTGACCGTTTAGTAGTGAAGTTTTACCCGAAAATGAAGGTTGTAGTTGTGTAAATAGTGGGGGAAGCCGACGATGGACAGTAACGCCTTCTTCCTCATGTCGACCTCGACCATCCATACCTTCCTTTCCTCCCAGCTTTTGAACTCGATCTCACCGACGCTGAAGCAGACGACGTCTGGGTTGTCCAAGCTCATGATCGGGCACGTTGGTTGCACGCGCGGGAGGCCGTCGTAGCCCGGCAGCGCCCAGAGCTCCTCGCAGTCGAGCGTGGCGTCCTTGACCCATGCCATTGGCCTATCGTCCGTTGCCAGCGCCAGGGTCCAGGTGGTCACCAAGAAGGCATTGGCGGACTGCGCGCAGCAACAGCAGCGGAGGTCAATGCTGACGAACTTCAACGCGCCATCGCCGACGCCGCATATGTCCCGAGAAGACTCGATGTCCAGGTTTCTGGCGTCGTCGTAGGAGTAGGCGTCCGTCCGTTGAGCGGGCACCACGGGTAGCATCACGTGCCGGAGCCTGCTGGGTCCTCCCCCATGTCGCACAGGAGGACGAAGCCCCGGTAGAAGTCGACCCAGCACACAGGAATCTGTTGCCGACGGGGACGACCTTACAGCCCATGTACCCGTGCCACCAGAACCGCCTCAGTCTGTCTCGTTTGACGCCACCGTCACCCTCGTCGTCGTCGAGGATGATGGGTGCGGCCGGCTTTAGCTCCCACTCGCGCCTGCCGGCGTGGAGCACCCACACCTCAGCCAAGAACGTGTCCGCAACCACAGTCGGCGCCGTCGGCGTCACCTCGAGCTGAGCCACAAGGAGCTCGTCCTCGTTGCGTCGCAGGAGACCTGTGTTCCCCTCGCACAGCCTGCCGTCGCTTGGCTCCCGGTGGTGGACGCCTCCTCCCAGTGAAGGGATAATCGCGGGCTGGGAGCAGCTGGGACAGCGATGGCGGCCTCGTGGCAGCGCCTGCTCTGTACACGAAGCAGTCGCCCGTGTAGTGAGGGTCTAAGAGGACGGAGTCGCCGTGGACCGCCACGACTTGAAACTCCCGGGGGCCGAGCTCGGCGCTGGCGCTGCCCGTCCAGTCGTAGTAGAGGAAAGAGCTCTCCGGCGGCGGCGCGAGGCTCAAGGAGACACGGAGCTGTCCGCCACCGAAAGCGGATGTGCGGCAATCCGCCACGGTCTTGGCGTTCTCGACGATGGATTCATCCCGGGTCAAAACGAGATAGACAGATAGTTCAGCATTGCCCAGCGTGCGTTTGTGGCGGCCGGCGAGGCAGAGGCGGCGGGATCCATGTCGCCGGAATCTGAAACGAGATGATCACTGATCGATCGTACACCAACGAGTGGAGCGTCGGCATCTGAGGAGGCCCTGGAGGGTCGATGCGTTGGACCAGCAACCATGACCTAGCCGCCTCAGCATCTTCACACAAGGCGAAGGTAACAAATGGAGGTCAGCAATGGCGGCTGCGTTCGTAGCCCTTTTTCTTTTTGGAATTTGGAAAAAAAATAGCCCTAGCTATGTTGAACTTCCCTTGGGCTGTAGAGCCGGAAGCCACGCACGGGTCCAGCCCATCTGAACAAATTGGTGTAGCTCTCGGCCCATCTAACTATCTTCGACAAATGATGCGTCTTCAAAGGGAAGAAGCAACGGAAAAAAAAATCGTCCTAGTGCATAATGCAAAAACGAAAAAAAAAATGTTAAGCTTGTTATAAACAGAACGTGCAACAGAAGTGCTTCACTTTAACCTTCCATGGTCAGGTAACACATCGTCGACAACACCAAGCTTAACCAGTAGAACAGTAGTTTACCAAGGAACTCAAAAAATAAGTCGCAAAAAAAGGAACTCAAAAAATCTGAACAGAATCGATTGAGCTTCACATTTTCACTGAATGAACTTGAGTTAAACGTCTCGACTTTACACAACCTAGCAAGTGGGTCATCATCTCAGGGCACCTGGATGGATGGATGGTTCCACGGATATATGTCTGCCGTAGCTTATACATATATATAGCATATAAATAAAGTTGGTCACTTCCTAGCAGCTACCTAGTTTCCAAAATCATCTCAGCAGCCACCAGCAACTTAAGGATAGTCAACTACCTTCTACTACTTATATACACAGTGCGCTTTCGTCATCATACTGCATGCTATGGATCTCCATCCGCAGGTTTCTCCTCCAGCAGCTTGGTGCTGCAGGGATGCCGTTTGCTGCGGTTCAGTATTGATTCTCTTATCTCCTTGTACTTATTCAGTTCCTCCAGCGCGTCCGCTGCCGTCCTTGATCTCAGAAGAGTGGAAGGCACCCCTGCAGAGCTCGATGCACCGCTGCCATGTTCCTCGGTCACTACCCTCTGGAGTGAAGGTTCTTGAGGAACTGGGGCACTAGGGCCTGGCAGTAGTAGCCTTTCCCTGAGGCCAGGAGCATTCTGTAGGATGCGCATAAGAATACCAATTGCTGCATCTGGAGACCTGGTTGATGAGCCGCCTACTTCCTGAGACAGTCCTTGGTCCTCCCTGTCAGCTATGTCAATCCTGGAAAATAGATAAAGATCTACATTAGCTTATGTGAAATCAAGAAGTGGATGCAAATTAACAGACACCGAAAAAGCAAAATGCCAACAAAAGGTTGTTAAACTACTAGAAATGTTTGGTTGATCCCCCTGTGACCCCACCCAAGAACATAATGGCAAGTCCAGCACAGTCACCATGTCTATCCTTGTTAAGGGATAAACTTGATAGTAGTAACAAGACTGACCCCCTAAGCCCCCTATATTTATCTTTATTAGATTAACATGAGACTCTCATTATGTTCATAATTTCATACCTCAGTATGGCAGGTTTACCCTGTGATAGTACAATAAGCAGTATCTTCTACAACCCTCTTGCTTAACTAAACATCTTAATTGCTGCTACCAGTAGTTAATGTATAGTAATATAAGAAACAATAAGGGCTATTTATCTTGCACAAAACAAACGCTAACTTTAGATAAATTAACCCACTGCCTGCAATTTGGCCCACAAAATTACACTAATGGTCACAGACCAAGAATTATAAGAATATTAGGAAGCTGCACAGTGACTACTATGAGGCTGTGGTAGAAATGATATCTGGCGCCTGTATTGTGTATATCAAAAAAAACACAGGATACTAAGATGTTCAACTGTAATTTCTAGTTTGTAAATAACAGATGCAATAAGACTTCAGTATGGAGCATGCAAATGACATGGTACTAAAAGTCTAAAACTTCAGTCTATAGTTTGTAAATGACACGGTGGCACTAAGAGTTGAATCTGTAGTTTGTTAATGACACAAGGGTACTAAGACTTCTGTGTAGTTTGTATTTTGTATAAATACCATAGGGCTACACACAAGCAGTACAAAAGTTTACAGCCAATATTTGGTTTATCCACAAATTCCCATATTACTTGCTCTACGAGACATTGTTATAGAAGGTGACCAACACCCAGCTAACTTGCTTAGGCACCACCCTCAAGCATAATACCCAGTTGCGCATCCAGGAAACATTATCTAGGGAGGCTAACCAAATAATGCTAGACCGCTTTAAGTCTACTATATGCCCCCATATGCCTGATCAAGCAATGCCATCACAATTCATGGTGCTCTGCACATGCTGTCACAACATAAGACACCAACCATGATAAAAATCGCATATGACAACCCTTATCACAACAGACAACTACTTATTATTGCTAATAATGATCAGACCACAGTAAGACACATCACAAACACTGCGCCTTCAGAAGAACTAGCATACAGTAGCAGAAAGAAGCAAGCAACAGCGTATTGCAAAGAAGCAAGCAACAGCGTCTTGCAATTCCTATTTCCATGTTGTGCCACAAATAGAAGTACTGAATAATTAGAAACATGAGTTCTTAATACCTGCAGGAGCAGCTACTAATTTGTATACCTAGCCCGATTGGTTGTCTTCCCCTGGCACTGGCAGCGGCATACCATATCTCTAGTGCCCAACCATGAATCATCAAAGGTCAGGTGAGTGCATAAGGCACTGCTGGCCTGCTGCCCAGCCGCAGCCACCGACCAGCAGCCCCACCCTGCCCATTGCTGGACCACACCGGCACCCGTATGCACCCGTACCCCTGGCCGGATGCCCGCTAGCCCATGCCCCAGCCCAGCTGCCTAGGTGGGCCAGCCATCAGCCGCCACTCCGCTCCTTTGTCTAGTCCACCCACACCACGCTGGCTTCAAGGCAGCCGCTGCCGCTGCTGCCCGTGAATACACGTTGTGCCGTCGCGGCTTCGCTTGGTTCGCGCGTGCCTCGCCGGCTCCACGCCAGCCTCCGTTGCCTCTGCCTGTGACCTTGAGAGTGCTAGGGACTAGGGAGTAAAGGACATGGGGTTGGCAGCTGCTGGTTGGGAAATGGGAATGGCCGGATGGATTAGATGTTGGGCCTTCATGGGCCGTTAGGGTGGATGAGACTACGAGAAATGTGGGTGGCTACCCCAAGTCGTGACCTGAAGCTTTCTTCAAGGGTTCACCAGCAGTAGGGGGGTGGGGGGATCTCAAGCCCCAGCCCCGCCCCACCACTGGATCCGCCCCTGATAATACCCTACTTTCCTCGTAGCCAACGTAGGTGCCCACTTAGCAGCGACTAGGTGTGCCCTGCCACCTACAACTGATGTTGAATATTTTCATTTCTGTGGATTTAAGTAAGGGTATGCATGATATTTCTATTAAGAGAGCATGTCTAACTGTTGGATGGTAAATCCTAGTGGCTAGTGAACATCACGAATTTCTTCCTAAAACTGCGTTGTTCACCACTAGTACAACTGGTGCATAGGAAATACCAAATTTAAGCAAAGAAAAGTCAGATTCAAATCTAGCTGAAACAGAGATCAGCAGGATATTTTGGGCAGCATTGTTTTACTGGGATCGGTTTCTCCATTTCCAGGGCTTGCTCTATGCCTGAATCTCATAATGCCTAAACCATATACACTTTTGTGTTCAGAACCAAGCTAAGGACACCCAAAAGTACATTGGTTTTTCCCAAAAGTTATACAAGCTACCAACAGATGCTTTTGTCTGTCCTCTGCCCTCCTGGATGTCTAAGGGGTTCAGCTCTTCCCATGTCCCATGTAATGTTGTTCACACGCCACCCAAGCCTCTCCATTCTCCATGGTTTTTGAAATATGTTTCTCGATACATTAAAAGAAGAAATGGCATATTCAAGCTTCTATATTTGCAAGGTCACACTTAATCTAAATGATGAAAAATATTGCCAGAAAAATTTGATGCAACACATAGTAAAGCCCCATCAGTCAACAGAGACAATTCAGCAAGCACACAAACTAAGGATTCACAGAGTAATAGAATAAGGGGAGAAAAGGTGAGGTCATTACGTCTCCAGTAGGTGCTTCATTTGAAGAACTGAACAACACTTTATTTATCTACTCAGATGGTTTCATTTGAAACAGGGGAAAAACCCAATCATCAAATGACTAGTGATATAGACATGTCTGAACTATAAATGTTGCAGGCAACCAACAAGCATATCTTGATAATAGAGAGAAATAATAGGTTCTCAAAAGTAAATCACTCCAACATAAAACCATGATTAGAAAATGAAATGCTTATAAACAGAATCAATAATTAAATCTAACCTAATGTATTCTTAACTAGTATGGTGCACAGAACTATTCTGACTCATATAATATATATAGATGCACCTACTAATACCTATGTTGCTTCTAACACCTAAACTATTTCTGCTTCTGCAAATAGATAATGGTGCCCTTTTAGTGAAAAAATACTTATAGAAAGGGAAAAATTGACAACTGGACCAAATACAAAAGCAAAAGCATGTTGGATCTGAATAAGCACTGAAATTACTCTACAATATAGGCAAAAATTGCAGAAGCTCAATCATGCTACCTGAATTAATTAAGATGTTCCTTGTCATCTCAATGAATGTCCTGTTTTGAATTTATCATCTCAAGAAACTAAAACATAAAAAATGTCATTGCTCTATATCTGCTAGATGAAAATAATCCAGTTTTCCCTATAGAAATGTGAAATACTATCCTTAGACTTCTGCTAGTATTATTGTTCCAAAGGCATTCTGAAAGTGAAGATGGTTCATGACAAAATTACCTAAGCGACGTTAGCCACCTGGTGAATACAACAGTGTTATGACCTATTAAACAAAATATAGGTGTTCAAACTTTATCAGACACCTAGGTCATTTATTTACACAGAGAAAGCACATGCATTCGTCAAACATAAACCAAATGCAATACAACAGCAGAACAGCAATTGAAGTGATCGGAAGGTACTAGGTTAGTCCTTTCAACCAAGGCATCATTGCATAATGTCATGAACTATACATATTTTCAACAAGTGAGTCAGAAGAGAACCTTCTAAGCTGATCAATGATGGTGTCTTTATCTTCCCATGCAAAAACTAACTCCCTTTCATCCAGTTCATCCATGATGAAAAGTTTACTGGAGGTACGAGTGAGCTTTAGTCCACGAAAATACACCAAATCATCATTACCAAAAGATAAAACCTGCAGCAAGAAGCAGAAACAGAAATTCATAAATCAGAAAAGAGATCCAACCATCCAATAGAAGAACCTCAGAATAAATGACAGAATAGTATTCCTCAAGGTTCACATTTTGCTAGAGAAGATCAACAAAAAACATGCAATTACCTGTTGCAAAGACTTCTCATTCTGTAACTCACTATGCTTGACCAAATCCTTTGAAACTATTGATTTATCATTCGGAGAATGTGTCAGATTCTCATTTTGAGATGAGCATTGTTGCTTATCCTTCCTACGTGGTGAAGGAGGCAGCCTGCTACCACCTCCACCAGCCATCACTGCGGGAATACTTAATGGAGCACTCTGATATCGGAAGAAAGGATTTCTTGGATAGCTCGAAGGCAAATGGGATGGTGATGGAGACAGAGGTGGTGATGGATAACACTCTTCATTTACTGTATTTCTCTTCTTCTCAGATGATGATGATGTGTTATGTGGATGTGAGTATGCTGCCGGAGAATTATCGGTCGGCATATGTGGCTGTAGGGGTCCATGGGGTTCTGAACTCATTGGAAATGGCGATGCAGATGGTCTAACTCCATGCTCGGTGCTCCAACTGTGCCGCCTGGTCATAGGAAAACGTGCAAGTGGAATGCCATCTGAAGGTAGGGAATCAAACTTCCTAAGAAAATCCGTTGTGGGGCTTCCGACATAATCCTTTATAAGCTCAGGTGGCATCGGTGTGGGTTGCTCTGGTACTGCAGCCAAGTCCAGCACTGGCACATACGAAACTGACAAGCTTAAGGAACCAAGCAGAGTTTCAATCGGAGCAAACGCATAGTGTTTCATCTCTGCATCCTCTGCGCGGGTGAATGGCTCAACGAATGATGAAATCTTGTGTGAGAGGCTCAACGGGGAGATCCTTCCAGATGAATTGAGCCCCTGGAAGAGATGGTATGCTGGCAAGAGCCTGACAACCAGATACAATGACCGGAACAACACTGTCGAGCTGCTGTATGCCCTCCTGTACATGCTATGGTCCTGAGAAGAGCCGGTTCTTGCTTTCTTGCCACTGTTCTTTACAACATTGCCAGACCTTGTAGCTTCATACTTTATCACCCACCTCTCAACGATCCTGCTGGCCCCAACACTAGCGTTTCTGGTACTGTCATGCTGCACGAGGACAATGTCAATGACCAGAGGCTCAAGGTTGCTCTGCCTCCACAGGTCAAAGTTCTCGAGCGCGGCAGGGCAGTCCCGGAGAGCAAGGTTGAACCACCGGTCCCGCGGCTGGCTGCCCGCCAGCGGCGATGACGGCGGGGAGGGCCGCATGAAGGTCCGCGACGAGTCGTATGGCGAGCGCGACTCCAGGATGATGTGGAGGCTCTTGGCGAAGAACTCGGTGATCACCTGCTCCACCATCGGTGGTTCCGACGCGCCGCCACCGGCGGCCGCAGCAGCCATGGTTGCGTGGCTGTCCGGACTAAAACTCAAGGGCTCAGTTGAAGTCCCCAAACTTCTGAAAAACGAACTGCGCCAGCACCATGGCTAAATCGATCTTGCTCAACCTAATCGGGCTGCAAGTTGATGGATGGACTGAATCAGTAGGACACCAGACAGCATGGGAGGAACCAATAAATGGCATGGGTGTACACACATGTACATCCTACGAATAAAAAACGGAATTTAAGTATTCATAGTACATGTATACACTAGTGATTAGAACAGATCCGGATACAAACAACAAGTCTACCACAAGTTAGGGTTCCGGTGTTCAATTTTGCACAGCGGAAAGGGAAGCAGAGAAAGGGAAGGGGGGCGAACCTGGTGCGCTGGGTTCCCGTGGGCGGAGAAGAGACCGACGAAGAAGACCTGGGCGGCGGGCGGCGGCGGCCGCCCTAGCTATCGCGCTCTCGTGCGCGAGGTGTACTGGAGAAGAGAAACAGCAGACAGGGTGGGAACCCACGAGAGGAATTCTTTCCGGGGGGCGCTGTTCGTCGTTGCTCCTCGGCGCGCTACTGGGCCGATTCCGATTTCTCTTCCTCTTTTTTCTGCAGCTGCACGCGCATGGCTACGATCGTTCATCAGAGAAAGCGGCCCATCACAGAGGGACTGTGACGCCTCGTCGCCTGCAGAGTCTCGTCGATGATGTCTTTAACAACGTGTCTTCGTATCTGCGTATAGTTTTAGGTTTGGTTGCGTACAAGTGGTGTGAGTGTGATGTGCGTAGGTTGTGTAGGTGTGCATTTATATGCGAACAGATACTACAGCTGTATTCAGATGAGAGGTGTCAAAAAAATAAAGCGGCCCATGAAACTGCATGAAACTGGAGAAAGAACGTTTCTTTTTCTTTTTTTCTTTTTTCTACCATGACACTTGGTTCTTCTTTCTTAAATTTTCCCCTGCTTTTTTTTTGACGGCAAGCTTTATTGATTCATAAAAAGAGTTACATGGTTTACAAGTAAGTGATGAATATATATTTTTTGAGCAGAAGTAAGTGACGAATAGATGAAGGGGGTTCATCTATCCAAACATGAGAACTTTTGTCTAACATTGCTTGTCTAGCCAGCTCATGAGCTATAGAATTATACTCTCCTGTTACAATGGCTAATAGATATTGCAGCAAAATCCTTCAAGAGTAGACAAATTTCATCGCAGATTGTTGCCGATGCCGTAGCTAAGAAACCTCTGCCAAGCATTGTATCAACAACCTACATACAATCAGCTTGGATTTGCACTCGACTTGCTTCCAACTGTTTCATTGTTATAAATTCTCACTAATAATTATCTCTATTTTTTCAGATTCACTCCTGAAAGTTTCTCTCTTTTTCTATCACTAGCCTAGGGTAAATTTGGTCTTTTAAACTTTTATATGTTCTCGTTCATTTTTATATATTTTTTTATTTCACTTCAACGTATCATAAGAATTTATTTTTCCCGAAATTGTATAATATTTTGGTGATATCATTTTACCGCAAAGACTGTGGGCACAATGATAGATTTCTAATATTAAGTGATAGATTTTGGTTATGTTAGAACAATTTTTTTGTTATGTGGAATAAGTTTATCCTAAACATGAGACATTTGGGCTATGATATGAAGCTGAAAATTTTTCTTATGAGGCTTAAATTCTCCTAGTGAAGCTAGAAGAAGACTTTCTTCATGAAGCTAGAACATGTTTATACTTCTCTTTGTAAGTTTGAACATTTTCTTTTTAAGGCAGCACATTTTCCTGTTAAGGTAGAACATTTGAAATGCAGACCTTTCAAATATCTTGAAAGCCATGTTCATGGATTCAGCTTCCCATGCGCAAAAGGCTGCAGTTTTTTTTTTTCCTGAGAAGCTAATTCTGGACTAGGCGTTGACAAGGCTTAATTCAAGCCGCTAAAAAGCCCTGCTGAAACCGTTTCTTGTTGTTATCTAATAAAATTCTGTGGGTCCGATGGATGGAGTGAGCTAGGTGAAAGTTTTCAATGACCTTTGGCGAAGGCGTTGGTGCAGCAGAACTGCAGAAGTGAGAACAAAACACACGTGCCTACATGAACTGACACGACATGCCAGATCGGCAGGGCCGTAAAGCCAAACTAGAATAGGCATGTTCTCTTTACAATCCACTCATAGTTTTCCTCACCAAAAAAAAAAACTATTTGATAATATGTTTTCTCACAAAAACAGCATATAAAATTAAGAGCAAGGTTGACACCAGATTCACTCATCAACTTATCCATGCACAGTCCAAAGAAACATGCATGCTAGCAAAGGAAATTTCTTGTTTTATTCCAAGATCTACGAGCTCAGACATTTTCCACAGGTGTCAAGGTAATGCAAATTCGATTCACTTTGTCAAAAGTTGCTTAGCGTTATCATTTGGAACACTTCCAAAGTAGCATCACATATATCATTTGAGCTGCTTCATGAGCTTTGGTGCTACCTGCAGATGCACGTTTCATAGAAAATTGGTTAGTCTCTAGCTTGGTAATGCTTTTCTACAATTAATTTTAACAAATGGTAAAGTGCAAGCTGGAATCTAGTACGTACACATTTGTCGATGCATGACCAGTAATCAAAATATTGCCCAGTGCAGTGTTTGTGACCAGTCTCATCAGTCTCGACTCTCTTGATACATTTCTGAAAACAGACAGCAACCGTTAAAGGTTGAACAAAAATACTCATGTGCCACACATGTGTATTAAAACAAATGAAATACTATTATCACTTAGGGTAAAATAAAACTATATGAAGGCTAATATTCAAAATTCAGTTAATAGAAGTTTAATAAGGGTCTACAACACCAAATACAGGAAATTGCAATGAAGATTTATGTAATTCCAAATCTCCAGCACAAGTTCCACATTCCTGAATTCAAGAATTATGGAAAACCTTTAGAAATTTGACGATTAACCCACTAGTGTTATGCATATCAAAAACAGGATCACATAAAATATATAACGTTTGAATCAGTCTACAGAGCACAGACTAAACATTAAATTAGTTGAACAGTTCGTCAAAAGTCATCAGTCAGAGCATCGCATTGTTTCATCACTTTTGACTTGATCAACAAATCACTAGTATGCACAAGTGCAGCTAAAAGATTCTTGGCACAACTCTCAGAATGGCATGACTGTGTTGTCCGAGCAGGACAACAGGAAATGTGGATAAGAATATACTGAAATATCAGACCAATATCACTTGACAATACTAGCTCCAGGTATTTGCGACTTAGAATAAGCCTAATATAAGGCAAAGCAATGTTACTGCTTGTACATCTCTGTTAAGTGGAACCATAGCATTAGCCAAAATTCATATGTTCACATGGATGAATAGAGCAAACAGGTCAGTCGATTCCACAAAAAAAAAAAAAAAAAAAAAAAAAAAAAAAAAAAAGGTTCCCAGCTAATTTGGTCAGGTATCCAAAGTTTGTTTCGAGTGTCGATAAAAGCTTCATCATGAGAAACTATTCTGCCATTTGTCTAACCTTATTAACCAGCTATTTCTTGAACATTCATGAAGGAAAATAAATAGCACTCCCTCTGTTTCAAATTATATGACATTTTATTTTAGCTTTAACAAACACATTGCTTTTACTGTGTGTCTAGACATAGTGCGTATTTAATTTAAGTACATAGCAAGAGCTGTGTATCTAGAAAAGCTTAAACGTCTTATAATTTAGAATTAGAATGGAGGGAGTATCATATAGAAACCCTTGTATCAACAGAAGAATTAGTTAGATCATTGGCCAATGTGCAAAATAAATTTTGAGCATCTAAGAAGAAAGAGAGGGCGACCTCATACTCATAAAGTGCTTTTACACACTGTGGCTTGCATCGTTCCTCAAGATATTTCTTCTGATCAACAAGTTCCTCGTCCTCCCTGAGATAGAGCAACATTAGAAAAGCAATGAACTTGAGACAAAAGGAAAAAGGGGAGCAGTTCAAAACATTCTAGTAATGGCTGACCCTTGCGCTGTGAATAACACTTTAGCGTTTGCAATGTACAAGGAATGTACTAATACTAAGTAAGCTCACTAACACTGTGATTTGGGAAACGCAGGATATCTGTCAGCAACAAGATGCCTGACGTAATCTTCTAGACAAAGGTTGCCAAACAAACAAACAAATCCCTAGCTAGCTCAGCCCAGTTCCCCCAGTTCCAATCGAAAGAGAAGAGCTACTATCATATCATCATACACCAGACGCGCGGGGAGCAGCAGCAGGGGGAGTGGGATTTCGAAGCCGATGAAGAGCAAACCCGGGAGAATCGAGAGGGCGCAGGAGGAAGGATCACTCACATGGCGACTGACGGGGAGGGCTGGACGAACGAACGAGCTGGAGAGGATCAGACCAGATCCGATCCGATCCGATCCGAGAGAGGGTGCTGTTGTTTTTAGGGTTGGGATGGGATTGGGAGCGGCAGATTTGGGTGGGGGACGGCGCACGAGGTTGACGCCGCCAAGGCTGGAGAGGATCTTTGTTTAGGCGCAACGCTTGTCGGGGACAACAGCAGCCGACCGAATGGAATGCAGTCAGGCTTGGGCCTCTTCAGGAACTCACCGGCCCATTATCTTTTTAGGAGCCCAATACCATTTGAACATTTTCTATTTTCTAATCTAATTAATGAGCAGCAACAGCTGTGACCTGTGCTTTTTCAGGTTTGCCCACATGGGGATCATCATTGTCGTCGCAGTTGGGAGGAGCAGCAGCGAGGATCCGATCCGATCCATCCATCGAGGTCGTCGAGGCCACACCCACCCACACCGTTGCAAAAAGATGGCGGGCGCGGGCGGAGTCTGGCAGTGTGGAGCACGTAGCTGTTCTTCGCTGGCCCTGCTGTCGTGCCCCACGATGTCCGCCCCTGATGGGCATGGGAGATGATCATGGTCGCGCGTCCGTCCTGGTCCTGGTGACCATCTGATTAGCGCACAAATTGCCGCCTAACATTGTCCTTCCGTACACCATTTGATCCCGGATATAACATTAAACGTAATAAAGTACACAATATACTTCAACAAAACTAGTACTGATGTACTATGGGTTTGCTTTACTTGAAGATTGACCACGGGTTTGCTTTACTTGAAGGCATCATCAGCTAGCTGTGGCTCAGTGGGCTTGGTCTGCCGGCGTGCAGCCAGCCAGCCCGCGTTCGAACCCTGGGTTCGACGCCTGGTGCCTCACCGGGAACAGTAGGTTCCTAAATAATTTTTCAGGTACTGCCTCAACGCGGATGTGGTAACCATGGGATGGCGTGCCCGTCGAGTTCGAGTTCGGAAGGACTTCGAGTACTTATCAACCGCGTACATGACTCTTACCTATAGGTATAGGTCTAGCTTACCGCGTACATGACTCTTACCTATAGGTATAGGTCTAGCTTACGTGCTAAGATAGTGTGTGTGATTGTACGTGGGTGTGTGTGGTGGTGTGAGATACTGCAACTTGTATTTAAAGAGTTGATGTATATAAAAAAAAAACTAGCGTGCATCTCGGCTCTAGATGCCATGTGGGTTACTATGACGAGTTGTTTCGTGTTGCACATTTTATTTTAGTCTAACTATGTTTGCTGGTTTCATCGGCTTCCTGTTCGTTTCCGAAACACAGTAGAATAGCTCATGGTGTGAGCAAAAAGCTCTTCCAGACGACGCCTTACTATTACACCTCCAGCTAGGTCGCCACGTGTACTATAGCAGATGAAATAGTTTTATCTCTTTTCTCAAACGGAACTAAAATTTGGTGAATAGCTTTACTAGCTCGACTTCTCCGTACCTATATAGATAATGTCTAAACATTACCCACTATGTTCTGATTTCTATGTCATTTTGGTTTTATAAATTTATCATAGGGTTCAGGTTTAGGATATATATCTGTATATAACAAATTTTATTTTATATTTATCTAGAGAGGCCAAAATAACTTGCAATTTGAGATACATAGAATAAAAAATTATTATAAAATAGTTGCTTCGTCCTATTGCAAAGCTTGATTGTTTTACCCTTTTTATATTTTATATTTTAATTTCTTACAGATATAGACGATTTTACTGTTTATATATATATATATATATATATATATATATATATAT
>CM041633.1:10127548-10174000 GCA_023333625.1 Bothriochloa decipiens
GAACATGGTATTGTTAGCAACTGGGATGACATGGAGAAGATCTGGCATCACACCTTCTACAATGAGCTTCGTGTTGCGCCTGAAGAGCACCCTGTGCTGCTGACCGAAGCCCCACTCAACCCCAAGGCTAACAGGGAGAAGATGACCCAGATCATGTTTGAGACTTTCAATAGCCCTGCCATGTATGTCGCAATCCAGGCCGTGCTTTCCCTGTACGCCAGTGGACGTACAACTGGTAATGATTCATTCACATGATGACCAAATTTCATTAGGACTTCCAAAATTTTTCCATCTTAATTATGGATTGCTGTTCTTCATTCAGGTATTGTGTTGGACTCTGGTGATGGTGTCAGCCATACTGTGCCAATCTATGAAGGTTATGCCCTTCCTCACGCCATCCTGCGTCTTGACCTTGCTGGGCGTGATCTGACTGACAGCCTGATGAAGATCCTCACTGAGAGAGGTTACTCCTTCACCACCACTGCTGAACGGGAAATTGTAAGGGACATCAAGGAAAAGCTCGCATATGTGGCTCTTGACTACGAGCAGGAGCTGGAGAATGCCAAGACCAGCTCATCTGTGGAGAAGAGCTACGAGCTGCCTGATGGTCAGGTGATCACCATTGGGGCAGAGAGGTTCAGATGCCCTGAGGTCCTCTTCCAGCCTTCCTTCATTGGTATGGAATCTCCTGGCATCCACGAGACCACCTACAACTCCATCATGAAGTGCGACGTGGATATCAGGAAGGACTTGTATGGTAACATTGTGCTCAGTGGTGGCACGACCATGTTCCCTGGTATCGCGGACCGTATGAGCAAGGAGATCACTGCCCTTGCCCCGAGCAGCATGAAAATCAAGGTGGTGGCACCACCTGAGAGAAAATACAGTGTCTGGATAGGAGGATCCATCCTCGCCTCCCTCAGCACCTTCCAACAGGTTAAAAACTTGCACCTTTTTTTTTTATAAAGAAAATCCAGTCTCTATGGCAAATATTGCAACCTTTCAGTAGTTCCAGTATGTTTCTTTGTACTAAAAACATGATCTGGTTTTTATGCTACAGATGTGGATCTCAAAGGCTGAGTACGATGAGTCAGGACCCGCGATTGTTCACCGGAAGTGCTTCTAAGCTCAAGGCTGCCCCTTCTGCCCCATTTTATGTATTCCTTTCCTCAAGTGCTTTTCAGTAAGCTACTACTATGTTTGAGATTGCCGGCCTTTTGAGGAGACAATGTTGTTGGATTTATATTTTGTGGGCTCACTACAATGCATGCATTGCCCCCAGCACCTTTCCATGCCAAGCTTGTTGCTACTTGCTAGTGGTGAAAACAGCAACCACAAAAAAAAGGTTGAAATTATTGAAGTTCATAGGATCATATTGTAACTGTACTTGTGCCGAGTAACATTATTATTGCTTCCCTTTGTACATCCATCTCTGAGACATGCAAATTCGTTCGATTGGTTTGCCTTGCCACTTCTGTGAATGATTTCCTGGCGCTGGTGGTTGCGACATTGTTATCCCACAAGCTTCAAGCTTTTGAATGGCAAATTCTCTGGGAATTACCTTTGGGCTTCTGCTTGTGAGACCCCAGATGTGTGGATTTCTGATTTGCTGAATTCTCATGTGCTGCTGCCTGCAAAAAGTTGTCCCCATGTTACTGTTAAAATAAAAAGGCACCGTAGCGAGTGCTATGAATTCAGGAACATGGGTTGCCGGTTGCCCGCCCCCAGTCCGTCCGAATGGCTGCGCCTAACATGGGCAGGGCTGCTGCTGCTTTGGCAGGAGCCAGGAGGGACCAGATCACGGAGTGATTTCATAATGCTCTAAATGAGACCTTTTTAATTGAGGCTTTTGATTGCAATTACATTTGATATGAGCATTTACAGCTGCCCTCCAGCCAAAGATTCTGAATGATCGTGCATTGGTGCGGAGAAGGTTGGTAAATTGGTAAATCTAGTATTTATATATATATACTCTCTCGTTTATCCCAATTCTTCAGGTGTATTTACCTGATGAGAATGAGAAAGCTACAAATTGTGTGGAAAAAAACAAACCCACTTTTCGTTCGCAAAAAAGAGGGACAAACTGATCCATTTACTGCGACATGCTTTCCGTCTTGCTTGACAGGAAGTCAGGAAGGATCGACACTGACGTCGGTTTTAATGGGCCTACAATTCCATTCTGGGTCAAATTATGATAGGCCAACTCCGTCGGGCTCGGCCCAGAACAGCCGCCAAGAGCCCCCAAGACGGTGGGAGGCGGGTTGGTGACTTTGGTGGGCCAACAGTGGGGCTCACGTTAAAATAACCCACGCGCCATGGCCAGTTCGCCACACGCGCACAGCGCCGCGCACCCGCCCACTGATTCATCCCACCGCCGTGCCTGACCCGCGGGCTCCACGTTTCTCGCCCCTGCATGTCAGAGACAGCGGCCGGACGGCACCCTCAGGAGGACACGCACGGCGCGTCGCTTTCAATTCGTGCTCCACTGAGATGGCGACGGGTAAAATCCGCGCGGATAGTTTCTTCACATGCCCGCACCCCGCGACCAAAATCTCGTGCCTATATCCGCGCCCGCCGCCCGCCACCCGCCACCCGCAGCAACCTATGCCCGTGCCTGCTATCCGCGGGCAAGGCTCGCCTGCGGGCATGCCCGCATACCCGCCAGAAGTATGCAGATGGGAAGAGGATGCGGCTTGCGGGGCGGAGACGGTGGCCTGCATGGAGGGGAAGAAGGTAGGGTCGGAGCTGGGAGGCTGGCGGCCATCGTCGGGGTTTGGAGGAGCAGGAGGCGTCGATTCATCCTCCGTCGGAGCAGGATCAGAGAGGAGGAGCAGGAGGCGTCGGGGGATTGGAGCAGATAATGGAGCTGAGGAGCAGGCAGCCGGCGTTGGGGATTGGAGGAGTGGGAGGCAGGGAGCCACGCCGCGCGTGTTGAGGCCAGATCCCGGAGGACGGAGGCGCGACGGCGCTAGCTCTGCTAGGGCCCCGACGGCCAGACCACGAGTAGAGGAGGCAACGACCGTCGATGCTGGGTGGCGAACTCGCGGACTCGCGAGTTGCGACTCGCGCGGGGGATTGAAACCCTAGAACTGAAGTGTATATATATCACTTATGCTATTGCTCCACATGTCCGTGTATGTTTTGCGGGTATGCGGATATGGACATGCTATTTTCTCACCCGCGAAGTTTTACCCGTTGGGCACAACTCTTCACCCGCGCCCATGTCCGCGGGCACAGATTCATGCCCGTATCCACACCCACCGGGTCGAGTGCCCGCGGGTACGCGGATATTTCTGCCCGTTGCCTCCTCGGCTGTCCTCCTCGGCTCTGGCTTAATGGTTTTTCTTTTTCCAGTCGTCTGTCCTCGGCTCTGGCTGCCAACCCCAAGAACCGAGAGTGCCTAGGGAAGGAGGACCGAAGGCGAAGGGGAGGTCCGCGGCTGGTGCCGTGCCAGTGGCAGCCGGACAGAGGCGCCGCGGGACTCTTCTCCTTGCCGGCCGGCCGGACGCGCCGTGCCGTGCCGCGACGGTGAGCTTGTCCGCCCGCTTCCTTATTGGGAGATGGTGTCTTGTACTGTTGTGTGTGGTTGTTTTTTCTTTTTCCTTTCTTTTCTCTGCTGCCGTTGCGGTGAGGCCAACGCCAATGTGCTGTTCCTGGTGTGGGGGAGGATCATGGATGGAATAGGCTTTAGTGGAATAGTGGGTGATTCTTGCTCCTTTGGTACTTGGTAGGCTGCATGATTGGAGTGGGCGTCAGCGCAGATTCGTTCTTGTCGATTGTAGGTAGGGGTCGGGGGAATCGAGAGGTGGTAGAGTTCGTTCTTCACCTTTGATTGAAGCTCCGCGAAATATCAATTATACAGGGCTTACTTAGTATGAGATCTATTGGAGCTAGGCGAAGAAATGGTTTCGTTGTGGTATTGGCTCTACTATTCTGCCCTGTTTATTGGAATCAGGGCTATCCTCTTATCCCAATGTGAATAATATGATGCTCACTGCATCAGTGTTATCCTAAAATCATTATTGGATATGATTAGCTCATTCGGAAAGAATCTGTGTCTTGGGTGAGGGGTAGAGCAGCTCCCTGTTCCCTTATGTATTAACCCTTTTAGATGGTTACCCATTTAGGCTGCCAGTTTGTTGTCAACAAACCCATTGCTGAAGCACGAAAAGATTATGCTGCCACTAGCAATAGGTACCACATGAAGGGCGGCCCTGGTGCAGCGGTAGTGTCTTACCGTCTGTTACCGGAAGGTCCAGGGTTTGAGCCCCGGCCTCCGCACATTATGTGCGGGTATGGCTTGGCGTAGAAATCCCTTCCCCAGACCCCGCACAGCGCGGGAGCCTACGGCACTGGGTACGTCCTTTTTTTTTTTTTAGCAATAGGTACCACCACACTAATTTTATCGAAATTTTCAGATAGTGAAGTCAGTCACTCACTTCTGTAGGGCTCAGTGTTATATCAAAATGGCATCTTTGATGACTAGGTGACCAAATGGTTCTCTTATATAAGTCAATACAGCTGATTTGACGTGGAGCCGTGTTTGCCCACAGTGTCCTCTTGCAGTTGCAGCCCCTGCAATGTTTCCTTTTGATGCTGCTTCATGCATTTGGTTACAATCAATGCCATCAGGAAGATTTGGCTGAATGGTTTCATCTGTATACCACTTTGCAATTTATCTCCAGAAAAATATGGTACTGAATATGGTACTGAATTGTGTCATCAAATTCCACATTTTCCTTTGATCTTAGGTGATCCTGCTGAAAATTTGAACTCTGGTTTTTCTGTGTGGTTTCACACTTAGAAAGAGGTGAAATATGCAATGAAATGGATTTTAAGATCTCATCCCAAATTGCCTTTTCAGGTGACACCGTGATATTGATGTGAAGTTTTGTGGCACTTCCTTCATCCCTTATATGGTATTAACAATATTTTTAATTGTCTGGGTGGTTCATTTGAGCAAATGGAAGGCAATGATCTACCCCCTGGAAACATGTTGCAAGGGCTTCCCTATGATACTTTAGACTTGCGTGGCGGCTCAATGCAAAAGCATTCTCCAAACTCAGGAAAACAGATCTTCAGCAGCTCCCAGATGCCGGGGACTATCACAATGTCTATGACCAGGGCTACAGAGCCTGATGAATTTCCTGGGTTTCAGTTCAAAGAACATGGAAAGGGTGATGACCACCACCACGAACACCATAGTCATCACTCACAGAACTGCAAGAGTGATGGTGAGGAACATGATATGGCTGAAGATGCTACTGATACCCCAAGTGGCAAAGGCAAGAAGGGCTCTGCATGGCATCGGATGAAGTGGACAGATTCAATGGTAAAACTTTTGATTACAGCAGTGTCTTACACTGGAGATGATCATTGTGCTGATTCTGGTGGTGGCAGGAGGAATTTTACAATAATGCAAAAGAAGGGCAAATGGAAGGCGATATCGAAGGTTATGGGAGAGAGAGGCTGCCATGTGTCACCGCAACAGTGTGAGGACAAATTTAATGACCTTAACAAGAGATACAAAAGGCTGACAGACATCCTTGGTAGGGGCACTGCTTGCAATGTTGTGGCTAATCCATCACTTCTTGATAGCATGAATCTTTCTGATAAGATGAAAGACGATGCAAAAAAGATACTTAGCTCAAAGCACCTATTTTATGAGGAGATGTGTTCCTACCACAACAACAACCATGTCAATTTGCCTGAAGATCATGCACTTCAGCATTCCCTACTGCTTGCCCTTAGATGTAAAGAGGAGCATGATCCTCGGAGGGATCCAAGTGGAGGTGCTGATGAAGATGATCAAAGTGCGGATTCTGATTATGAGGAGAATGATGAAGAGAAACATCCTGTGCATACAAACATGAGGGAGCCCTCAATGCACAAAAGGAAGCACCGCAGTGATGTGGCTTTGGTCACATCAAGCTCTCATGAAGGCAGTGAGAGGTCTGATCCCCATGGTGTCACAGTGGACATCAACAAGGCTTTCACAGATGCAGCCAACATGGTTTTGTTGCAACAGGACTTGGCTTCACAAGCCATAGAGATTCAGAAACGTAGCTTGCAGATTGAAGCAAAGGAACTGGAACTCACAAAGCAACGTATCAAGTGGGAGCGGTTCAGGAAGAAGAAGGACAGGGAGATAGAAAAAATGGCATTGGAGAATGAACATATGATGATTGAGAACAAACGCTTGGAACTTGAGCTGAGACATAAGGAGTTAGAGCTAGATCTTAAGCTGAAAGGTCAGGGGAAACATCCATAACTTTTGCTTGATCAACACTACAATATGTAAGATGGTAAACAAGTAAGTGGGCTTTTGAACTATCTTTACTAAGAAAAGGCTTTATATTCATCATCTTGAGCAGCTATTTTTTTATATGAACCTTTTCTATATTAATTTGCAGATATGGAACTCATTCTTGTTTGTGTTTTGTGTTAATATAGACATCTTTTATCTGTATATTTAAAAGTGCATCAATGTTTGTCGTTGGAGGGAACCAAAAGCATGTTATTAGAGCATTATAGATTTGAATGAATTAGCAACATGGTCAATGTTTTGCCATTAAATAGCCCCTTAAATGCCCTAGAGAAGACTCCTTGCCAAGGTTTTGAAAGTCAACGATTCAGCTCCGCCTAGGCGCGACTAGGCGCTAGTCGGAGGGTGTCCGCCTCGCCTATGGGGGTAGGCGGACCCCTAGGCGGGCGCAGTGGCTCCGCGGTGGAAGATGGCGCGTGGGCGGCGCGGAAACAGGCTGCGGGCGCGGAGGCGGGCGGCGTGGGGGTCCGCAGCTCCTCCCCGCCTGCAGCGCGCGGCGAAGGGGAGCGGCGGCGCGTGGCGAAGGGGAGTGGCGGCGCGGGCGAGCAGGAGCAGAGCGGCGTTTGAGAGGGGGAGAGAGGAGCAGGGGACAGGATAAGAGGAATTGGGCCGTGGTGGGTGACTTGTGGTGGGTGAGTTGGGCCGTTAAATAGGCCTTTTTTCTCTTTCTCCCCATTCCATGACCACTTCTCTTCTATTTTTTTATTTTCTTTTAAGTACATATACATGTATTCTGCTAAAAGAAGGGCGGCCCTGGTGCAAGCGGTAGAGCTTTACCGCCTGTGACCAAGAGGTCCAGGGTTCAAGCCCCAGCCTCTGCACATTTGTGCAGGGATGGCTGCTGGCTATTTTCCCTTCCCCAGACCCCGCAGTGCGGGAGCCTACGGCACTGGGTACGCCCTTTACATGTATTCTGCTAAAAAAATGTATATGTACATGTATTCGCCTAGCAAAACGCCTAGCGTCGCCTAGGCTCGCCTAGTCTCGACTAGTCGCTAGGCTAAGGTTCGTCGCCTAGATTTCGCCTAGCGCCTATCATAACTTTGCTCCTTGCACCCCATCGTGCCTCGCTTTTTCCCTCTCATGTCAACAATGTTTGAGCAGTCAAGGTGTTCTACAAGTCATTTGTGCCATTGCTAGTTGAAAACAATTTGAAAAGTATCAAACAACAGATTTCAGATTATGATTTTGAGCTGTTGATTGACATTAGGAAGGAAGCCTAAATGTCAAAAGTAGTCCAACAAGGTTAGTTTTGCTGCAGTGCTAGTCCACCCAACTATCTGTGCAACTGCACCATGAAGGAAAAAAATGTACTCGACCTGCTTGATAGTGTACTGTTTCTTCAGTTTGGTGAATACAAAAGTTGTAGGTAACTTCTTTATCTTGTTTGTGTTAAAATTTCATGACTATAGGCCTGATAGTTTTGGAGTTATACTCCCAGCAAGTTCATTATCAGGTTTTGCTTATGCTCTGTGCAAATCTTAATGATTGTGTTGTTTGGCTTAGCTAAGCTTTGAATCAACTTCTGGTGATGTTAGAAGAGTTGTATTGCTTTTCATAATAAGATTCTAAATTGTCTAAGATCACTGCTTTTGGTGGTCTAGGGGTGATTTCACAGCTAAAAGAAGGCATGGACAGAACCTGCCATTCCACTTTGAACAGCTATAACTGGAGTTCTAGATGATAATAACAAAGTTGTAGCTAACTTAATAAGCTTTCTAAAAAGTTAAGAACCACATTTGTTTGGATGGATAGAACTCTGGATATGCATCTCTGAAATTCATATCAGGTTTCTATCTATTGTTTGTGCAGACCTGCTTCTTGGTGTGTTTTGACTTAGTTAGCATTAGAAAGCGATTCCTAACATTTCTTCTCATATTGGATTTGCATATAAGAAAAGCATTGCTTTAATCAAGTTGTGATTGGCTACATTTCCTGTATATATGCTAACTAGCAAGAACCCCACGCAAAGCATAAAAATGTAGCATGAGAGGTTACAAACAATGTAAAGCACAGCAAAGAATAAGCAATTATTGTTTTCATTTCAGGACAGAATAAATTTCTGAGTAGATATTAGATGGTATGAACCGTGTTGAAGGGGAAACTAATAGAACAGGAAAGATGCTCTTGATTACCACTTTCGATGTCTTTAGGTACCCACATTCAGAAAGCTTGAATTTACAATTTTAAGTATGGGATAACGTACCCATGTGCTAAAAACAGCGTTGTTTCATGCGTACATACCGAAATTTCAGAATTGCCAATGCCAATATCCATCCTTGTTAGGGTGCATCACTGTTGACAACTTGAGGCTGTAAAATAATCTTCTCGAAGGTAAGGTGGAGCTTAGGGTGGTAAAAGAATCTGATCAGTTATCACCTGTAAACAGGAACAAAGGAAATTATATTGGTGAGATATTATTGGTCACATTTGGACTAGTAATGGGGAGAATAACCTGAGAAGAATATTATGAAATTCCATTGAAACTGGCCTTGTTTTGCTAGGCTCATGTAAAATTATTGTTATGTATAAAAAAAGGTTATGGTCCATGCTTAGTAAATAAAAGCAAGAAAAAATTGCTACGGGACATGTAAAATGATGCCGAGTTAGTGGTGAATTCAAAACAAAACACTCTGGCTTCAACTAAGGGCGTGTTTGGTTCTGGACGTGCTTTGCCTTGCTTTGCTGACACGGATGGGAATCATTAGCTTGCCGCATCAAGAAATCATTAGCTTTCATAGATGATGAGATCATGAGAACGTTTATAACATGTGACATACTGACATGTGATGGGTATTGCAGTGGTTCTAACATATACACACATATAGGTTTCATCAAATGTTCAGGAATCAAATGCTAAGTCGCTGTCAGCATTACTCTAAAAAGTAACAGTTTGTTCAGGTAGCATCAGTCAACTGAAAAGCACATAATATGGTGTGAACTCACTTACAATTCCATTATTTTGTATACCTGGCTGGATAACCTTGCCATATATTATCAGTATAGCTATGGTATGGTGAAGCCTATATACAGTATGTTCATGGTAGTTTAGTCATCTTAGCATGCATAGCCAAAATAAATCAAATTATATGTTCACTGTTATCTGTCATTTGAGTGCGTGCTGTGGTCACCAAAGTTTAGGTCGACAGATGGTGCTCTATGTTGAAACAGCTTGGTCCTATATGTGGCCACTCTGAACTGCTTCTGTGCTGCAGAGTTTGCAAGTCAACATTATTCAGCTATTGATTGGTAGCATTTCCTGCAGCACAAAGCAAAACCAATGGATATTTATATACATGCATACTGAACCTGCAAAGATAGCACCTGTTATATTATACATAAGTAGCACAGAGGAATAGTTAGATGACTGCAAGGCGCTGAACTGATGCAAAATTAGCAAGCAGAGACCTTTTGGGCATTTCCTAGAGCACTTGAAGGGCACAGAACACCAAGAGCAAAGGAAACAGCAGATGTGAAGCTTACAGTGCTCAGGGATGAAGGAGAAGCAATTGAAGACACCAAGCCCATCTATGCTAGGAGATTGAAGCGCAAGAGAGAGGAAATGGCAGCTTACCTCGCCGTGGGCGGCAGATCGGGGCTCTGGTGTCATCCGCGCCGGGTCAGGCTCTCTGGTGGGCAGTGCAGGGAGCGGCCCGGGGGCGGACACGATGGTGAGCGGAGTCAGTGCGGGAGGCGACTAAGGACAGGGCGAGTGCGGCGCAAGGGAGAAGTGGAGGGGACAGCGGAGGAAGAGGGAGGCGCTATGGCTGCTGCGGTGGCGGAGGAAGCGCAGCACGGCAGCGGGCCCTGCTTGCGTCTGGAGCAGCCCTGTTTTCGCTTTTTCCGTGCCAGCCGGGCCAGGGGGGATGGGGGATTGGGTAGATGAGGCTGGAACTTCCTGGAACCATGGATGCAGTGCTCCGCTGGGCATTGATTATAGTCATATAATCTCTAGGAATAACAGACTATTTAATTTAAATGTGGAAGAATTTTGATATTCATCCTTGATGCTACCCTGACTTCACAATGCTTGTGCATGATGTGAGACAACACTTGTAGATGTGAGACAGTCATTGCGCATGGAATTTTTCACCATTGCGCATGGCAAATTTGAAAGCAGAGAAACAACTTCATCTTTGATAGGGGCCGGCCTTCTTTTATATCTTGGAAGAACTCCTGTGAAGAAGCTAGGCTTCAAGCTCATAGACTCAATGATGTAAAGCGTCCAGAGTTCCTTTCCTGTATAGTTACTCTAGCCTAGCTGTTCTGCCTCCCCTGGGCCTGTTTATTGTGTAGCTCCTCCCTCACTTGCTGTGTTGCCTTTGTACAGTGTTGTTTCTTTTTTTTTTGTTTTAATAAAATTCAAGTGGGGGCCTCCCCTGCTGTATATTTCGCTCAAAAAAAGACAGTGTGTTATCTTTTATGTGAGTTGTTTGAGAATCACTGAATCATGTAGCTAGGATTTGCTACCATTTTTTGTGTTGGTTCCTCTACCAGTTGTACATATTACTGTCCAATATGTATGTGGAACGAATGAGCGTTTCTTCCTACTTCTGTTTGAATGAATCATGGGTTAAACATTCTTCATAACTAGCAACAGGATCTTTGTTCATTAGCTTTGCAAGAAATTCAATTGTTGACAGCTCCAAGATCCTTTGCTTATGCTTGTTCTTGTGGTACTGAAAGCTCAAACTATGTAATTTACATGGTTAGGGATTAAGTCCAAGCTTATTATTCAAGGCTTGGTGATTTGTTGCTTATCGCTTAATTTAACCATACGCTGGTTGTCTTCTGCTTTGATGGTGAGTACTAACACTCATTCTTTTTCTGTTGTTTCAGGTAGTGGTTGAGCTTCTGGAAGAGAAAGGTGGTAGATTAGAGTAGACTGACGACCATTCCTGTGCGTATGACCTTGTTCTGTGTTCTTCTGTCTATGAGATGTCCTGCTTGTAGGCTAGTAGCACCGACACTAGTATTGTTGGGCTTGATGTGATCTGTAAGGCTGTGACTTCCAATTTGCCTAGCCATTTTTTTTCTTCAACTTGTATATCAAGGCGATATGATGTGGCTTTGGCCACCTCTATTGGGCCTATTGATGTGGCTTTGGCCACCTCTATTGGGCCTATTCAGTTTGGGTTAAACCATTACTGCTAGTGAGACTATTTTCTCTGTTTGTTTTGTGAGAGCTCTGCTGGTCCCCATGGCATCACAGTGGACATCAACAAGGCTTTCCTGGATGGAACCAACTTGGCTTTGTTTTTTTTTTTTTGCAACAGGACTTGGCTTCACAAGCACTATTGAGATTCAGAAACGTCGCTTTCGGCCATGAAGCGACGTAACTGGGAACTCCAGAAAGACTCCAGAAAGCAACGTCTCAAGTGGAGGCGAATCATGAAGAAAGCATATCAACATTTCACATGAGTGGAGAACAAACGCTTCGAACTTGAGACGAGACATACAAGGAGTTAGAGCTACTGCTTAAGCTAAAAATGGCTAGGGAAACCATGCATGACATGTGGTTGAGGGGCCCAGGGCGAAAACCAAAATACGGGGCCCCTTATTGCATACACATGAGCGGAATGGTTATATGCTACTAATTTGTTACTAATAATATTATTCCTAGCTCTTGCTCATTTTGAAGGTGCTAGGATGCTAATTTTATATACCCATTATTCTAGTAGGCTAGTTTACTCCACTTTTGCTAAAAGAAAGGCTAAATGGTATGGCAACATTATGCATTGAGAAGTGATTATTCGATGAGATTGATATATATACCATTATCGTTAAATTTACTAATCACGTTGAGGTCGTTTTGTGAGGTGGGGATAACGGCCAGGGGGACTAGACGTATGCACATCTGGTTACGGAGCTGCTGCTACGCCGTGCCTAGTTGCAGAGCAGACCATCCAAGAATCCTGGTCAGTCACTCGCTGCTGTTGGACTTTTGGTCGCATCGTGTCGCTGTTGTGCCTTTGCTACTGGGCTTTAACTTCGTAATCAGGCCATATACAAATATATATATCTGAGGGCCCCATTGTAACAACCCGAAAATTCGAACTATAAAATTTTTTTCGACAAAACCCTGAGTGATGTGGTGCGACATGTCATCATCTACCCCTTACATATACATCAACCCTAGTATGTCATGCACGGCATTCATATGTTGCAAATTAATTAACATCTCATAACAATGCTCTATGTTCACATGTTACATTTTAATGTTTCAATAGTTCAATCATCATGTTGCATTAAAAGAGTGAGTTGGATTTTTATTTGGTTTATGTGTTGATAATAAAAATGAAAATATAATATTTATTTTGGTAAATAAATATTAAGGGAATAATACCCTAGCATTATTTGGGCCATGTATGCTCACTATTTTGTTGCACAAATTTAGCACACCATATATATATATATAAGTATATATAAAAATGTATTTGAAAATGAAAAAGGAAAAGAAAAAAAAAGGAAAAGGAAAATCGGCCCGAGCAGCCCAGCCGGCCCAGCAAGGCGGCCCAGCCGCGCTGGCCTGCGCTCGCCCGCGCGACCGCGCGCTGCGCGGCCCAACCAGGCCGACGGCCCAGCAAGAGCCGCGCGCGTCCGCGCGCCGCACCGAGCCGCCGCAGTCGCTGACGATGGGGTCCCGCAGTGGGACCCACATGTCATCGCGCCCGCTGAGGTCACCCGACCGGCCGCACGCGCTTGCGTCAGCGCTGTTCCCTCGCGTCGCCTCGAAGCAACCTACCTCGAACGCTCGATCCCGTGTCGCCCCGCATCGACGCGCGCCCGCAAGCCACCTGGACCGACCAACCCGCGTAAAGTGCCCACGGCCGCAGGCAAGATTCTCCGCGCGCGCGCACCTGCGCTGTAGCCGCAGTGGAACGCTGCCGCCGTAAGGAACTTCGACACCCAGCGCTACCTAGCCCCTCTCGCTGCTCTCTGGACCCAGATCGAACCTCAGCTGCTGACATGGACATCCCTTGGCCGCTCGATCAAGCAGAAGCCGTGATCGACCGTCCGTCGGCTACCTACCTCCGCGTCCGCCCTATAAAGCAAGCACCCCCGGCACCCTAGGGTTCCCAGGCCGCCGCCACCGCTCTAGTGGAGCTCAATTCCTCCTTGCCAGCCTCGATTGGAGAAGAGCTGAAGGAAGGGGGAAGAAAGGAGTCGGGAAGGAGAAGAAGCCGCCGCAGGAATTGGGGAGGAAGACCGTTGACTCGGAGCCGCCGCTGCTGTGTCGGGAGCAGGAAGGAGGAGCAGTACCGCGAGCCGGAGCCGCTTGGACTTGTACCGCACCTCCATCCTCTTCGACCCGTCGGTGAGCACCGCCATCGCCGCTCTCTCGAACCCTCCGCCGTGCTGTTGGCCATGGCGCTCCGCCGTGAGCGCGTAGGCCCAGGTCGCTACCGACCTCACTGGACACACCCGCACACACACACGAGACTAGCCGAGCCTCCTTGGACCACGGCATCGGGAGGATGCCGGAACGGAAGCCGCCCAGTTCATCGCCGCGCGCCAAGCGCCGCCGTGGCGAGATCACCCAGCCGCCTTTCCGTTGAGCCTCGACTTCCATTGTTTCCGGATCCGCGCTCGCCTTGATGAGACGGACCCCGTGCGCACCATAGCTCCGCGTTTGCCTCGCCAGAGCACCAACCCGAACCACCTTGTCATCGACGTGTCAGAGCGTTGCCGCTCCAGAATGCCGTCGTTCACCGTCGTTTCCTGCCACCTCCGACCACCTCGAGGAGCAAGAAGAAGCCAGGAAGCTCCGCCGTGACGAGCTGCATCGATTGGGGCAAGATGGAGACCGTGGACCCTCTCGGAGTGCCGTTGCCGTGCACCGAGGACCTGCCGAAGCTCCGCCGTGGGAGTTGCTGCCCGCGCGGACTCCGCCGTGTGTTTTGGTCACCGCCGGCACCTCGAGCAGGTGTTGCGTGACTCCAACCGTCCATCTACGCCACCAATTGGGGCTGGAGTGACTCGGTGTGAAGTGTACATCGAGCGCCGTGGCCATCGAGCCGCCGTACGCCGTAGAGCTCGTCACAGGAAGTAAAGCTGCCGCCCTGAAGCCCATCAACGTGACGGTCGTGAAGTCCCGAAACCGATGGGCGGATTAATGGCGCCAGAAATCCATTGTGGCACCAGAAATCGAGGGTTTTTCCGTCGCCGATTGCCGAGGAGGAACCCCGCGCTCGAGCCGATCTTGTCCGAGATGGATCACGCGCTCGAACCAACCCTCGAGTTTGACACTTCGACAAACCGACCCTCGAGCACCGAGCACCACCGTTCGGCCGAAGAACCGCTGTGGACTTGGCCTTCGCGCGGACTCCGCCGCGTGAATTGGTCGCTGCAGGTGCAGCGTAGGAGTGCAAGGCAACCCTAATTGCACTCCTGAGCGCAGCCAAGACTTGGTTTCGAGCAGAGACGGGCTGCCGTCGAGCACCACACCCCTCGAGACCGTAACCCTCGAGACAGTATCCTCGAGACCTAACCCTCGAGAGCATACCCCTCGAGACCGTACCCCTCGAGACCGTAACCTCGAGACCGTAACCTCGAGACCGTACCCTCGAGAGCATACCCCTCGAGACCATACCCCTCGAGACCGTATCCTCGCGACCATACCCTCGAGACCGTAACCCCTCGAGACCGTAACCTCGAGACCGTACCCCTCGAGAGCATACCCTCGAGACCGTAACCCCTCGAGACCATACCCCTCGAGACCGTACCCTCGAGCCCTTTTTCTTTTCAGAAAATGGTTAAATCTTTGAAAATTCATAACTATTTCATATGAGCTCAGAAAATTATGATCCATATATCCAAATTTTCTATAAATCGATCCCTATCTATCTAGGCTATGTTTGAGTGTATTTGGATCTTCTATTTTGCATTCGTTCTTTGTGCTAATCTATAGGGGTCGCTTCCGCGACCGTTAAATCTCGTTACAGGCTCGAGCGAGGACAAGTCTGACGACAGTGACTACCAGGAGAAGTCCGACAGCTACGTCAGTGAAGGTGCCACACATCATCCAACCTCGTAGATCCCATTACGCATGGCAATTACAGTATGGCTAGTGCTTTAAATTCATGTTGCTATAACGCTATGCCTGTGCTAGGACTGCATGATCGAGTATTTATTTGATGAGCCCTACCTTGTTGTAAACTATCACCTGCTTACCCGCTGTTATGATAGCCACCTGCTTATCTGCTATACTTATATTTCTATACTTCACTCGCTTATATTTTGATGCGACGTGATGAACCCGGGGAAGGCCTGGAGGGTGCCAGGCTGGATGTGTGAGTTGATGTTTCAGATGGGCATGTGAGCTGATGATGTTGTATCCGGGTTTGGGGTGGAGCTTACGGCAAGGAGTAGGGTGAGGGTTGAGTCGATCGAGCCGGGATCTACGACGAGCTTTTGGAGCAAGTCTTGCCAGGGAATGGTTCTGGACATTCCCATGAGAGGAGCCTGTGGCGGGCTAACTGAGATGTGATGGCGGTCCTTGGGTGTGATCCTCTGAGAGGTGGAGCCCGGGATGAAGGTGTCGTGGTAGCACGTTAAAGATAAACCCTGATGAAGATATCCCGGTTTGGTCAAATCTAGAAACTGTTGCGCTGGTATCCGGACCTAGGAATCTCTTGCTTTCCACTCGCTCTCCATGGGGGGAGACGGCCGAACCGCTGGATAGGTCGATGCCACTACTGCTAGGCGAGAAGTGATAGGAAGGTATATGCATGGGATGGAGCTAACACCCTACCGAGACGATCATGGCACCCCTTCGGGAGTGGGTATATGGCATGGCATCCTCTACGGGAGCGGATACATGCTCTCTTCACAGTTCCAGTGATCCAGTGCTGGATGGTAGAGTGGCATCGCCTATGGCAGTAGGCGCCCGGAATCTGCCTAGGTGCGCGCGTGCATCGATGATGGTTATCTGGTGGATTAGTGAAACCTCTGCAGAGTGTATGGTTGATCGATCGATACATACGCCGAATCTTCGGCTATGGACCTTTCCTATGTTTCGCATGCACCGGACTAGTGAGTGGAGTGTTCTACCTTCCTCTGAGTGTGATTTCTGGCCGTGAGCCAGTTTGAGGGCTGCGGGCCGCTGAGGCAAGTCAAGAGGGAGTTGGCTTGTCGACCAGAGTCTGAGAGGGTGTTGGGGGAGATGAGATGATGTTACTGATATGGATAAAGATAGATGAAGGGAATGGGTTTGTGTTTAAAACTTGTTTATTATATACTTGAACAATTCATAGGAAAACCCCAGCCTTATAGGTTCCTTTTGAGATATCCTTATTTTTGCATCCACTTTCACAAAGCAATGCATAGGATGAGAGTGTGGCCAGTACAAATCGTACTGAAAATTTAGTTTCAGGTTCAAGGAGTGAGTACTCATCTGGGGAGTACAGCGATTGAGGGTTTCGTGTCTACGCTCAAGTTGGAGAGAAGAAGATAGCTTCCGCACCTCAAGCTTTTACTGTTATGCTGTATGAACTCTGATTCCGCCCCTATGGCGATGTAATAAGTTATTGTAACTCCCTCTATTTGCTCTCTTTTGTTCGATGTATGGATTATGGATTCAACTGTTATCGAGTAATGTGATTTAAATGGTCATATTACACTCCGACACTGTGGATTTTCCTTCGCGAAAATCGAGGTCGTTTCACCCATGGGATTCCATTTGTAAAAAGTTCAGTTTCTTGAGAAACTCGTCCTTCGTAAAAAGTTCGATTTCCTATCCCTGCTAGATGTGGAGCACATGCACCGCTTGTGTTTGGTTATCTTTATATTGCGAAAGCGCATGCGTTGCATCAATATTTCATAACGGAGAGAACAAATGAAACCTCGTGTTTTACGTAGGGCATGTTTGCAAGTGCTTGGCTCTGTCTTTTTTCAACTTGGCTATGTCTTCTTTAACTTGGCTAGCTAAACAGGGACAACTCAAACTTTGTTCCACATCCATAGTTTTTTAGCCTCGCTCCTAACTTCGATAGACAAACACACATTTTGCTCTATAAAAAGGTAGAGTTAAGGGTTAATTTTTAAGTATTTTGTAAAGCACCTATTCCACATCTATGGTTTTTTAGCCTCGCTCCTAACTCGATAGCCAAACACACATTTTGCCCCACAAAAAAAAAAGTAGAGTTGAGGGCTAACTTTAGGTATTTTGTAGAACATCTATTTAAATAGGCACTTTAGAAACTTAATTTTCTTTCATGGAGTTCGTCTAATAGAAGTGGTAAATCTCTAAGTAGAATTAATACTTTCCTAAAAACTATAAGCTAGAAAGGTCAAAATATAATTTGTTAGGTTTGATTCTACTTCTATGTAAATAAACGAATAATGATGCATACATGATCTCAGATGGCGGGGCCACGTCCTAGGTGTGGCGGCTCACGTTTTTAATCCCTCTTCAACGGTACAACGCGCAGCCCCTTTTGCTCAACTAGAGCCCTTGCCAACTCTGCCGCCCCTCTTCTCTACAACCCGCCCTAGCTACCAGCGCCGCATCAACCCTAGTTATTCGGACCAGACTGGAGATCGAATCAACGATGCCGTCGGTTCGATGGTTCATTGGTCCGACCGTTAAAAACCGGTTGAACCACCGGTTCGATTACTTTGGACCGGACAAATTAAACCGGTCACAAATAATGTGAACCGGTATATATATATATATGCTATAATTAATAATTAACAATGAAAAACAACATAAATTTAATTGCATAAATATAAGATTTATACATATGTATATATAGAATGACATATTCTTAATTCAAAACATCAAGTGCCTGATAACAACAATATAAGATTTATATATACGTATACTCACCAATAGCTAGATAAGTGTCATATCGAGATGGAGAGCCTGGAAGTCTGGAACAGCCAGCAGAACTGCAGCCACACGCCGGATTCGGTTGCACACGAGTCACACGACGCGAGCACGACGCACGTCGCTCGCCATGGATCCCCGTGGTCCGTCGCTTGCCGCGGCCGCTCTCTGCTCGCCGTAGGCACGCGCGACGCCGCGACCTGCCCGAAGCCCGACGCGAGCTCGACCCGCCGCCCGCCGCACGACGCACGCCGCTCGCCATGGATCCCCGTGGTCCATCGCTTGCCGCGGCTGCTCTCTGCTCGCCGCAGGCACGCGCGACGCCGCGACCTGCACGAAGCTCGCCGCCGGGACCAGAAGCGCTGCGCTGCCACGAGGCTACCCGCAGCTCGCCTCCGCGCGGACGACCGAGGCTGCCCGCTGCTCGCCTCCGCTCGCTCGCGCCGCCGGCTGCCCGTTGCTTTCTGCTCGGTGCTCGCCCTCCGCCTCCGCCGGCTCGCGCCGCCCTCTGCCTCCGCCCGCCGCGGTCGCGCGCGACGCGCCGATGCCGCGAGCCCGCGAGGCCTGAGCCTGACCGCCTGAAGCACCGCGCCGCCCGCCGCTGCCAGAAGCCTGAAGCAGTGAAGCCCCGCGCCCGCGCCCGCGCCGCCGCCAGAAGCCCCGCGCCGCCGCCGCCCAAGCAGATAAGGTTGGGAAGGGGAAACTGGAAAAGTGGAATTGTTCCCTCCCACTCGGTCTGTAGTGCGCCAAAACAACCCTAAAAGGCATTTGGAGCCAATTTCCAATAATACCCCTAACTAGATAAGGTCGTCCTCAATAGACAGAAGGGTAATTTTGGAAAAACTCAAAACCTCACCGGTTCGCATGAAACTGCACGGTTCACCGGTTCGACGAAAAACCAGCGGTTAAACCATTTTTTTCCGGTTCGATTGCATTCGGTCCTGTAAGGTGAACCAGATCGATGGAGGCTCCTGTTCGGTCTTTTACCGGTCCAACCGCCGGTCCGGTCTGGTCTGAATAACTAGGGCATCAACACGCACCTGTACAAAGACCATCGTCACCCGCCACCATGGTGTGCCCTGCAATTTGCCATACTCCTCTCTAGGCCATTTTCTGGTTACAAATGCTCTTTATTTGGCATTTTCTATTTCTTGATGTTCTATGTGTTTGATGAGCAATTTAAATTGACATTTAGATGTTGAGCCTTATTATACATAATATATCTATATCTATATTTACATCTACATCTACATCTACATCTACATCTACATCTACATCTACATCTACATCTACATCTTTATCTCTATCCTATCTCTATCTCTATCCCTTATAAATGTAAAATATTACTTTGACATATAAGGTGCCCAACTTAGCAGTCTACTCTCATTTGTAATTAAAGTTCACTAATATAAAACAACTATAAAATCCACAACAGTGAGACACGCCGTCTACTAACACATATTTAGTTGCTCACAAACAACACATGCCATGCTATCCCCTAACATTATTTTATATTGATAGTTAATCTCTTCCCGAGAATAGCATGAATAGTTTAACTTCGTTCCAAATAAGTCATTCCCGTGACAACATCCAAGGTACGCGGCTATTATCATTAAAAAAAGGTACGCAGAAAGAGCCATACAGGATGATACTTCTATTATACGTATTGGTTTCAACTAGCAAATGTTGCAACTTATTTATATATCGCTAACCCGCTCTTAGCTCATTTCAAACTCCGTCACCGAAAGTGAAGCCAAAGTTGTAGCCCGCCCTCAAACTTCGGCTGCAGTTATATGATTGCAGTCTAAAATTTCGACCGGCCCATAAAAATTAAAAATTGACAAGCTTAGCCAACAACGCCCAACGGCTATCTCCAAGTCTACTCCTAGTCGTGCCACTGGCTGCCAGCGCGTGCCCCGTTCCCTTGTCCTCGACATCTTCTCTACAGAAAATGACACGCCCAGCGCCGCATCCGCATCCGCATCCGCATCCCGCTACGCGCACACGAGCCCACGGCTGGGTGCCCGTACCGACCACCGCTGGCTGATGCAGCCACTGAGCAGCCACGCCACCACCGCTTTCCTCCTTTCCTCTTCGGCACCTCCGCCTCGCCTCCTCCCCAGTTCCCAACGCTCCCAGGCACCACTCTCCATTCCTCTGCCCATCCGTCCTCGGCTCGCGCACCACCGTCCTCGCCCTCCGATCCGGATGGTGGTGCCGTCGGACTCCCGCCGGGCCGGCGCGCTAGCGTAGCTCGGGCTCGGCCAGGCTCCGGGCGGGGCCCCCGCCGCGCCGCGCCGCGCCGTTCCGCAGCGCAGCTCCGGCTCCAGGTGCGTGCCGTCACACAGATCCGTGCTCCGCCGCCGCCGATTGCAGGGGGGGGCTTGCGTCGTCGCGCGGTTTTAGTCTGGTTCGCGCGGAAAAGAGAGTTCTTTTTAGCTCTTTTCGCCCGCCGATTCGGTGGGTTCGATGGGATGGCTGGATGCTGGTGGATGCATACTAGCTCAGTTTAGGTAAATTTGGCGCGATTCGTGTGGAAAAGGAGGCGCCTTTGACTGTCCATACACTTTGGTATGCTTCGTACAGGATGGGGTGGGTTTGCTAGAGAAGGATTTTTTTCTAGTCATTTCTTGGGGCAGCCTTCCTTCCTCCAAGGTACTAGTAGAATGTAGTGAAACAAAATACTAGATATGTTCGTTCTACTACCCCTGCCCCCCGGGTTAGATAATTGTGCCTGTGGTCATTTTCTTGTGCCTCCTAATAAGTTGCATCTGAGCTGCTTCTCGTAATGCAGTCCCAATAGCACTTATTAGTTGCTCTGATATGATACGAGCTTTATTGGGTTGGTTATACTTATTTACATGTGATGCATATGGTTCTGCTATTATTGTCCTGTCTTGTCTTTTTTTTTTCTTTTTATGTATGTAGTGGTTACTAGTGGAAGTTAGCCCACTGCTTCCATCGTCGTAGTGGGATCCTGACCTGACCAAATCGAGTGTCCATCCATCCAACCAACCAACCCAACTAACTGTACTGGAATGCCATTGCTTTCAGGATGGTACGGTTAGTAAATTAAGGTTGGTGGTGGGTTGGTGGACATACTTGTACATGTTTGATCTTTATTGATTGATGGTGACTTGGCTTGAACATGAGGGTTTTGCCCTTGATGATAGATTGGCATCGAATTAGTGGGATACATGATGGTCTAATTACAATGACAAAAATCTGGATGGATGCTAAATTGCTAATAGTAGAAACAGTTGCTGTCTAGTGCCGGGTAGTGTTTTAGGGGGTGTCTTTTTGGGCTGTATTGCATGGGTTGGAGCTGATATTGTGGTTGCTTTGTGTGGCATTGTCCAAATACTACCTATATGGGCTATTTTTTATGTTTCATTTTTCCTCGAGGTGGGTTAGTTGATGTTGGAAATGGATATAGCTAACTAAATGTTTTTCTTGTTCCAGGGGGCATTTTCAAATTGTTACTGACAGACTAACTTTATCATCTTCCAGGTCTTTTCTTGAGTTTAAGGGAAATGCTTGCCTTTATCTAGGAGGCCCTTTTCGGTACTTCAGCAGTGTTCTTGCCTTTCAGAGTAGATGTCATTCCGTAGCATCGTGCGCGATGTAAGGGATGGTTTCGGGAGCTTGTCTAGGAGGGGATTCGAGGTCAAGTTTCTGAGTAACCGCAGAGGGAGATCTCATGGTGCTGTCCATGAGCTGCATGACCCAGTGCCAGTGGTGCAGAGCAGCTGCTGGGCTAGCTTGCCTCCTGAATTACTCCGAGATGTGATTGAGAGGTTGGAGACCAGTGAGGATACATGGCCTTCTAGGAAGCATGTAGTTGCTTGTGCAGCTGTCTGCAGAACATGGAGGGAGATGTGTAGGGAGATTGTCAAGAGCCCAGAGTTTTCTGGAAAAATAACTTTTCCTGTTTCCCTGAAACAGGTAATCATTCTGTTGTGTTATTACCTTATTATCCATCTATCCTGATTTGTTAGCATTGTCAATATTCCTATGTCCAGTATTGTTATACCAATTGTATTTTGGAGAAACTAATAGGATCCTGCTGTTCCTCTTCTGTCTACAGCCTGGGCCTCGAGGTGGGACCATTCAGTGTTTCATTAAGAGGGACAAATCTACCCAAATCTACAGTCTGTACCTTAGTTTTAGCTCTGGTAAGTTCATTGCTGTGTGGATTATTGGAAGTTTCGATAAAAGTCTGGTATCTGTACTTAGATGTATTCAAAACTTAAAAACTCATAGTATTCTATTGAAAGAATGCGAGATATTCCCCATTTCTCCCAAATTTAATTTTTTATTCAATAATTATGCCTTGTCCGCAAACCTTTTTAGGCATTGAGCATATCAGCAATCATGAAACATGAGAAATTCTTAATACAATGGTTTTCTTGTTTTGATTCAAAATTATTGGTTCTTGTGTTGCCTATCTTTGTACACATGCACAGACAAGCTTTTGTGTTGAGAACCGCACCGTCTTTTAGCAATCTTGATAATTCATTCCCAGTTTATTTCTTTGCCCTCCTTGGAACCCATACATAACAATGTTGAGAACCATGTGTCCAGTATTCCAGTATGCCCTTATTTTCAGTTTGTTTGAAAACCATAGGTTCTCAATTTGTAATAATCAAAGCATTAGTATGCACAGTTGCTAATTGTTCTTGTTAGATGGATTAAAAGCATCAAGCACTTTTTATTCTCTGAACTCATCTGGAAGAATGCTTTTTTGCTCTTACCTGTGTGATCGTTCCAGCTTGTTATAAACTAATCAATCGCTTTGCTTTATTGGATGGTCTCTGTATGTATTCACCATGGTTTTATAGTTAGTCACAGTATCAGGTTCATCATTCCATAGAAAAAGAGAGACATAAATCCATGTTTTCTTGCTCGTCTACTTGAAATTTTTTTATTACCAGTATTGCTATTTGACATGTTATATTATTCATCTCTACAGCTGTCCCTGCCGAAAATGGCAAATTCCTTCTATCAGCAAAAAGGAACTGCCGTCCAACATATACAGAATATACAATATCAATAAATTCTGGTGATATATCTAGGTCTACCAGTAACAACACATACATTGGGAAATTAAGGTAGTGCTGCACTAGCTTCAGTAAACTTCTATCTTATTTTCAGAATTGAAAGTAATTTAATCTGACATGTGTTGTTGCTTTTTGTACTTCAGGTCAAATTTCCTTGGTACAAAATTTGTAATATACGACACTCAGCCACCATACAATGCAACTAGTCCTGCAGTGGCGGGGAAAACAAGCCAGAGATTCTACTCCAAGAAGCAGGGGTCGACCAAGGTTTCTTGCAGCCGGTACAGCATAGGACAAGTCTCATATGAGTTGAATGTCTTGGGAACTCGAGGTCCAAGGCGGATGAACTGCGTAATGCACTCCATCCCAACTTCGTGCCTTGAGGCTGGTGGCAGTGTCCCTTGCCAGCCAGACAGCATCGGTGCCCACTCTGTCGGCGGATCGTTCAGCACTGCCTCATTGTCAAAGTCATCAACCATGGACCACTCCATGCACTTCACCAGTTCCCGGTTCTCTGACGCCATAACTGAGGAAGGCAACATTGTTAGCAGAGTAGGCCAGACATCGGGTGACGCTGACAACGAAGAGCGCAGGGACGACATGCCTTTGGTCCTCCGCAACAAGGCTCCAAGATGGCATGAGCAGCTGCAGTGCTGGTGCCTCAACTTCCGTGGCCGAGTGACCGTCGCCTCGGTCAAGAACTTCCAGCTAGTTGCTGAGACGACACAGGTTGCCGCTGGAGCCCCCACTCCGACGCAGGCAGCCCCGCCAGCTCCTGCTCCAGCTCCAGGTCCGCCTCCGCCGGACCAGGAGAAGGTCTTGCTGCAGTTTGGGAAGGTCGGCAAGGACATCTTCACCATGGACTACTGCTACCCGCTGTCCGCCTTCCAGGCCTTTGCCATCTGCCTCAGCAGCTTCGACACCAAGCTGGCCTGCGAATAAATTCGACAGCTCTAGCGCTTATCGAATAATCGAAGACACTGGTGGTCAGTGAGAATTGGAGCTGACCCCGTCCCCGAGTTTAAGCTGGGACGCCATTCCGCACCAAAGTGTTGCTGGTGCCTTGTTAACTCTGAAACAGCCCCCCGGAATGCGTGGGGGGCTGAATCTGTTTCAGCAGCTTCCTTGTGATAATCTGTAGCTGCTGCTATGCTGTAGTTGTATCCTATGCTGCGTTTCTTTCCGGTTCTGTAGCTTCTTCCCCTGTGACATTAGTTCCGTACCCGTATCTGGATGTTTCTTTTAGCCTTCTCCATGGGATTGTTCACCGAATCACCAGTGATGCCATGTATTAACATTAACAGAGATGGTTACAGCTGTAATGAATTCAGGCCTGGATAATTTTGTTTTCGGTCGCCGTTCAAAAAAGGGTGATGGCTGCTGTCATCAGTCATCACCGACGACTGCTGTCACTTTTCCCCCAGTAGACAGCGGTGGTGGTAGTACTGCTGTGTTTCTATTGTGGTGGGCACTGCTGTCGCCTTCGGCACCGTCATCAGGGGAGGTGACTGATGAGGTGTTCATTTTGCTTGTTTTTTTTTTAGGCAAACAGGAGGGGTTGCCCCCTACCGATTCTTTATTAACTTAAAAAATAAAAGCGTTCTCCAACAACATAATTAGGAAACAAAGAAAGATACAAAGAAAATAAGAAAAATTACACAACACTGTCTAGCCATAACTGAATCGATTGTTGAAGACTTTTCTTGGCCCTGAGCTTTACTCTGGACATCTCTTGCTTGAATACAAACTTGCAGGATTGAAGAGTGTTGGAGCCCTCTAAAGATAACGTCATTCCTGGCCATCCATATCCCCCACAACATTGCTACAATAATCTCGAGGAAGAAAGGCTTATTCAGATGATTTTTGAGCTGCACAATAGTTTGAAAAAAAATCTGCTTGTATCAGGTGTGCTAGACCCAAAATATTCCAGCAAGACATTGCAAACGGGCACTCCAGAAAAAGGAGATTGAGGTGTTAACTTTGCTTGTTTTGCTTCGTAGCTGCAGCCTTGGAGAGTGACCAAAATCTTGAGGCGCAGGTCTGGAGAAAAGAAGAAGATCCGAAAGGGACCTCAAATTCTAGACGAAGAGACGCGCGTCCTTGTCTAGAGTTTGGTGGGATGACAGAGACGGCGTGCAAATACAGACGCACGCTAGTTGCTATTGCTACCCTCCCTCCCTCCCCTGTTCTTGTGGCGTGCGGGCAACTTAACAGGACCAAGACGAATATGCATATCAGCATATGCATGGGTCGATCGTACCGTATTCATATGGACGAATACATACATATCCATATCCATGTGTGGGGTCATATTCATTCATGCATATGGGCGACCCCAAAGGCGATGCCCATGTTTGAATTGAAACACGGGGCAACACTATTTCTTTGGTTTCGCTTGCACACGAAGTTGTTGCAGGGGATATGACCTGGTTTTTGTCAAACCCGTGCGTTCTGGCTTTTGAACGGGCGAGTACCTCGGTATACCTGACTGAAGCGTGAGATGAGTCAGTGGTCACATGCCATACTGTAAGTATGACCTATAATCCATCGCTTAGCGCCTCAAAAAGGCTAGAAATTTTTACTTTTTCTCCGTCAAATCAAATGTTGTGTCGTATGCATAAAACATTAAATATTGGTAAAATAAATAACTAATTAAATAGATTAGTTATAAATCACGACACGAATTTTTTGATCCTAATTATGCCATGATTAAATAATATTTGTCAAATACAAATAAAATATTATAGTTACTTTTTAAGCTAAAAATTTTAGGAAGTAAACGAGGCCTTAATTACATATCGTATGGATCGATGATTTTCGCGGCCTGCTGCGCAAGAAAGGAACCCAGTTGCGGGCACAGGCAGATGACGTCTCTGTCAGGCTGTCAGTTCATCGTCTCGTCCAGATGGAAGTGGAATGGAAGAAAGGGTGACGATCTCTCTATCTACTGTATATCTATCCTATCGCTCTCGCCGGTCGAGAGCGAGAGTGAGGCGTCCACTTGGAAGCAAAAGGCGGGGGGAAAAGGGATCGAGCAAGCTGGACTCGAGGCTGGCGTCATTCCATGGAGGCAGGCAACGCAGATGCAGTGTTTGTGTGGTCGTGCGCGGCCCTGGATTGGAGCCTTGATTCCCAAGCAAATGATCCGCCCATCCCACTTCCCTACTAGTTGTGCTGTAGTACTGCAAAGACGACGTGTTTGACAAGACGCGTCAGTGTCAGGTACTCGTAATCTTGCCAAGCACGACTACTGCACAACTAGTAGCTCATCTCAACGGATCAGGGGTTCAATCGTTCAGGATCGCTGTACAAAAGGCCTGATGGGAAGAGAAAAAACCTTCCACTAGCTACTCGACTGACAGCCGTGGAGTACTATGTTTGATGTACCATATCACCGGTGTTCAGTTGCAACGACTCACAACCACAGCAGCCGTTGTAAAAATGGCAGCCGAGCAGGATATCCTTGCGCAGGCTGAACATTTTTGCTCCTCACATGAAATCGATCTCCTGCCCGGCCGGCAGACTGCAGATAGCCCATGCACAGCAGCAAGTCGCAGTGAATAGCAGCAGCACGAGTGAGAAGAAGACAGAGATCTCTGCTTCGTCGCACGAGCAAACAGTGGCGCGAATGCGACATCATCATCATTATTATTATTATTATTATTATTATTATTATTATTATTATTATTATTATTATTATTATTATTATTATTATTATTATTATTATTATTATTATTACAACATTCAAGCAAGCAGAGCAGAGCAGCCAGTGATCGAGCTAGTGAACCCACCGACTGCGGCTGTGTGTCCGTGTCTTCCGCGCCGCGGCTGCGCCCACCGCGCTCACCCGAAACTGCCCCGGCACCAGGCGAGGGGCAGCGCCGTAACCTCGAGGCTCGCGCGCGCCGTGGGCCGTGCGTGGCGTGCGCATCCGTGTGCTCGGAAGCCACCCACGCGGACCTGGCCCACGCCCCGCTGCTCAAGCTCAACTGCTGCTGGGCTGCCAAGCCCTGGATTAGATTAGAGAACAGGAACACCAACAACTGCTGAACTCGGTTTCTTCTCCTCGTCCTCGTCCTGCGGATTGCTGGAAGCCTGACCTGACCACCAACCGGCTCTGACTGACTGCGGCGCCGTGCGGAGGATTTGGACTGGTCTCCACCATCCATCCACCCGTAGTAGCTGCTATGCTATATTTCTCCTCGACTAATAAAAAACAACCGAACCAGTAGAATAAACAATAAACAATGGCCGCGCGCCCGCGCCTCCTCCCTTGCCCGTCCCGTCGTGCGTTGGTTCGTGCGTGCGTCCTACCAGCACGGCGCGGTCACGACGCGATCGCGGCCTGCTGCCACGGATGGGTACGTCGCCGTCGCGGCGGTGTCCCAGGCCATCCTCGCGCTATGCGCTTATGTGGCTACAAAATGGTGGCACGGAAGAGGCAGATGCGCTTATGCCTGCTCAGTGCTCACCCAATTACTTACTACTAGTAGTGCTTAGGATTAATCACTCCACCGTCTCTCCGTCTATGCACAGTTCACGCCTGCCACCTGCCGCGTCACCTCGGACATCTACCGAGATTAACTTAGTGCTTATATATTCAATTGAAATATGAAAACACAGTACCATACCGCTTTACTATTATGTATAATAAACACACTATACCATTACACTAACACACAAAAGCAACACAAATGGTATTGTAAGTCGTTTGCATAACCTTTTGCTATGTAGTTTTTAAGTTAGGTTTACAGTAGATACACAAGAAAACTTATGAACGTTGAAAAATCAAACTGATTGAGACCCCCATTTGAATCCCCCTCCCATTGTTGTCAATTTTAAAAGATTTGGCTTTTGGAAATGGGGTGGCATCCAAGTAGGCCAATTTCTGCTACCAGTTTTTTTTTTTTTTTTTTTGTCATATTCTCAAAACAAAGCTGTTGATATCCAGCTTTTTCCGGTTTGTTGTGACCATAGAGTAATAAATGAAGTCAAATTCTTGGAAACTAGTGATTCAAGCACCCCACAAGCTCTTACTCATAATTCAGATTTTAAAAACTAGAGGCAAAAACTAGCTTATAAGAATTTGTTACAATTTGGAATTTGGAATGGAGGGCGTACCAAGAAAAGTATCCCTCATAATCCTTGGCCATTAAAACTGACATCACAACACATAACCACAATTCATCGGCACAAACTCATGAGCGATTACAATTCAGGTCATAGAAACTAGAGGCAAAAACCAATTTTCAGGAATCCAAAACTGAATAAAACAGGGCCTTACATTTTGGAATTTGGAATGGAGGCAGGTGTACCAAGAAGAATCCCTCCTAATGCCATTAAAACTGACGTCACAACACAAAACCCATCGACACCACAGTTCATCAACAAGGACTCGTGAGCAATTACATGGCCACCCAAGGGCCGTCACACCAAAACCACCCCAAAAGAAAACCTAAACAAAAACCGGAAACATTCCGAAACCAGAGAGAGGAATATTTGCGCCCACTCAAAAAATAAACAAAAGCGCTGCTTAGTACTCTCCACCTCGCCACTAAACTACTCCAACTGCCATGATTAGCCCAGACGAGAGACGAGAGACGAGAGCTTCCCGCTTCCAGCTTCCGACCCTTTCTTCCCAAACCTTCCAAATCCAAATAAACTAATCCCCTCCCCCTAATCGCGTCATCCCCACACATATATACGTACCACCACCTCCTCCACCTCCACCTCCACCATCACCATTCATTCCACCACCATCAACGCCGCCGCACGCTTGCCCCACGCAATCGCAATCTCACCGGAAAAACGCCTGCTTGGGTTGATTTGAGTCCAGCTGCGCCGAGCCGCCGCCATGGGCGCTCCCACCCGCTGAGCCAAAACCCCCGCCCCATCGACCACGCTGCCGGCCGTTCCGTTCTTCCCTCTCCAAGATCCGCGCTTTGATTCCACCGCCGCCGACGCCGAGACCATGCCGGCCACGGACCTCCAGGGCTCCTCCACGTCCCACTCCTCCCCGTTCTCCTCCTTCGGCCGCACCCTCCTCTCCCTCCGCCGCGACGCCGCCCCGGCCGCTGCGTCCGCCGCGGCATCATCCGCGATGCCGCCGCCGCACGCCATCGACCCGGAGCTCGAGGAGTTCCACGCCCACGTCGCCGCGCACCTCACCGACCTGACGGCGCCAGGCAGCGCTGGCGGGGAGGACGACGAGTTCATGTCCGTCCCGTGGATCCGGCGCCTGCTGGAAGCCTTCCTGCTGTGCCAGGACGAGTTCCGCGTCGCGCTCGCCGAGTCCCGCCGCCGCCGTACTCTCCCCGCCGCGGCCGAGAGGATCGTGGCGGAGTTCGGCGAGCGCGCCGTCAAGGCGCTCGACGTCTGCAACGCCGCGCGCGACGGCGTCGACCAGGCGCGGCGATGGGAGCGCCTCGCGGGCATCGCCGCCTCCGCTCTTCTACCCGCCGGCGCCGGCGCCGAGGAGGGGGTGCGGCAGATCCACGAGGGCCAGGTCCGGCGCGCCCGCAAGGCGCTGTCGGACCTCTCGGTGCTGCTCGTCGACGACGCGGCGGCCGCGGCCGTGGCGGGCGCCGGCGGCGGGCTCGCCTCGTTCCTCGCGTCCCACCGCAACCGCTCCTTCGGCCGCGCGCGCGCCTCCCCCTCCCGCTCCGCCTCCTCGTCCTCCTCCTCGTCGTCGCCGTCCGCGCACTTCCGCTCGCTGTCCTGGTGCGTGTCGCGGACCTGGTCCGCGGCGCGGCAGCTGCAGGCCATCGGGGCGGGTCTGGCCGCGCCGCGCGCCAACGACGCAGCCGCCGCGTCAGTCGTCGCGGCGCCGGCCTACGCCATGGGCTGCCTGCTGCACCTGGCCGCGTGGGCGCTCGTGGCCGCGGTGCCCTGTCCGGACCGCGCCGCCGCGCTGCAGGCGCACCACCACCACCTGCCGTCCCCGCCGCCGCGGGGCGCGTATCCCTGGGCGCCTCCGCTGCTCGCGCTGCAGGAGCGCCTCGCGGAGGAAGGGAAGCGCAAGGATCGCCGCGGCACCTCGTGCGGCCTGCTCAGGGAGATCCACGCACTGGAGAAGTGCGCGCAGAGGCTCGCCGAAGCCATCGACGCCGCGCCGGTGCCGCTCGCGGGTGAGTGGGAGGCCGAGGTGCGGGAGGCTGCGGCCGAGCTCGCCGCGGCGTGCGCCGCCATGAAGGACGGGCTGGACCCGCTGGAGAGACAGGTCCGGGAGGTCTTCCACCGCATCGTGCGCAGCCGGATGGAGGGCCTCGATTCGCCGATGCTCAATGCCGATTGAGCTCTGCCAAGATCATTGCCATCATCATCTTTCCTGCCTTTGATCTCGCAATGTGGCGGTGCTAGGTAGCTATCCTGTTCTTTCTTTTTTCGCTCTTTGTGATCAGCTAGTGGTAAGTATAAAATGTGTATCCTTCTGTAAAGGATTACAGGAAAGGGAAAGGGAAGGTGTCATCTTTAGGTAAAGATGATTCCTTTATTCCCATGTTTTTGATGCTGCATTTGGTGTATATCGTGTTTTTGATAGTGTCACGTCTGTGTGCAGCTAATTCTCGATCAACTTGTGTCGCTTTTGCAATGTGACTTCCATCGACAATGCTAACAACCAGGAAAAAAAATATGAAAAGAAAACATGATGTAGTTTAACTTTGCACATTTCTTGGTTCTTATCTTTGGATTACCATGTTCTGCTATTTCGATTGTTCATTCTGGAGGTTTGGCTTTATTCTATCAACATCATTGTGCAAAGAAATGTGACACCCACAAGGACCTGGGGTGATCAGATTCTGACACAACACCAACTACAAAGCCTTTGGTGTTCAATTTGTGAGAAGTCAGATTTTTCAGCATTCTAAATGGCCTCATGTAGTGCATGATTTGGTTGCGTATCTCAATCTGGCAATATTTCTATGAGTGGTATATTGTGGATTGCTCATCTGCATTATGAATTGATTGACTTGTGTGATGTATCCATATATTTATTATGAGTTGCAAAGCGAGTATCTGAAGAATAGGACCAGCTGGATGTGTCCTTTAGGGCGTACCCAGTGCCGTAGGCTCCCGCACTTACGCGGGGTCTGGGGAAGGGAATTTGCAACCAGACCGTTACCCGCATAAATATGCGGAGGCTGGGGCTCGAACTCTGGACCAACCGGCAACGGGCGGTAAGACACTACCACTTGCACCAGGGCCGCCCTTCGGATGTGTCCTTTATACTAAAAATAAATTGGGTTTGGATGGTATAGCATATTTCAGAATAGAAGCCTGAACCTTCTCGATGGAGAAAAAGAAAAACAAGTTGCAAGATATTTTGAAGGTATTGAAAAGGCCCTGAACATGGAGATATCATATCATTTCGTTTTCTGTAATGAAATTGCAGTATTTGGGTTTATGCTTTATCCAAATGGCATGCTCAAGCAATTTGTTTAGTAGGTGACAGGGAACATTTCTGATTCTCGAGCAACTTGTGTTGCAACAAACATGTGTGATTCACTTCGCATATGTGCCATTCGTTGGTAATAATTCTAGAAAGAGACAAGGCCCCTTTTTTTGCTGAGATTTTTTTTTTGAGATATTTGGCTCCTTAGCTCCTTCAATGTTATGCTACATTGGCCAGTGTCATTCCAGAAGCTTTACTCTGGTTTGTTCTTGGTATCTTGCGTGCAAACTCGAAAGAAATGCGGCAGTCATTGTTGGAATACATATATAATTCAGTTGAGTCTAAATCTGGCAACCTGATCGTGGATTGCTCTACGCATGATAAATTGATTGGCTTGTGTGCAAGACCGAGCTATATTTCTGGGATGCAGAGAGAATACCTGAAGGATTGCAATGGGATTAACTATATGTAGCTTTCACACTGAATAAATTGGTGTTACAAATTACAATATTTCACAAGAGAAGCTGCAACTTTTTCTGAGAGGGCCTGCATGATATTTTGAAGGCAGTAATATGATACTAATGAAGAGGTCGTGATCAAGGCAATAACAATACCATTTTCCGTACCTGATGATTGATGAGATGACAGTATTTGTGTTTCATCCAAATCTCCGGCTGGTTGCTGCTTCAGTGCGGCAGTTGGATTGGATGTGCTGTTTTCTTCTCCTACCTAGTGCCAGCCATTGTCAGATTGTACGAAAGATGAGGCCAAAAGCTAGTGTCGCTACCTGAGCATTATTTAATCAGGTTGGACTAATCGCTTCCTGCTAATAAGCTATTGCCGGACTAATTCCTTCCTGTTAAACTATTGACCTTTCTAAGATGGTGCCTGCACACCGCGTAGACTTTAGTAACTATACTTGTTTCTAATGCTCATCTCTTATCCCTTTTTAAGATTCTACCTCTCAGTGAAACCTACATAGTAAACACAAGACATACATTATACATACTTTGATTGCTGTCTTGCTGATGTTCTTTTCAATTTTGTTGTAAGAAGCGACAGCTCAGCTTTGCGCCTGCAAAATGCCGTCGCCAATTGGATGAAGAATGTTTCAGCACTGTAGCTGCATCTGACAAGTGTCGACAATGTGCAGAACAGAGGAAACACCAACCGTCAACTGAGGATGCATGGACTTTTGATCTCTGAAAAGATGCAGCAGGGCGATGATCCATCATCATTAGACACATGATGATGCACCATCAGCGCTGTCATGTGCCCTCTGTAGACAGTGGCTCAGCGAGGATAGAATTCAAGGGGGGGCCGATTTTAGTCTTGTGACTAATCACTAGTTACAGGCATGATCTTCTTTTTTATATAACACATCCATACAATTCTTGAGGAGGAGTTTGTATGCTAAATTGAATGTATTACTCCCTTCGTTCCAAAAAAACATATAATTATATGAAGTGTGTCGGTCAAACTATATCAATTTTAGCCAAGTTTATAGCAAAAAGTATTAGCATTTATGTCTCAAAATAAATTTATTATGAAAATATATTTCATAGCCAGTCTAACGATACTTATTTTGTCTCATAAGTGTTAGTATTTTTTCATATAATTTAGTCAAAGTTCACAATGTTTGACTCCTCGGGATGTGAGAATTATATGTTTTCGGGACCGGAGGGAGTATTAGACAAAGTAAAAACTAGAATGTAAGCAATGTATATGCAGTCTGCTATATGTTCCCTTAATTGTCACTTTGTTTTTAATAAAGTCTTAAGTTGAAGACGAGAACCAAATAAACATACTAAACTATAATAACGGACTAATTAGTAGAATATTATAATACAGATTGATCTCGGTAGTTGCAAGTGTGCATGCATGCAACTATACTTAGCAATAGTTAAAAATGAGCATGCAGCCCGTGGGCCAGAGGCCCGGCACAAGGCACGGACATTTGGCCCGGCCCGAGCATGGCACGGCCCGTACCCCATTCGTGCCCGTGCCAGCCCGAGGCATGTAACAGGCCGTGCTTGGGCTGCCACCTCGGCCCGGCGGGCGGCACGGCCCGGCACGAAGAAACAATACAGGCCCGGTAGCGGCCCGGTTACACTAAAACCTCCTAAAAGCCCAATGCTCCCCTGGCCTGCTAAGAGGGCTATAACCCTAACTAATCCCCCCTCCTCCCCAACCCCACGCCGCACTCTCTCTCCCTGCTCTCTTCACGTGACTCGCCTTCGCCGGTCGCCACCTCCAGTCTCCTCCCCGTCCCCGCTCTCTCCACTCTCCTCCCCGTCTCCGCTCTCTGCCTCTCTCCCACGCATTCTTCTCCCCCGCGTGCATCGGCCTCGAACCCTCGAGCACCCGACGCGAGCACCGCTGCGCCTAGCTCGAGCACCGGCCGCGGACGCGCCGCGCCGCCGCCACCTCCGCAAGTGTGCATGCATGCAACTATACTTAGCAATGCACACCTATACTTAGCAAGATTTCTTTGAAAATTTGTTCAAGCAAGGGGGCCGCAGCCCCCTATGGCCCTCACCTGGCTCCGCCAGTGTCTGTAAACCTCACTAATCTCCCCCTTTTGGTGCCAGTAAGCGTTATCATGAAATGCTGCAGGTTCACCTGCCACTTGTGCCGATGAAAGTGTTGTAAGCCTGTTCACAGGAGGCCGGGCATGGGCATCTTCGTCAGTCCGTCGTCAACTCGCCATTATCGTCGTTATCATTGTCACTTTTCATCGGTGTCCGTTTCCAGAGTCATTGGCAAGGAGGAGAACTGGAGAAGTGATGCCGTGGCGGCATGCGGCTGTGGCGAGCTGTAGGCTGTAGCGTTTGGAAGCTTTTCCATGGACCGCACTCCTGCGTTGGCCTGATGCTCTGCTTCTTCGTGTTCCTTCTTCGATCTGCAGTTGGTCGTCGTCTGTCAGTCTGTGGTCTCCATTGCTGACTGACCTCTAGCTTTTCCAGCTGGTGGTGCTGCGGGGGAAGAGGACAAGCCTCGTGTGGTCGGCTGCAGGCGCTCACCTGCCGATGCGGGCGTTCCCACATTGTTGGGGCTGGCCCGGGCGTCACCGGTGCGTCATGCTGGCGTCACCTCGCCTGGAGGCACGGGTCCCATGTGTCAGTGTAATGCTTGCAACGCCTAATAATTGCTGGATTTTGCGGTGCCTTTGCCAAATCACGTGAAGGATTCTAATTTTTTTTTTGGTTGCAGAGGTGAAAATCATTTTCATTTCTAATTTTTGAGATATACTACTTCTATACCAGCAAATTAATTCAGTGATTCTTTTCGAGATGGATTATAGTTCTTTTTTATTTTTGATATTCGCAGGCCTAACTCGATCCTCCGCTGGCTTATTCTTGGCTCAACCTTGGCCATGACACAGAAGCCTTTGAACTAGCCCATGAAGGCTGCCAGACGCGAAGGCCCACCCAGCATGTTTCAGTTAGGAAAAAGCCCATTTTAACTAACTACTAAACTATTCTCGTGGGCCGTCTTGACAACGGATCATGTGCAAACCACACCCTTTGTGAAAACCCGTGTAAATTATGTCAAAAAAGTCGTCTAAATTCACCAAAAAAATCACACATATAGATGATATGATGATACATAACCTTATAAAATATCTTATTTAAACTCGACTTCGCTTGTGAGATATAAAAATAACAAATTTCTAACAGATCATTTGGAGAGCTTTCTGACTTGAAATTTGTTATTTTTATATCTCACAAAGAAAGTCGAGGTTGGACATGATATTTTATAAGTTGTGTATCATCATATCATCTATATGTGTGATTTTTTTTGAATTTAAATGACTTTTTGCCATGATTTGCACGGGTTTTCACGAAGGGTGTGGTTTGCCCCTGATCCGTTGCCATTTATCTTTGCCCTGAACTCCCAAAACCATTCAAGTTTATAAACAAAACCTTCAAAAGTTACTTCTATGCTTTAGTTTCAAGATGGTAATATATGTATATTTTAGCTATAAAATCCGGTAAATACTTGATAAGGTTTTTAAACCATACAAAATCTTTCAGAGTTTCTAAAAATTATGACAAAATACTATAGAGATAGGTTGGACACGAGAATAAAAAAAATGCTTAGAGCACGACAAGGAGCTGGCTAGGCACCGATGGGCAACGAGATGGGACAAAATTGGTGGTGGAAGACCGTCGATACCCAGGAAATGGGTACCCCAAATCCCTGATTTACTGAACTAAACCCCGCAAAATCAGCAACACAAACCCTCCAGTGACCTCCCGCGCTAACGTACGAAGGCCCGCAGGCTGAGACGTATCGGACTGACCCACGAACGGAGAACGACGGCCCAAAACCAAAGCCTGCTCGAGAGGCTACCGAACGGACTGGTACTGTACACTCGAGAGGCTACCGAACGGACTGGTACTGTACACGCGAGGGTACAATTCAGACGACCCCTCGAAGACGGAACTTCGCCCTGCGAACGAGCCTACCCTCGAGGACGTAACTTCGTTCGGGCGAATGGGCGGTCCTCGAGGACAGTGCACCCCTCGGCTATCGACTCTCCCGTACGGGCCTGAGCGCATTTAATGCGATCTACCTACCCCCGCCTAACCGCATGGCCACAGTTACGGTAACAGTTACAGGCGTGGCGGTCAAATCTGGCTTTTACCGCCCATGCCCTGGAATCCTGCAAGCCGTACTACGAAGTTGCACCATACCGAGCACTGTGCCATGTCTAGCACCACCTCGAGACGTATAAACCAACACGTTTTCCGCATTTTAGGGATTCGGCCTTATCCGGTGAGGCTCGACCTCCTCGGCACGACCCCCTCGACTCCGGCCAAGACCCTCGACCGTCGCCCCTCGACGTTAACAAACGAACCCTCGAGCGGGATTCAACAACTCCCAACGCGACGGGAGCAGGACCTCCCATACCGACGTACATCGCTACAGCGGCACCGATGTAATCGGCCTCAACGTCATACGTCATCAACGTCATGCGAACTCGAAATACATGTACCCCTGTGCCCCTCCTTCATCTATAAAAGGAGGCGCCAGGGCGTTAGAAAAGGGGGGGACTGAAAACGAGAGGATCGAGAGCATAGAAACATTAAGGCTTTAGATCACAGAGCGACACCGTGAGCCTGTGTAAGGTCGAGAGCTAGGCGTCCGAACGCCCAAACTCCACCTTGCGCTCCTCACATCTGCTTGTATTTTCCCCTGTACTAGCACTTCGGTGCAAGATAACATGAACTATCCTCCCCCCACTGGACGTAGGGCCTTCTTTGCCCGAACCAGGATAAATCGCCGTGTCCTTCTTGCATCACCCACCGGATAAGGGAGCACGCAATTACAAATATTACTCGTTGGTGTTAACCCCTCGAGGGTCAAAACACCGACAGTTGGCGCGCCAGGTAGGGGAGCTGCGTGTCACTAACAATTTCCCGCCATTTTTCTGGATGGGCGACTTTGTTTCGCCACTTCTGCACGCTACGGTGATCTGGTTTGGGAGCCTGGAGTTCATGACCCTCGACCAGGGCTACGACATGACCCTGCTCTCAATCAGTGACCCGAACGGAGGTCACGGTACGCCCCCACGCTCTTGGGGGGCCGCTCACTAGTCTCACGACCTTGCTTCCACATCCAGAAGGAGGCATGGTTGGCACCGTCATCGCCGTCAACCTAAGTCGGGGAGGGTTCCCGCCGCTTTCTCCTCGCCCCTGACCGGAGATGACAAATCCCTTGTTGAGGGAGCATCCGACTCGAGTTCAGGGGTAGAGGGCGAACCGGCAGGACCCCACCACAACCCTGACTCCACCTTTGCCGTACGATCATCGAGGAGGCGCGACGAAGCCCCCGCTCGATCGAGCCCGCTTTCACACGAGCTGTTCGAGCGCCATTGACGGCCTTCGTTCAACTTCAATAATCCCACAACGACAATCTCGACAGCGACCCACTCCAGCATGAGCACGTTGGAGGACCGCTCAAGTACCCTTCTCTGAGCAATGATGGACGTGGAGACTGTCACACCGGCCTCCGAGGGTTTGGCCTTCGTAAGAGTGCCCGGCCCCTAGAGGTACACCATCGGCACACTCTGACGGCAGCTGCAGGAGGAGGCGCGGGGGCAATTCCCCGTCTTCTGCTGCGGCGACCCTGACTCTAACTCTGATCATTGGGATCCTACCCGCGAGTGCCTCCACATCGATGGTGATGTCGACTCCAATCAGGACACCGTCGATCCAGCGGCCGCGACGGCTACCGCTGTGGCGAGAGACGCTCCCCCCAGAGCAGAGGACCAACAACCAGACGTACCCTGAGATGCGTGCCCCCGTCCTGGCGAGCAGGACGCACAGCTGGCACAGATTCAGGAGTTGCAGGCGAAGCTCGCCGACGAGCAGGAACGCTTGTGCCTACTCGAGCTGACCCTCGAGCAAGAGCGGCGACCGCCCGGCGGTAGAGCCCGAGCCAGGGCCCGAGAAGTCAACCGGCAGATCATCGAGGCAGGAGCACCCGAGCAACCCGCCAACCGTTATCCCCGAGCAAGCCAGAACATTGTTGCGGCGGCTATGCTCCTTTGCAATATGCCTGTGCCATCCAATTCACAAGCTCGGCGGATACAACGCGAGGTCGAGGATCTCCTCTAAGTTGCTGCTGTCCAGCAAGCCGAGAGCTCAGCCTCGAGGCGTCGAGGGGCTGCCTCCGAACCTCAGGTCGAGCCCTCCTGGCCCGAAAGGGAGGGCTCGGTCGATCAGGGGGCGACCCCCCGACAGAAGAAGAAGCCGGCCCGAGAACGTATCAATGACGACCGCGCTCCCCACGACGCGCGCCTCAACATTGTCGAGAACCGCAGACGCAAGCACGGAGATGCGGAGGATCGAGGGTACAGCGCCCATCGTGGAGGGCGTTACGACAGCGACGAAGACCAACAGGCCCCGGAGCCACCGGGTCCCCGAGTCTTCAGCAGGAAGATCCGCTACGCCCAGCTGCCCGATAAGTTTCGACCCCCATGAGTATCGTCAAATACAATGGCGAGAAATCCTAAGCTCTGGCTAGCCGACTTTCGGTTGGCTTGTCAGACGGGCGGGGCGCGTGACGATCACGCCATCATACGTCACCTTCCCCTGTTCCTGTCCGACACCGCGCGTAGGTGGCTCGAGGAGCTTCCCCCTGACCAGATCACGGCTGGATCGACCTTGTTCGAATCTTCGAGGGGAACTTCAAAGGTACCTACGTACGTCCCAGGAATTCCTAGGAACTGTGCAACTGTAAGCAGAAACCAGGGGAGTCTCTCCACGACTTTGCTCAATGATTCTCCAAGCTCCGCACCAAACTACCCCACATCTCCAATCTCGACGTCGTTCTAGCGTTTGTTGCGGGTACAACCTGCAAGGACCTAGTTCACGAGTTAGGGCGTAACCACCCTGACACCGTCGACGAGCTCATGGATGTGGTCGCCAACTACGTGGCTGGCGAAGAGGCCGTCGGTGCCTTCTTCAGCAACGGGAAGGACAAGGGAAAAATGCCGGTAACCGACAACGCCAGAGGCTCGAGCAAAGGGCCGAAGAGAAATAACAAGAAGAAGAAACATCAGCAAGGCAAGCGTGAGGCTGCAGAAGATGATCTCATCGCAGCAACCGAACACAAAAGACCTTGACGTCCCCTCGAGGGCACCATCTTCGACAAAATGCTCGAGGAGCCCTGTCCCTATCACAAGGACGGGGCAAGACACAAGCTTAAGGACTGCCGCATGCTTTAAAGGCACTTCGAGCAAGTGGGCATGAAAAAAGGTGACGACAAGAAAGACCAAGGCGGCGGTGAGGGAGACAACGGGGAAGACGGAAAATTCCCCAAGTCTATGACTGCTACATGATCTACGGGGGCCCCTCGACCCAGCTCACGCCCCGACAGCGTAAGCGGGAGCGTCAAGAGGTCTTCTCCGTTCATGTCGCAACGCCTCACTACCTCGACTGGTCTGATGCGCCCATCACGTTCGACCGCGATGACCATCCAGATTGAGTCCCCAACCCCGGGGCCTATCCACTCGTCGTCGACCCAATCATCATCAACACCCGCCTCTCGAAGGTCCTCATGGATGGCGGCAGCAGCCTGAACGTCATCTACCTCGAGACCCTCGACCTCCTGGGAGTCAGGAGGTACCAACTCCGACCCAGCGCTGGGGGTTCCATGGCGTCGTGCCAGGGAAGAAGGCTTTCCCCGTCGGCCGTATCGACCTTCCTGTCTATTTTGGCACCCCTGACAACGGTACACAGTTCACCGACAAGAAGTTCTTGGACTTCTGCGATCGCCATCATATTCGTGTGAATTGGTCTGCGGTTGCACATCCTTGAACTAACGGCCAGGTCGAGCGCGCCAATGGCATGATTTTGTAGGGCCTCAAGCCAAGGATCCTCAACCGCCTCAGCAAGCACGGAAAAAAATGGGCCGCGGAGCTGCCGTCGGTCCTATGGAGCTTAAGGACAACACCTAGTCGAGCCATGGGCTTCACCCCATTCTTCTTGGTCTATGGGTCCGAGGCCGTCCTCCCTACTGACCTCAAGTATGGATCCCCTTGACTAAAGGCGTACAACAAGCAAAGCAACGAAGAAGCCCTCGCAAACGCCGTCGACCAGCTCGAGGAGGCTCGAGACATGGCGCTGATCCACTCCGTGAGGTATCAGCAAAAACTTTGACGCTACCACGACAAGCACGTGCGCCCGAGAGACTTCTAGGTTGGAGACCTCGTCCTACGTCGACGACAGAGCAACAAGGGACGTCACAAGCTGACCCCGCCATGGGAAGGCCCATACACCGTAGCTGAGGTGCTAAAGCCCGGGACGTACAAGCTCACTAACGACAAAGGCGAAATCCTCACCAACGCATGGAACATCGAACAGCTACGTCGTTTCTACCCTTAGGGCACCAGTGCCCTTGTACATTCTCGCATGTTTTGTACATTTTCGCATGACAAATATAAGGAGTACTTTCGATTATAAGTTCAAACTTGTTATTGTACATGCAAGAGGTAGCCTCGACCCTGTCTCGCCAGAGTCGAGCCTCCCTCGGGGGCTAACAGGGGGGACCCCCTAAGTTCCTAAAAATACGAACGACTTTTTTTTCGCACGCCTCCCTTTCGCTTCCCAACTAAGTTGAAAAACACCTCGAACTCCCTAGGGGTCAAGGGCTATCGAGCCAGAGCTCTCCTACGCCTCCGGGCTATGGTACCTCCACTCGCTCCCCCCTCGAGGGATACGAGCTTGCGTTGAACGCTCAGTCGGAAAGCAAGAGTCAGGCGATCAGAACTCGAGCGTTTCTTCTTTCTCACGCCTCGATACGCTTCGCGACTAAGTAGAAAATGCCTCGAGCTCCCTAGAGGATTGAGGGCTATCGAGCCGGGAGCTCTCCTACGCCTCCGGGCTACAGTACCCCCACTCGCTCCCCCCTCGAGGGATACGAGCATGCGTCAAAAACTTAGTCAAAATAGCAAAGTCTAGGTGAAAAGAAAGCAAAAAAGGCTCGAAAGTAAAATGACAAATCGCATTACGATAGATGCATTAATGTTCAAAAGGGGCTTTCGAAGCCACATTGAATATAAGTTACAAAAAACTAATTCATTACATGGGCACCTTCGCCCAGCCTTGCCCTACAGGCCCACTCCGTCGCCGCCCTCCTCAATGAGGTACCCTTCAACCGCAGGGGGGAGGACTTCATCCTCAAACAGCTTCGCTAGCGCTCCCCCCAGCCTCTCGGCATCATGAATGAGCCCTTGGCATCGCTCCTCATTCTTCGTGTCGGTCTTCGAGATATCAGGAACAAAGCCTTGGGCCACCACATTCATGTCAAAGACGAAGCCGGAGGAGACCACTGCTAGCGCCCGCTTCACGCCGGTATGAAGCGCCTCCCGCACGCGATTGCGAAGGGTGGCGTCGAGGTAGTAGATCCGGTCGACGAGCGCGGCACCCGGGATGTCTTCTTCAGTACCCTCGACAGGCCTGACCTCCCAGGAGGCGCGGAGCCCGTCGAGGGCAACCCGGAGCCGGCTGAGAAGCGCCCCCTCCGCCACGAGGCTCTCCTGCAGCGCCTTGGCGGCAGTTTGAGTAGCAAGTAGCTCGGATTCGAGGCCTGAAATACAAAGCAAGAATCAGAGAAAACCATATGGGAAGAAAAATGATCAAAAGCTCTTTAAGGAACTCACCGGCACAGCGAGTCTCGAGGGCGTTGCGATCCCCCAGCACGGCGTCGCGCTCCCCCCGAGCCTCGTCCCGCTCCCGCTGGGCCTCCTTGAAGGCCCGGGTCACCTCCGTTTTCTCGCAGCGAAGGGTCTCGAGGGTGCCACCAGCCAGGATGATGGCCTGCTCCTTCTCTTGGAGGGTAGCCTTCATCGCCCCGAGCTGGGTTTCTAGGCTAGCGGCCTGGTTCTTCTCCTCCTGGGCCAAGGCGGAGAGGGTGTTGCGTGCTGTGGAGACTTCAGCGAAGCTAGCCTCGAGCGAGCGGATGCGCTCCACGAAGCTTTGAGCCTCCCCCAGGAGTAGCTCGACGCGCTCCTGGGCTCGGATGCTCTCGCCCTTGGCCCTCCCCCTTCAGCCTTGGCCATGTCAGCCTCCTCCCTGGCACGCTTGAGCTCCTCCTTGAGGTGGGCGGCTTCCCCTCGAGCGGCCTCGGAGTCCTCCTTCGCCCGAGCGGCCTCCTCTTTGGCTTTGGTGGCCTCCTCCCTGGTCCGCTTCAGCTCCTCCTCGATCTCGTCCACTCTACCCTGCGCAGAGCAGCCGGCTTCAAGTTGGCGAAACACTTCCTCCTGGCTGTTGTGCGTTTCATGGAGGAAGTACGACTTGGAGTAGGAACGCCTCCGCGCCTCCTGGGGACAAGAAGTTGAGGGCTGAGGCCTTTCATATGAAAGAACTTAAAAAACTGCATATGGCCTACACAGCGACTTACCGTGAGGTTCTGGTCGAAGCCTTCGGTGAGCTCGACGCCCAGCTTCAGCAAGTGCCGCAGCCATGCCCGGGACCGCTCGGCCTCCTCCTAGCACTTGACCTCCGCCAGGTCGTTCATCTCGATCCCCGGAGCGCTGGAGTCACCGAGTTCCCAGAGTACGATGCGCTCCTTGCCCCAATGCGGAAGGACCGTCTTGACCTTGGCTCACGCCAAGGACTCGATCTTGTCCACCACATCGCGCGGGATGCCATAACTCACGGCCAACTCTGCCGGGGTGCGGAACTCTGACGCGGTGCGGGCATCCCTCAACCCGGGGTCGGACGTCGACCTCCTCAGCACGCCAGAAGCCGCCGTCTCCTCCGGCTGCTCCGTCGACGGTTGCGGCGGCTGACCCGATGCTTCTGGTGCCTTCGAAGGTAGTGGAGGTGTCGAGGCAGTCGCTTCCCCCAACACCACGACTTGTGGCACCGGCAGGACCACCATCAAGGCGTCTTCTACCGGGTTCGGTACCGAGGCCTCCTCTGGTTGCACCCCCGGCAGCCGCGAGACCATCGACGCCTTTGACACCGTTTCTCCTTCGGCCAGCAGCTCATCCAGGGTAATCACGGACACCCATTGCTTGGGCAGTCTGGAAGTCGCCTTCGCCTCCGACGTCTCGGGCGGTTGCTGCGCCGGTGGGTCCAGTGGCGCCGTGTCCCCCGGCGGCGTCTGCTACGCCTGCTGATGCTGGGGCTGGCCCCCGGTTTCCTCCTCCTCCCACTGCTCTGACAGCTCCTTCTCCCCTTCCTGCTGCAGCCGTGGCAGCTCCGCTTCTTGCAGGGCCCCCTGCTCCTGCTCCCTCCGGGCCTCGAGCTCGCGTAGCCCCGCCGGCCAGGGCCTCCGCTGTCCCATCGAGGGGGGAAGGGCCGTGGTCTCCTCACCCTCGAGGTCCATGATGACTACCTCCTCTCCCGACTCATGGCCCTCGGGGGCTCCTGCCTTGGGTGCCGAGATCGAGGCCTCCGGCCCGCCAGGAGCAAAAGCTCCCGACGTCGGGGCACCGCCCCCTGGTGCCGGGCCGAGCTCGAGGGCCGCAGGCGATGATGTCAAGGAGGTGCTCCCTCCCTCATGCGTCCTCCCCGGCTCGGAGTCGCCGCCCGCCGCGGACCCCGAGACGCTCGACCCTGCAGCAAGAGTGGAACTCGTCAGCCTACCGCGCGCCAGAGCACCGAGGGCTGAGGGTAACCACTTGGCTTCCCACGAAGCCAAGGCCTCGACGTTGCACCTGTGACCGGGGCCTCCATCTTCGCGGCTGCATCCATCTTGACCCGCTTAGCCGGCACGAGAGACGCCTCCTCGATCTGGCGCTTGGGCCTAGATGGGAAGCAGAACGGCAAAAAGTTTATTAAATTACGCAAGGAAGACGCAACGAAAAGAAAACGAACCAACGACACCTACCCGAAGGGGATAGAGGCCTTTCGGGACCCCCTTGAACCACCAGCAGATTTCGAGACCCCTCCCGAAGCCGAGCTCTTCCCGGGGCTGAGGCTGCTCGGGGCCGTCGGTGGGGTCGCCGCGCCTCCCTGCTTCGACGGGGCCTCCTGGGCACGGCTCTGCTCCGCCCGCGCCAACGACCGGGACCGGGTTTCCCTGATCGAAGTGGGTGGGGTCCCGCCTCGAGTACGACATGAGGGGGTGAACCTCCTCGAGGCGAGGCCTCAGCCCCCCTTTTTCCACGCCGGCACTCCGAGGCCGACGCCACTGGCTGGGGGGCACGCTGCTCCGCCACCTCCTCCTGCACGAAGGGTCGGTCAGCATGGGAGGAACCCGACAAGATGCGGTCGAGGCACCCCTCCACCCCCTCGATGTCATCACCAACATCATCATCATCTTCATCTCCCTCAGACGAGGGAGACTCCTCCTCCGGGAGCCCATCGCGCCTCTGCTCAGCACGGTGCTTCGCAAGTCTTTCACGCTCCTGGAGCTTCTTGGCTTTCTTCTTCTCCTCCTCGTCCTTACTCTGCTTCTCTTGCTGGGTGTGAAGCGTCTTACCTGACGATCAGGAGTGTCCTCCCTCAGCGGGGGCCTCGATCTCTGGTAGTCGATTCTCCCCTACACAAAGACATTTAGTCACAGGGACAAGAGAAAGGGAGGGGGGAAACAGGAAAGGCATGGGTCGAGGCACTCACCGGGTCGAGGCACTCACCAGGTCGAGGCAACCCTTCTCCGACCGCATGGGGAGGCGGTTGACGTCTTCCACCCGAAACGAGCCAGCCACCATCCCCTTTACCCGCGCGACGACTTCCGCAGCGAACGACCTCTCGCCGGACATCCGGCACCTCTTGAGAACCTCGAGCCCCGCCGAGGGGAGCATCTCGTCCAACCGCAACGGGCGCTCCATCAGAGGGAGCACCCGTCGACCGTGGAAGGCCAAGACCACCACGCCCGCCGTCAGGCCCGCCTCTCGAAGGGTCCTCATCGCGATGACGAGGGGATGAAGTCGACGCTGAAGATCTCCCGCGACACCGTGCGGCCAGTTGTATGGACGCTCGGCGATAAGCTGCCCGGTGTACGGCGGGAGGTAGCCGCCGTCGTTGCGAAGGTAGAACTACTGCTCGTCCCACCGGGAGTGGTTGGACGTCAACCCGGTGGGGATGTACTCGCGTGGCTCCTCCGACCTTTCGATCTTCAAGGCAAAGTTGAGGCACCCCGCTCTGACGATTTGCCTTACTCCTTGCGCCACCGGGGAGGCGAACCACTCCCCCTTGTAGAGGAGGAGCCATAGCTCCCAATGTGGCACCATCCCGAGGTAGCCCTCGCAGACGGCCGTGAAGATGGCGGTGTTGGAGATGGCATTGGGGGAGAAGTGGTGGAGCTTGATGCCGTAGAAGTTCGTCAACCCCCGCATGAACTCGCTCGGGGGCACACCGAACCCATGCCGATGATACTTGAGGAAGCTCACCATGTAGCCCTCCGGCCAATTTGGCTCTTGGTGGTCCCTGGGCGGCGCAATCCACTCCGGCCGATTTGGATCGGTGACGGGGCGGAGAAGTCCTTCCCTCACCAGCTCGATCAGCCTTTGCCGCATCACGGTCGATGGGCGCCAGGGCTCGGTGGGCTGGAGGACGGGGGCCATGGCTGCAGCGGCAACACAGATCTGCTTGGTGGGCGCGGCGGCGGCAACAATAGCACGAATCTCCTCAGCGGACGAATGACCAGGAAGGTTCCCAATCGTGACTTCTCGCTCTAAATTTTTACCCTCGTGCGCACAGGATAGCAGGAGTTTGAAAGGATGGCAAAGGTGGGAGCGAACACTTGTCCCCCTCCGTTTTTATACTCGGGAAGAGCAACGGGCGGAGTCCGGCGGCAGGAAAAAGGTAACTCCCCGCAATTAATGCGTTTACCTGACCGTTCCCCCCTCGATCCTTGACCGGACGCACGCGTCACACCTCTGACAGAAAGCCGTTGCTCGGGCCCGCCACGATCGCACCGCTGAAGCCCTTCTCCTCAAAAGGCGCGTCCAACGACAAGAAAAGAGAACCGTTGCTCGCTAACGGAGTTTCCTACGAAAGGTAAAATGGGCTCTGGCCCCACCTCAAAGCCTCGAGGGAGCGAAGGCCGGTCCTCGAGTGAGGGCTCAATGGCCACCCTTGAGCGCCAAAAAAGGAACGGGCTCTGGCCTCGCCTCAAAGCCTCGAGGGAGCGAAGGCCGGTCCTCGAGTAAGGGCTCAATGGCCGCCCTTGAGCACCTAAAAAGGAACGGGCCCTGGCCCCACCTCAAAGCCTCGAGGGAGCGAAGGCCGGTCCTCGAGTGAGGGCTCAACGGACACCCTTGAGCGCCTAAAAAGGAACGGGCCCTGGCCCCACCTCAAAGCCTCGAGGGAGCGAAGGCCTAAAAAGGAATGGGCTCTGGCCCCACCTCAAAGCCTCGAGGGAGCGAAGGCCGGTCCTC
>CM041633.1:10174010-10195939 GCA_023333625.1 Bothriochloa decipiens
GGCTCTGGCCCCACCTCAAAGCCTCGAGGGAGCGAAGGCCGGTCCTCGAGTGAGGGCTCAATGGCCGCCCTTGAGCACCAAAGAAATCAGGCTCCGGCCCCAAGCCTCAAGAGAGCGAAGACTGGCCCCACGATCAGGGTTCGACAGTCGCCCTCGAGCCTTGAGTCAGGGGTGACCAACGGGGAGCCAACACGAGGCCCTGCTCAAGAACAAACTCTCGAGACCCCTTTGGACGCATCCAAGGTGAAACGCTATGGACTTTATGGAATCCCCCCGAAGGGAGGCATCGAGCCGCCGAGACCTATCGAATGGAATCGGTATCCGTAGGACCATTGCGTTTTGCTTTAATGAGACCGCCTCCGGGCCTCCTGCCGACCTCTATCGAACAAGGAACGGGCTCTCGCTTGGATTTTCCCGTTACCAGCTCACTGAGAACTTCGCGGCTCGCCCTATCGGGGGTAGTCCGATGCTTCTCGCCTCACATCCGATCAAAAGGACTCGTGAGAAGAATGCCGAGGCCAGCAACGCCCTAGCCGCACGAGGCTCGGGGGCTCACCTGTGCCCGGCGCCCCTCGACGAAAGAGGGTCGAAAATCCCCCGGGGGCTCCCCTCGGTAAAGCGCTACGACTCCAGTTCAGGCCTGTACCCGACTGGACAAGCACCCTTTAACTAAATATAAATAAAGCCCTCACAGGAGTCTTTCGACTCCTACGAGGCCTCGGGGGTTACCCCCGCAGGGGTCGCTCGCGCGCCCCCCACGAAAAAATCCGAATCACGTCCCATTTCCAATTTCTGACCCCCTGCCCGAGTGTCATCACTCGCACAGGGGCTCGGGGGCTAGTGTCAATACCCAGGAAATGGGTACCCCAAACCCCTGGTTTACCGAACTAAACCCCGCAAAATCAGCAACACAAACCCTCCAGTGACCTCCCGCGCTAACGTACGAAGGCCCGCAGGCTGAGACGTATCGGACTAACCCACGAACGGACAACGACGGCCCAAAACCAAAGCCTGCTCGAGAGGCTACCAAACGGACTGGTACTGTACACTCGAGAGGCTACCGAACGGACTGGTATTGTACACTCGAGAGGCTACCGAACAGACTGGTACTGTACACGCGAGGGTACAATTCGGGCGACCCCTCGAAGACGGAACTTCGCCCTGCGAACGAGCCTACCCTCGAGGACGTAACTTCGTTCGGGCGAATGGGCAGTCCTCGAGGACAGTGCACCCCTCGGCTACCGACTCTCCCGTACGGGCCTGAGCGCATTTAATGCGATCTACCTACCCCCGCCTAACCGCATGGCCACAGTTACAGTAACAGTTGCAGGCGTGGTGGTCAAATCTGGCTTTTACCGCCCATGCCCTGGAATCCTGCAAGCCGTACTACGCTGTTGCAGCATACCGAGTACTGTGCCACGTCCAGCACCACCTCGAGACGTATAAACCAACACGTTTTCCGCATTTTCCAGGATTCGGCCTTATCCGGTGAGGCTCGACCTCCTCGGCACGACCCCCTCGACTCCGGCCTAGACCCTCGACCGTCGCCCCTTGATGTCAACAAACGAACCCTCGAGCGGGATTCAACAACTCCCAACGCGACGGGAGCAGGACCTCCCATACCGACGTACATCGCTACAGTGGCACCGATGTAATCGGCCTCAACGTCATACGTCATCAACATCATGCGAACTCGAAATACATGTACCCCTGTGCCCCTCCTTCATCTATAAAAGGAGGCGCCAGGGCGTTAGAAAAGGGGGGACTAAAAAATGAGAGGATCGAGAGCATAGAAACATTAAGGCTTTAGATCACAGAGCGACACCGTGAGCCTGTGTAAGGTCGAGAGCTACTCGTCCGAACGCCCAAACTCCACCTTGCGCTCCTCACATCTGCTTGTATTTTCCCCTGTACTAGCACTTCGGTGCAAGATAACACGAACTATCCTCCCTCGCTGGACGTAGGGCCTTCTTTGCCCGAACCAGGATAAATCGCCGTGTCCTTCTTGCATCACCCACCGGATAAGGGAGCACGCAATTACAAATATTACTCGTTGGTGTTAACCCCTCGAGGGTTAAAACACCGACAAAGTCATACCAAGGGAAGGCGAAATGCACGATTGGGAGGACTGAGTGACATAGAAACTTAGCGAGTCATGAGCGATATTCTGCCTCAAGGAAATATGGGAACTGATGATAATAAGGAGTTCTTAGAGGTCTGTTTTTTATTGACCAAAAAACTAGTTTTGGAATTTATTTAAATATTTTTTGAAGAGCATCTCCTAAAAACCTTTTATATTACATCTTCTATAAATTATTTTAAAAGAGTACCATAAAATCAGTTTAGGATATAAGATAGGACTCTTATAGCACATTACCTTTTTTTTGAAAATTAGATGGTATAACAAAGACACTCAACCCTATAAAAACACACATAAATCCTATCCCTATGAGTATCTTCGTAGACTAAGTTAGAAAATCTACGAGATTGACAAAGTCACCACAGACACCTCACTGTCAATAGAAATGTCATCTACTAGTAAAAACACAAACTCCGTTAAAACTTGCAATATTCACTCACAACAGGAGTCGAATCCACGACCTAAGGTGTTAGTGAGGCTTTTGTAACTACTAGGCTCTATATTTCTTTAGAGACCGGGTGTTGTATCCAAAAAGTGTGCTTCTACAAGAAAATATTTTAAAATTATAGGCATAGAAGGTGAGATAGGAGATCTACAAGAGCAGTTCCATCTTCTAAAATACTATCACGCATGTGAGATTTGATATGACATCTGGTGGAGATGCTCTAACCTTTTTATAACTTTGTATTTTGTCAAGAACTTTGCCCTGTTCGTTTGATCTACCAGCACTTACCAGCCAGCGATTCAACAATGTTTTTCTCTCACAATAAACCATCAACAGCGAGAATCAGCCAGCCGGAAACGACCAAACGAATGGGGCGAAGTTTCTAAGGAGATTCCTTTTTTTTTATTCCATATTTTTGATTTGTGGCTTGCTGCCGAGGAGATCTATTTTCATGTCAAACGATACTATTAAGTTAAACTTATCTAACTATGATTGAGTTTGTAGGAAGATGTATGAATATTTACCATCATTAAATTCATTGCAAAATATGTTTGAATAGCGTATTTATTTTTTCTTATAAATTTGGTCAAAGATATATATATATATATATTTTGACAACAAGTAAGATATATATATGTTGATTTGTGATAAAACTATAACGATTTAGGATTTGGAACGTAGGAAGTGGATAATAACAAAACTAAATAGATCTGAAATATGTTTCAGAGAATAGTTTTGAATTCGTCACATGCCGTACATCGCCCAACCCAAACTAGCCTGAGTTTCTCTATATGATTGAGCTTCATCTTATATATCTGAGAAAGACTTCCTGATCATGGAGATAGCGTATCATTTCGTTTTCTGTACTTAATGAAGTTGTAGTATCTGGGTTTACGCTTTATCCAAATGCCATGCTCTGCAATTTGTATAGGACCATTTCTTATTCCCGAGTAGCTTGTGATGCAACAAATATGTGTGATTCACTTCGCATATGTGCCATCCGTCTCGATCTCTCTCTGGCTCAGATCATTTTTTTTGAGATATTGGGCTCCTAGTTCTACTGTTTCAATTTCAATGTTATGCTATACATTGGTCAGTGTCATTCCAGAAGCTTTAAACTCTGGTTGGTTCTTGGTATCTTGCGTGTAAACTCGAAACAAATGCGGCAGTCATTGTTGGTATGCATATATAATATAATTCAGTTGAGTCTAAATCTGGCAACATGATCGTGGATTTCTCTACGCATGATGATGAATTGATTGACTTGTGCGCAAGAGCGAGCTATATCTCTGGGATGCAGAGAGAATATCTGAAGGATTGCAATGAGATTAACTATATGTAGCTTTCACACTGAATAAATTGGTGTTACAAATTACAATATTTCAGAAGAGAAGCTGCAACTTTTTCAGTAAGAAGACCTGCATGATATTTTGAAGGCACTAATATAGTAATAATGAAGAGGTCTTGATCAAGCAATAACAATACCATTTTCCGTACCTGATGAGATGACCGTATTTGTGTTTCATCCAAATCTCAGTCTGGTTGCCGCTTCAGTGCCGCAGTTGGGTGTGCTCTTTTCTTGTCGTACCCTAGTGCCAGCCATTGTCAGATTTTACGAAAGATGAGGCCAGAAGCTTAGTCTCGCTACCTGAGAAGTATTTAATCAGGTTGGACTAATCCCTTCCTGCAAATAAACTATTGCCGGACTAATCTCATTCCTGTTAAACTATTGCCTTTTCTAAGATGGTGCCTGCACACTACATAAATAAATCATGGTAACTGTACTTGTTCCTAATGCTCATCTCTTATCCCTTTTCAAGATTCTACCTCTCACTGAAACCTAAATAAACACACGACGAATACATATAGTACTCTGATTGCTGTGTTCTTTACAGTTTGGTTCCTGACAGCTCAGCTTTGTACTACCTGCAAAATGCCGTCGCCAGCTGGATGAAGAATGTTTCAGCAGATGTAGGTACAGCTGACTAATGTCGACGATGTGCAGAACATAACAGAGGAAACACCAACAGCAGATGTGGAAAACATCTTATGGTCTCTCATCGTGGCCTTTTTTACTCATGATCATCACTGACAAATGCAGCAGGGTGAGGTTCCACCATAATTATATTAGACACATGATGATGCATCATCAGCACAAGGTTCACCTGCCACACATGCCCCTGTTCACATGAGGCAAGAAGGAAGAGGTGGTTTCTGACTTTGTATTTTGCCTGGGCATGAAGCATATGGGCATATCCGTGGTCAACTCGCCATTATCGTCCTCATCATTGTTTCTTTTCACCAGTGTCTGTACACAACAAGGACAACCGGAGAAGTGATGCCGTGACGGCGTGGGGCTGCCGCGATCTGTAGCGTTTGGAAGCCTTCCATGGACCGCACTGCGGCCTGACGCCCAGAGGCCAGAGCGGCTGTTCTTCGTGTTCCTTCTGCTGTGGTCTCCATTGGCCACATCTTGCTGACTGACCTCCATTGTGCTGCGGGGTAAGAGGACATTAGCCTCGTGTGATGCAGGTGTGGTCCGCTGGCGGCTGCAGTCGCTCACCTGCCGCTGCTCCTGCAGCGTGCGTGTGCGACCCCGTCGGCGTTCCCACATATTGGGCCTGGGCCTGGGCTTCAGCGTCACGGGTGCGTCATGCTGGCGTCACCAGGCCTCACGCACGTTCGCATTGTGGTCCGGATTGGTTGGCTATCGAATTTTGCCCAACTAAAATCGGAGCAAGTTAAGGCTTGCCAAACCAGCTTGCTAAAGTTACGGTAAAAAATATAGGTATACGTTGGGGGATAACTTTGACGTACAAACTTTTATCTTAAACTTTGGAGTCGAGAATAAACTTTTCGTTATAAATATTTGAGACAATGCAATATTCGGCGAAAATGACATGGGCACTTCGCTGTGACCACTTCAAACCTCGCACATATGATTTCACATGTTTCAGGTTACCTGACGAAGATGACTTCGCTAAACTCCTGATGACCAACGAAGCTAACGTAACAACTTCGCATGAAGAATCAACAAGGTTATCCGCCAAGCCAAGAAATCATGATCAAGTCCAAAGTTGCTTAAAGAAACAAAAGGGAAGGGGCGAAGTGTGTTTCACCACTTCGCCGATTTTCTTTCTAGCTAAATGTATAGGAGGTGTCATAACTAATTTTGTAAGGTTCCTTGAATGGCGAAGCCTGGGGGGTCTATAAATACCTCATGAGGTGTAAGTTTTTGGACAGAATAAAATATAATTACAACCAACGTATTGTTTTCACCTTACTTATATGTGTGTGATTTCATCACCCAACATCTGACGCCGTCCGTTTGTGTGATCGAAGACACCACGACCACCAAAATGGGAAGACCCAGTAAAAGGACAGCTACGGCCGACAACAACGGCGTATAAGATCCAACTATAGAAGATGCAAAAGAAACTGAAACCAGACGTGTTCAAGAAGAAGAAGAAACTCAGAACGAAGAAAGAAGACTCAAGGAACTCGAGGATCAACTCACTGTCAAGAAAAAACAGCTAGAAGAAGCAAGAGCGAAGACAAGGGAAAAGTCCCTGAAGCAAAGAATTACAGAAGCAGAAGCAGAAATAAGAAAGCTCAATGAAGAGATAGAAAATGAAAGCAAAGTCACGATCCAAGACCCAAACTCAACAAGCAAAAACACCAACAGCAAAGACAACCAAAGTCAAATAGCAACAATTGATACAGAGTCGCCTCTGTCAATTGACATTCAGCTAGCGAAGTGGCCAATAGGATTCAAGCTCAACATCATCCCAACTTACAATGGCATGTCTGACCCAAAACAATTTCTCATGAGTTTTGAAGCAGCAGTTGCATCAAGTGGGGAGATGCAAACACCTTAGTGAAGTCGCTCATGATAGCAGTAAGAGGACCAGCACAGCATTGGTACCCTTCGCTAAAACCAAGGTTAATCAAATCTTGGGATCAACTTTGTATAACTTTGCTCCTAAATTTTCAAGGCCTACAAAGAGTTGAACTCACCAGCGATGATTTTTTCAACATCAAGCAGCAACCAAAAGAACCGTTGAGCCAATAATACAAAAGATTTATACAAGCAAAAGCACAAATACCAAACATACCAGACGAAGTCATCATCGTAGCAGCAATCAAAGGACTACGAGCAGGCCAACTCTCATCACACATTAAAAGGAAAAAACCAACCATAGTGGAAAAGTTATATGAAAAAAATAAGAAAGTACTGTGAGTTCGACGAAGACTACAGAAAAAGAATAGAAGAAGAGAACGGAGAAACAAACATGTCAAGATCAAATAACAATTCCCAACATTCAAGAATAAATGCTGAGCGAAGACCATTTCAGAGGATAAATCACATCAACAACATGAGCGAAGCTGCCAGTCAAGGTCCAAGATCAAACAATCATAGAAATTTCTAAAACAACAGAAGTTACAAGGAAAACTTCTAGTAAAGGGCAAACTATAACAACCAAAGAAGAAACTTTGAAAGAAAAATTTTAAGGCCCGAAGAAATGTACTGCATCATACATGGCAAAGGGGCTAGCCACACATCAAAGATGTGCCAAAGAGTAAACAAAAGCATTGAAGAAATGCAAGAAAATAGAGCAACTTTGCAGCTGAAAGTTATCAATCATCCAGCTTCCCAAAAAACAAGTTACCTACCAATAACTTACCCTCAGCACATGTTGCCACCACCTTCGCCAATCTATAATTGTCAACCGTTAGCAGTGTGCCCACAAAATCAATGGGGCCCAAGTCAGCAGCAAAGTTTTCATCCTGAAAGTTCAGTGGCAAATAGCAACCACCAAATTCAACACAACAACGACATGCCCGAAGTGTCAACAAGCAACGGGAATACAATCATCTCAAGCAAAGGCAGAATTATGACAATCTTCGGAGGAAATGGCATGGAGGTCGATACAAGAAATGAAAGAAGAAATTATTTCAGAAGAGTAAACTTCATAGCAGTCGAAGGTCCATTCAAAAAAATAAGATGGTCCCACATGCCAATCACATTCTCAGAACAAGATCTCAAGCTCAAAGATTACCCTCATATGGACGCAATGGTCATAGAAGCAAACATTGAAGGTTGGGCAGTATCAAAAATTCTAATAGATGGTGGCAGCTCAGCAGATATCATATTCAAGAACTCTAGACGCAATGCAAATTGACAAAAAAAATCTTGGGAAGAGCCGAGCACCCATTAGTTGGCTTTGGCGAAAAAAAATAAAATCTGTCGGTAGAATTGTCTTGCCAGTCTCATTCGGAACAGTGAATAATACGAGAACAGAGCAAATAGCATTTGAAGTTGTTGAAATGCATAGCCAATACAACGCAATCTTTGGAAGGGGAAGTTTAAATGCCTTCGAAGCCATAGTAAGCTACCCATACTTATGCATGAAGATGCCAACAGTCAATGGCATCATAACCGTCTTCGACGATCAAACAGAGGCAAGAAACATAGAAAGAGATGCAAGCCAAGCTTTCAAAAATATCCACGTGATACAAGAAGAAAAAGAAAATGATGAGCTTGAAACTAAAAATACGAAGACACAAGAAAAAGCGAAGCCTTGCGAAGACACAAAGAAAGTACCAATCGACCCAATGGTGCTAGAAAGACGAGTTATCATCGGCATAAATCTACTAGAAGAAGAAGAAGAAAAGATAATACAAGTCTTATGAAGTAACAAAGATATCTTCGCCTAGTCTGCACAAGATTTAGGAGGAGTAAGCAGGGATGTCATAGAACACAAGTTAAACATCGACCCAAACTTTAGGCCGAAAAGCAAAAACTCAGAAAGTTGTCAAAAGACAGAACACAAGCTGCAAAAGCTGAAGTCCAAAGATTATTAGATGCAAAAGTCATAAGAGAAGTTCAATTCACAACTTGGCTTGCAAACATAGTCATGGTGTAGAAGAAAAACAAAAAGTGGAGAATGTATATAGACTTTACAGATCTTAACAAGGCATGTCCAAAAGAAAACTTCCCTCTACTAAGAATAGGTACTCTAGTAGACCAAGCAGTAGGAAGTGAAATGCTCAGTTTTCTCGATTGCTATTCAGGCTACCATCAGATTTGGATGAAAAAAGAAGATTAAGAGTACACAAGTTTCATTACACCATTTAGAACTTACTGCTTCCAAAGAATGGCCGAGGGGCTTCTTAATGCAGGAACAACTTTCATCAGAATGACATCCATAGTCCTCAAAGATCAAATACCAAGAGACTTGCTTGCGTATGTTGATGACCTGGTAGTCAAAAGCAAGAAAAGAGAAGACCATGTCGAAGACTTACAAGGAACCTTCTCAAACTTCAGAAAAGCAAACCTAAAGTTGAACCCAGAAAAATGCACATTTGGAGTTCAAACAGACAAAATTTTGGGTGCATCGTATCCACAAAAGGAATTGACCCGAATTCAGAGAAGGTGAAGGCAATACTGAACATGCAAGTACCAAGAAACATCAAGGACATCCAAAAGCTGACAGGAAGATTAGCTTCACTGAACAGATTTATATCCAAATCAGTTGAGCGAAGCCTCCCAATATTTCAAGCACTAAAAGGGAAAAAGGAAAAATTCAAATGGGGCCCAGCACAGCAAGAAGGTTTTGAAGAAATAAAAAAACATATATCCAACCCCATAACTTTGGCAACACCTGACCCAACGGCAGATTTGCTACTATATGTATCAGCAAATGAAAGTACAGTTAGTGCAGTACTGATACAAGAAGAAGAAAATGAGCATTCAACAAGACAAGTTCTAGTATACTTCGCATCCGAAGCTTTGTCTGGATCAAAAATTTTCTATTCAGAAATCTAGAAAATTGCATATGCAGTACTTATAGCATCCAGAAAGTTAAAACACTACTTCTAAGCACACAAAATAAGAGTGCCAACAAATCAACCCTTCAAAGAAGTGCTATAAGGCTGTAAGTCCTTAGGGAGATTGGGAAAATGGGCTGTAAAATTGTCTAAATACTTCATCAAATTTGAGAAAAGAACAGCAATCAAATCTCAAGTGTTGGCTGACTTCATAGTAGATTGGACACTTTTAAAGTACAATCAAGAAAGAATGGAGCAACCAGAATGGATAATCTATTATGACGGCACTTGGGGCTTCGTCGGCGCAGGACCAGCAGCAATCATAACCTTACCTTCTGGAATCAAACTCAAATATGCAGCAAGACTAGACTTTCAATGCACCAACAACATTGCAGAATATGAGGCATTATTATTAGGACTTCACAAAGCAAGAGTAATGGAAATCTAAAAGCTAATAATCAAGACAGATTCTCAAGTTGTGGCTGGGCATATAGAGAAAAAATACAAAGCAAGAGATCCAGAGCTAGCAAAGTATCTCCAACTATTAAGGGATCAAGAAAAACACTTTGCTGGATTCACAGTGAAAATTATCTCAAGAAATGATAACACAGATGCATATGAAATTACAAAAGTCACCACCCAGAAGTTAGAGCTACCACCAGAAGTATTCTTCCAAAATATCACCGAAGCCTCAACAAAAATAAAAGTTGAACAACCGAAAGAAGTACACATCATAGAAAGCGAAGACTGGATAGCTCCAATTATGGCATTCCTCAAAGGATTTTATGAGCTAGAAAACAAAGTTGATAAAATAAGAATGAAGCAAAAGACTAGAAGTTACAAAATCATCAACGAAGAACTGTAGAAGGAAGGAGGTTGCCAACCACTGCTAAAGTGCATCTCAAGAGAAGATGGGAAAAACTTGTTGAAAGAAATACATGAGGGAATATGCGGATGTCACGCTGGGGCTAGATCAATAGTTGGGAAAGCTTTCAGACAAGGGTTTTTCTGGCCAACTGCCCAAAGTGACAGTAAAGAAATCATTCGGACTTGTCACAATTGTCAAATAACAGGAAGTAAAGTCAATACACCAGGAACAAACCTACAACCAATTAAACCAACTTGGCCACTCGCAAGATGGGGAATCGACATAGTTGGAAAGTTACCTCCGGCTCAAGGCAATTACCAATACGCAATAGTTGCAGTTGAATATTTCACCAAGTGGATTGAGGCGAAGCCAATCACCAACATGTCCTCTGTAACACTCTGGTGTTAAGAATGCATAATCACTTGCATTCTTAAGCATAAGCATCTTTATGCATGGCATTAATGAAAAGTTTGATTGTCATTTCATGCATCATGCTTTATTATTCAAATTATGCCTGCCTTTTGCATGAATTGAATATGTGGTATGAGTGTTTGGTGTTGGATGACCCCTAAGGTAACCTAGACATGATTAGAACACCAAATTAACCTAGGTTTATGTTTATGGTTTTGGCTAATTAAGCTTTGTTGTCATGGTTGACCAAGGTGGACCATGAAAGTAGTTTTGTTTGACTGAATTAAAAGTGATAGCTAGATTGCTTGCATGTGTGTGCACCCTAAATAAAGTTTGTAGAGAATTTTATAAGGAACAAAAGTTGTTTTTACCACTTTTCATGAAAATTCTTGGAAGGTGTTCAAAAATATTGAAAAAGGGCAGAATTGGGGGCTGATTTTCCATTTTGGGAATTTTTAAAAGGTATTTTATTTGGAATTTTGTATTTCAAAATTTAGGCAGAATCTGGTAAAACTTCTTTAATATGAAATGTTCTACTCTTCAAAAGCTACATTTCATCTATTTTGAGTTTTTGCTAATTTGGCCTAGTTTAAAAGTTATTAAGCAGCAAAGTTTGTTTTAAATTCATAGAAATAGCTTTTCGGTGACGGTTGTTCCTGGCCGTCAGGGAAATGTCCAGCCACCGCCCATGTCGCCTAGCCCACGCTCCGCGTGGCGCGCGTCGACCGGCGGTCCGGGGCGGCAGCGGCCGTTCGGACAGGTTAAAACGCCGCGCCCGCTCCTTCTCTCGCTGTCCCCCTCTCTATCTCACTCTCGCTGCTCCTTCCCGCAGCGCCGCGAGCCCTCCGTCGCCGCCGCGCAGCACCGAGCTCGCCTCACCGCCGTTCAAAATTCGCCGCCATCAGCCACGCATTCGCCCGCTGAGCCCCGCAATCGAACGCGCCCGAGTCCGCTCCCTCATCCTCCACCCTCGCCTCGGCCGGTTGCGTCAAGGTTCGCCCGAATCGCCTCGTTTTCTCCTCGTCCGCCATGGCCGCACCTCGGCTTCACCGTGGTCCCGCCGCTCTGGCCATCCTCTCTCGCCATTAGGGTGCGCATCAGAAGCGTCGTGGTGGGTAGCTGCTAGGACGATAGTCAATGGCGTCGATTAGGGTTTCGTGGGGTCGGATTTCGTCGAGCCGCCGTGCGGAGTGCCGCCGCTCCGCCGTGCTCGTGCTCCGACCGCCTCAAGCCGCTCCCTCCCATCTTTAGTACCCTTGATCGATGCGTGCTGTTCTCCTCTCTCTTCTCCGCCGGTTGGTGACGCCGGAGCGCCGCCGGGACGGCCGGCCGAGCGTCGCCGCCGACGAGGACCGTCGGTTTAGAATGTAGGAAAACCTAGGTTTCTCGGTGCAAGATTGCCAGACACAGAGATTTACCTATTAGGGCTCGGTTAGTTTCTGGAAACCTCAGGGTCCCCGGTGTAAAGTGCTTTTTCCTTTTTCTTTTCCAGAAATGATTTCAGATTTCAGTTTAAACTTTGAAAATTCATAACTTGCTCATTTTTCATCCAAATGAGTTGGTTCAACTTGCAGTATTTTTCTTATGAGATGATCTATGCATGAAAAATATGAAATGTGGAATTTGTGATACTTTTCTGTATAGCTTTATTTATCCCTATTAATTGCTTTTATCTTAGGAAATGCATAAGTAATTCTCTGTTGCTCAGAAAAATGTGAGACCAAGTTTGTTAGTCTTCTTATGTCATGCTCTATCTGTGAAAAATGTTATGAGGTTATATCATGTGGAAAGTTTGCTCTGTCTAGTTATGGTGCCTATTTTCATGTGATGATAAATAATTCATAATAAATAATATATATGGAATTTGTGTATGAAACTTTTTGGAGAGTGTTTTTATGTCAATCTAGAGCTAATTATGTTCTGAGATCTATTGTTTGATATACTTTATGTACAAAGTATTTTATGCCCCTGGAATTGTGCTGCCTTGTTATTTTTGTGTAGGATAAAGTACTTACTATTTTGACTTGAAATTTCTATGGTAGTCTTTATTTGGTATGATTAAGCTTCTGTAATTTTTACAGAATTTTCTGAATAGTCTAAAGTCATGTTGTAGTTATACCCTGATTTCTTTTAATTATAAATAATGCTTTAAAGTTATCATTTCATGTGTGTAAAAATTCTTTTCATGCTATTCATGATATGTATGATCTGCTATTGGTTTTGATTCAGTAGAGTGTAGTGTGCGAAATAATGGTTGTTTATAATTCCTTATAGTGTGCGAGTATTTTGTAATGCGAGGTTTATTTAAGTTTTGTCGGTAGAAGAGAATGCAGATGACATGTGCTTATCATACATGTTTTCAAATATCATATCATTCATCTTAGTTGAGCATTCATTTACCATCACCATCAGCATTGTATTTATATGTATGCACGGTATTTATACGCACTATGTATCATACAGGATCGTCAGAGCTCGAAACGGTAGTTCCCGGAGCACAAGGAGAGGAAGGCCAGCAGGAAGCTTTGGTTCGGGAAGCAGCAGAAGAGGATCCCGAAGTTGATCTTCCGGAGTGTCCCGACCACCAGCCAAGTTCTTTCCTGAAAGGCAAGCCCCGGAGCATTCTCCCTGTGGTTTGCAAAATATCTAACTTGAGTCCTTTACTTGTTTGCTGCATTAAGTTATAGGCGTTGTTTTATACCGTTGCTGCATTACTTATATTCCTTGCCACTATTTATACTTCAACCCTGTTAGGTTCAGGTACGAATATATGCTTAGCCCTGCTTTAACTAGATCGGTAGAAGTCGGGTGATTTCCTGTCATCCGCGAGTTATAGGTGGTGACTCGGAATGGTTGAATACATTGTTATCTTGGATAACCATGTGGAGATAATAAATCGAGACCGGGCGGGATTGGAGTTGAGAATGAACTGGAGGTTCAATGTGGTTTATCCCGTCTGTGTCAAACTAGGACCCCGTCCGTTGTACGTCCTCAAGTCATATTGAATTTATGCCTCACATTTAGCTGGAAGGATAAGTCATTCCGACCGCGAAGCCTAATTTTGATTTGGGCCGGGAGTCGACCTGCTGTATGCATTACATTGGTGAAGATGGGGGACCACGGGTTACGCGGTTGTAAGGCCTGGATATAGCATGGTGCGCCCTGCTGGCAGCCGGACGGTGCCCGGGTGCGACGGTAGCTGTTGATCTCGTGTTTTTCCCGAATTGGATGTCGGTGACCTGTAGCTCACCGTGGCTGGTGAGTGTGGTTTGTGTGAGGAATACCCGCCAGCTGGTTAGTAATCGATTATAATCGCCATCGTTCCTAGACAGTGAACACTTGACTTGAGCAGCGGCATTGTAGTAAGAACTTGAACAAGAGATGAGATGGTTGAGCTGTTGAGATTGAAAGATACTTAACCGGAATTGGTTACTTTCTGTTGAATAATTATTACCATGCTTGTTTAGTACAGGTGCTAATGTAGCATGACAAGGTAATTCAGATTAAAGTACATTGCTAGAAGATTCTTATTAATTGTTTCTTAATGCAAGCGTTTCCGCAAATTTAAATGAGTCAGCTATCCTACTTATACAGCCTTGCATACTCCTTGGAGTCACTTTATTTTAGTTTATGACGGGTAAGTCTAGCTGAGTACATCCTCGTACTCAGGGTTTTATTTCCCATGTTTTTGCAGATGGTGAGATGCTTTATGGTTATTGTCAGAACTGTTTCTATCCCGCCTTGGGAGATGATTAGACCTTGGGCATGGTCACTCTTCTCAACTTGATGCTTTTGCTGGATGTGGACCAAGGACCTGGCACTGTATTTCAAATGTGTGTGTGTGGTATTTGAACTTAAATCGCTTTCGCTACTTTGAGACTTTAAACTGGTTTGTAATAACTCTATTTCGTACTCCGATGATGTTTTAAACTTGGTGCTTGTGAATGGAAATGATAAACTATTACGATCTTGGTCGTGCCAAAAAAGTTTGAAATCCTTCGAGATTTCGGTATGACTACCGGGTTTATTAGGTCTCAATCATGTGGTTTGCCATCCTAATAGTGAATTATGTGCTTGTGCTCTAATAAATTGGTCGGTTCTGTCACATCCTCTCACACAATGAAAAAATTCCTATGGCAAAACATCATATGCAGATTCAGAGTCCCAAGACACATCACAGTAGATAATGGAATGTAATTCGACAGCGAAGACTTCAGGGAATATTGTCAGTCAATGGGAATCAAACTTTGCTTCACATCAGTAAGACACCCATAGTCTAATAGAGCAGTCAAAAGAGCAAATGGGATAATTTGCACTGGAATTTCAAAGTGCTTAACAGACATGAAAAAAGGAAAATGGGTTGACGAATTACCAAGAGTAATCTGGTCTCACAACACTTCAAAACCGAGGCCAATAGACTTTTCACCATTCAAGTTACTTTATAGAGATGAAGCAATGACTCCTGAAGAAATAAAATACGAAGGTCCAAGAAAAAATATTCAAATGATACAGAAGAAGACCAAGCAACAAGCAAAGATTTGCTCGAAGAAGAAAGAAATGAAGCACTTGAAAATATCAAGAAGTACCAACTTGAAACAAAGAAGTGGTACAACAAGAAAGTCAAACCAAGAGAATTAGCACCAGCAGATTTTATCCTCAAAAGAAAAAGAGATGAATACACAGTGGGAAAATTCCAACAAAAGTGGAAAGGGCCTTTCATCATCACAAGAACAAACAAAGAAGGTGTGTATCACCTAGCAAATCTGAAAGGTGAAGAACTCAATCACACTTGGAATATAGAAGCACTTCGTAAATATTACCCATAGCCAAACTAGAAGAGTAGTTTTACTTTCTGCAAAATAGAAGTAGAAGTTTTATTCCAAGCAACTTTACAATTCAAAATGTAATCGAGCTGCACTCTTTTTCTACTTAGGGGAAACCCTTCGCAGGGTGAGTGGTTTTTAATGAGGCAGTCTCTTAGTAAATCTCATGAAATATAAATGAGATAGTAGTTTCCCCAAAGATATGTCTCCACATTGAAGTACAAAATGCCAAAGAGTATATCCAACATATACTCCGATATCGGCACAAATTTAGCAAAACTAAGTTAGCATCAACATTTTATTAAATCTAAAAAATACTAACTTATTCAACTCAAATAAGTCCAAGGCAAATTTTTCAACTTTATTCACTAAGGTGAAATGTTTTTAGCTTCTAAGGAAGCGTACGCGTCCACTTCGCACGAAAAAGAAGGGATGACATTTCAAAATTTGCTAAGGCAAATTTTTTAACTTTATTTCAGTAAGGTAAAATATTTTTAGCTTCTAAGGAAGGGTATGCATCCACTTCACACAAAAAAGACGGGACGGCATTTCAAAATTTGCTAAGGCAAATTTTTTGACTTTATTTCACTAAGGTGAAATGTTTTTAGCTTCTAAGAAAGCGTACGCGTCCACTTTGCACGAAAAAGAAGGGACGACGTTTCAAAATTTGCTAAGGCAAATTTTTTGACTTTATTTCACTAAGGTGAAATGTTTTTAACTTCTAAGGAAGCATACGCGTCTACTTCGCACGAAAAAGAAGGGACGACGTTTCAAAATTTACTAAGACAAATTTTTTGACTTTATTTCACTAAGGTGAAATGTTTTCAGCTTCTAAGGAAGTGTACGCGTCCACTTCGCATGAAAAAGAAGGGACGACATTTCAAAATTTGCTAAGGCAAATTTTTTGACTTTATTTCACTAAGATGAAAATGTTTTAAGCTTTTAAGCGAAGCGTACGCGTCCACTTCGCACGAAAAAGAAGGGACGGCATTTTAAAATTTGCTAAGGCAAATTTTCCACTTTATTTCACTAAGGTAAAATATTTTCAGCTTCTAAGGAAGCGTACGCGTCCACTTCGCACAAAAAAGAAAGGACGGCGTTTCAAAATTTGCTAAGGCAAATTTTGAAACTTTATTTCACTAAGGTGAAATGTTTTCAGCTTTTAAGGAAGCGTTCCCGTCCACTTCGCATGAAAAAGAAGGGACGGTGTTTCAAAATTTGCTAAGGCAAATTTTTTGACTTTATTTCACTAAGGTGAAATATTTTCAGCTTCTAAGGAAGCTTACGCGTCCACTTCGTACGAAAAAAAGGGACGGCGTTTTAAAATTTGCTAAGGTAAATTTTTTAACTTTATTTCACTAAGGTGAAATGTTTTCCGCTTCTAAGGAAGCGTACGCGTCCACTTCACATGAAAAAGAAGGGACGACATTTCAAAATTTGCTAAGGCAAATTTTTTGACTTTATTTCACTAAGGTGAAATATTTTCAGCTTCTAAGGAAGCGTACGCGTCCACTTCGCACGAAAAAGAAGGGACGGCGTTCCAAAATTTGCCAAGGTAAATTTTTAGACTTTATTTCACTAAGGTGAAAATGTTTCAAGCTTTAAGCGAAGCGTACGCGTCCACTTCGAATGAAAAAGAAGGGACGGCGTTTTAAAATTTGCTAAGATAAATTTCTTGACTTCTTGTCTCCAAGGAGAAAATATTTTAAACCTCCAAGCAAAGTACAAGCGTCTACTTCAAACGAAAAAGAAGAGACGATGTTTTAAAATTTGCTAAGGCAAATTTCTTGACTTCATTTATTGAAATGTTTCTAAGCAAAGTGCACACGTCCACTTTGAACAAAAAGAAGGAATTCTCAAAAATACAAGCAATATAATTCAAAGCGTTTATTCCGTACCCATTCATACAAACGAAGGAATACTCATAAACTTCGCAATACAACAAGATGTTTACAATACAACTTATCCAATTACAAACAAAATATGTTTACAAAATCAGTCATCTTGAGAACTAACTACTTTGGCAGCATCACCAAGTATGTCGCTCACAACTTCGCTAATAATTCGTCCGCCTCACGGCGCAAACGATCTTCGCAAACATTCATTGGCGAAGTACTCGACTCCGATGACTATAGGAAAAAGAGGTTAGCAAACAAAAGTACAACCCCCAAAAGAAAACTAAATAGTACGTGTCAAAACTTTACCTATGAAAAATTCATGAAATCAAAAACTCAACAGCCGGGAGGCATGATACTACGGTATCGTCTATTCACATCTATAAAATATTTATAAGATAGAATCCCCAAAAAATTCAAGTTCAAAATAATGGAAGCGAAACTTATGAGCAAGAAAATCATCAACATCACAGCCATCACACTTTGCACAAAAATCATAAAACTCGGCAGGCTCAAAAACGAAGTCATCTTTACACATTAACTATGGAACGATATCTTCGACATCTGATACAGGCTCAGCATGAGGAACCTGCGCAGAATGGATAAATAGTCAAATAGCTTCCAAATGTATATCTTACAAAGAGGATAATTTAGAACCACTGTATCTTAAGACCCTCTCATCTCACAAAAGAAAAAACAACTAGAGCCTAAGGATGGCTGCCACTAACATTGCTCGATCTACCACCACTTTGACCCTTAGCTCTGGCCTCCCTCTCCGCAATCTCCTTGGCCTCCTTTTGAGCAGCTTCTGTCTCCTTTGTAATTTGCTAAACAAAAAGCAGAATCAGATAAAAATAATAGTAATATCACAAAACAAGAAAAATACAAAACATACCTTTTGTAACTTTTCCCTCACCTTATCAAAACAATGGGCCCGACCACCCGATCTCCAGTACTGCTCAAGATACTTATTGCATAACACTTGATTAGCCTTATTAACGTTAGTCAAGTTTTCCACAGAAGGAAACTTGTACTTATCATCACAGAGTTGGCTAAACAAGGGATCTTGACTTTGCCTTATCAAATGAAACAAAGAACGAACAGAATAATAGACACTGATGTTTCCATGACCTGAGACAAATCTTCATACTAGCAACAAAGCCAGCTGAAAAAACTGTCACGATCACCAAGATCCCAACACTTGTCTCTAGGCCTAGCTCCAAACTTGTCATAACATTCAAAATAAAGCTCCCAAATGCTATTGCAATTATCAAAGAAGGACTTATCCTGATCCTTAATCTTTCTTTCAATACGCCTCAAGCCTTCCTTCAACTTTTCATTATCCTCCATAATCTTCTTGATATCATCCTCCCTTTCTTCAACTCGAGCAAGAGCACTAATAAGTTTCCCCTCCAAAACATTGTGAGCATCTACAGCATCAGCTCTTTCCTTTTCTTTATCGACAAGTTGCTTCTTCAGATTTTTAATTTCAACCTGTGATAGTCACGTTCACAAACAGCAAAATTTTTCTCCTTCTCTTCCAAACCCATTCGCAACCCTCTCATCAAGATAGAACCCTTGTACATCATTGACAGACCTGCATCAACAACTTTAAGCAAAGGCTTTTTTGATAATTCAAGCTCGGCATCCAGAACAGTAAAAGCCTCATCAATGCACTTTAAAAGTTGAATCTCAGAAGTACGAAGCATAACTCAAAGTTTATCAGCCCCAATGCCTATGAACTTGAAACAATCTAAACCCAAACTCCTTTCCTGGCAAAAATCCAAAGAACATTTCAGGACGTCAGAAATAGCACCTTCATCAACAGCAGAAACAACAGGAGTAGCAAGATCCTGTTGAACACTTTTCAACTTGCTGAAATCAACATTTTTATGCGGAGAAGATGGTGCATGAGGAAAAATAGTTTTTGCAAGAATATAAAAACTAAAGATCAGGAAAAAAGACAACACAGGTCAAACAAATCAAATACAAAGATGCAGAGCTCACCAGTAGAGACACATTCACCCAAGCTACATTCAACCCTTTTGCCAGTTTCAACATGAATAGTAGAACTTGACAAACATGCCAACCTATCATCATTAGTTTCTTCATCAAAGACTTCTTCATTGCTCTCTTCAAGATTGAGAGTATAAACTCTGGAACCGCCAACTTTCTTAGACACCTCGCCAGCATCAACTATGGCAGGATTCTCAACCGAAGTTGCTTTCCCCGCATCAACATCTTGATCACAAGACTCAATAATCGGAGCCTCAGAGTCAAGCCTCGGCAAAGTGGGTTTATCAATCCCCTGAGAATCTCTTGCAACAGTTTCTTTTTCAAAAACTGGCTTCTCAACTATGACGGGATCATCAATGGGGAAACTCTGACCTTGCAAATTCTGCAAAGCACCACTCACGGAGTAAGTAACAGCGGGGTCAAGCCACTAGAGGAAAAGTCTTACTAATTTTTCTCACCTCATCCTCAGCATGTCGAGACATAGAACTACCAACATCATCAATAACTCTTGTAGCATCATCATCATCTTTCCTAGAGCCACCCAAACCAGAAACCAAATTACCCTCCATATCCAAACTTCGATCCAGCACAGCGTCAGTCTCATCTGTGTCCAGCAAACAGGAAGGACTTTGACTCTTTTTCTACCTCTTCGCAAGAACTTTGCTAACACCACCAGCAGCTTTACGCTTGATGACCTTAGCTTGAACAACAGTCTCCTTCTCCTTTTTCTTACTTTTCTTCTTATCACGGGCATAAGCTGGAGGAGGTCTTGTGCCATACTCAACATTAGCAACCTCAAAAACTCTATTCAAACGCACATAAGTAGGACCAAGAATCTTATCAATGTTATTTTTCTCACTCAACACATATTTACCAAGTAAATCCTTAGCCCGATATTCAACAGATTTCATAAAATCTTCATCGCAAGAAAAAGTCCTTGGACGATGGAAGTCATTATCTGGGTACTTGTAGTTCACCCCTCGAACTTTTTTAGCATGAAACCGCTGGATAGACCACCCCTTCTTCAACGGCCAAATTCTGGCAGCTGCATAATCTTCAACAAGATCTCTGGCACATTGTAGCGAAGCTGTGCACTTGTATGCCTTCACAGTAGTCTTTGAGATCAAGGAATTAGGAAAGTTGGAGATAACTTAAACTCCTCAATCTCCATTCTAGCAGCCATCAGATATTTCTTCACCATCTTCTTCGTCTCTGGGTCCCTTTCTTCAACCATAGGCACCTTATGATAGAACCAATATCTTGACCAATCTCCAACACCCCACTTATTCTTCATCGCCGAAGAAACTTGAACGGCATTACGAGCCGTTTTAAAGCTAGAACAAGCAAAGTACTTTGTAACCACTCGACCAACAAGCATAAACTCCTTGAATTAATTATGCATCTCAAACAACTCACAAAAAGCGGCAATATCGGCATTAGCCTCATAGGACTTCACAGCCCAAATAAACTAAGCCAACCTAACCACTCTGTTAGGCGTCAAATGATGCATCTGAATATTGAAGGCCTTTAGCACATCTTCAAGGAAATCTTGACAGGGGAAGCGAAGACCAGCAGTAAACAAATCCTTATAAACAATGCATTCATCTGGATATGGTTTTGGATTGGTCTCCGCAGGATCAGGCACCCTCACTTGACTACACTGAACAAACTTCAATTGAACCATCTCATCAAGATGGCTCTTTTTGAACAAAGTCCTCCTGAAAGTCAAGGTGAAACCTTCATCATCTTTAATGGAATCCTCAACTGACACATCAACGCCATCAAGGCCCTCTTCGTCAGAATCTAACTGAGACTTATCTTCTTCGGTTTTGGAACTTTCCTGAGACTGAAGTTGATCTTGCAAATCTCACAAAGACATGTACAAAAAATCAAAATCAGAAACACTATTCGACAAAATCGTGAAAATATAAAAGTTAAAGGAACATACCTTGACGAAGGCGTTACACAAACTTCAATCAAAGATCCAAGACTAGGTGAACACAACGGCAAAATGCCAAGAAAAGCTATCTTAGACTTTAGGGTTCAAGAAAAATTTTGGCAGAGTTTCCCTTCTTCTGAAAACGACAGCCTCAGGGGGCATCGCTATTTATAGACAAGTCCAGTCAAGCAGTAAAAACTAGCTGTTGGCTTCAAAATTCAAAGGTTAATGGGCCAACTCTAAAGTTTGGATGGCGTTTGATAGGCGAAGTTTACATAAACTTCACGGGATTCAGACCTTTGGAGTAGGCCTTCGCCCGTTAGGGGTGCTGTTGGGGAACAACTTTGACATACAAACTTCCATCTCAAACTTTGGAGTCGAGAACAAACTTTTCATTATAAATATTTGAGACAATGCAATATTCGGTGAAGATGACGTGGGCACTCCGCTATGACCACTTCAAACCTCGCACATATGGTTTCACATGTTTCAGGTTACCTGGTGAAGATGACTTCTGTAACAACCCAAAAATCCGAGCTACAAAATTTTTTTGACAAAACC